>MPGH01000060.1:1382505-1465917 GCA_001937105.1 Colletotrichum chlorophyti | reverse complement strand
CCCCCCCCCCCCCCCCGGCCCCTGTTGATGGCCCACTCATAAGGGCATTTTGCGTCAAAAGTGAATTGTCCGCTGTAGATCCGGAATACATGCGAGAGATACTTGAGACTCGTCAGACACAGAGCTAAGGAAGCTGTTGCGGATGCTACGTAAGGCCCGCCGCCCACCCATGTGCACGTAGCCCGTCGCACTGGTGCTGCTTGAGGTAGTCGTAAGGTAGGGTAAAGTAAGGTAAGGTAAGGTGCGTAAGATATGGAATCAAAGGGAAACAAGGGCCTGGACAGAAGCCAAGAGTGACAACGTGCCGCGTTACCTGCTCAGTTAAGGCAACAGGTGCTAGAGGTACGTAAAGATGAGCAACTCGGGAGATAAGACGCCCGGCTACAACGTACTTTTACCTCCAAGCTGAGCTGGCTCAAGGCCTGCCTCTCAATATTTCCAACCCGTCACTCCGTTTCGTCCCATCCATCCCACATCCACGTCAGACCAGCAAGCGCCCGAAGGCTCCAGCTACGTCTTCTTCCTGCACCTCAAAGATACGGCTAGATAGGTACCTAAAGCTATCTTGCGTTCCTAACCTTATCCTACTCTCTCCTGCTACCACATCTTTCTCACGCTCCTTTTCTTCGCTCAACTCTCTTTCTTTCGCTCCCCCCAAAATTGTTCAAGCGCCCGCCTCTCCTCTCGATAGCCCCTCCTCCGAGAAGTTGGCAATCTCGACTCCATCTGCATCCCTTGCCTTGGAAACGAATTATTGTCACCGGAGCCACTTATCCATCATCCGTGCCAACCTCCACTGCAACACCGGCTGCCTCGGCCGCCTTGTCCACTCTGCTAAAAGCTCTTCACACTCCATTGCCCGTCTGCTCGGATTCATCCAAACCGCCCAAGTTAATCAACTCTCGACACGTCATCAATCATGTCGGCACGACAAACCAGGCGCCAGGCCGCCCAGGCCGGATCACCCAAGGTCGCAATCGACAACCCGACCGAACAGGCCACGATGAACGGGAGCGGGAACGGAGCTGCCTTTGCGGAAGCTCCGGAAGATGGACCAAAGGAGAACATCTTTCTGTTCTGGCCCAACATTATTGGTACCGCTGCCTCGCACCACTGCATCAAGTAGTGACAATTTGCTGACTCGACTTTCATCCAGGCTACTCGCGCATCGTGCTTGCTATCGCCTCCCTCTACTATATGCCACTCCACCCGCGAACTTGCTCGCTACTCTACAGCGTATCCTGCCTCTTAGATGCTCTTGATGGATACGCCGCGCGAGCCTTCGAGCAGTCCACCCGCTTCGGTGCTGTCCTTGACATGGTCACGGATCGATGCACAACGTCGTGTTTGTTGGTGTTCCTGTCATGCGCCTTCCCGCGATGGACCATAGTCTTCCAAATGCTCCTTTCGCTCGACTTTTCCAGCCACTACATCCACATGTATACCACCCTCACTATGGCAGGCTCTGACAGCAGCCACAAAAACGTCGACGAAAGCCGCAGCTGGATCCTGCACTTATACTACACCAACAAGGTTCGATATAACTTGCATTCTTGTTGCGTTTCGACCTGCTTTCTATTCTAACCTTCGTCTCTGCAGATTGTTCTCTTCGTCTTCTGCGCTCTCAACGAGCTCTTCTTCATTGCCCTCTACCTACTGTCCTTCTCGTCGCCGTATCTCTCGCCCTCTCTTCTTAGCTCCGTTTCTGGCTCCGAGGCGGCCCAGATTCAGGCTGGTGCTCAGGTCAACACTTCATTGCTCAGTCACATCTTCCCAAACCCCTATAGCGCTGCCGCTCTCGAGCTTGCCCGTGCAAACAAGATGGACTCGTTCTGGCCCTGGGTCCTCGCTGGTGTCAGCGCTCCTGTCATGGCCATCAAGCAGTTCATCAACGTCGTACAGATTGTCAAGGCGAGTAAGTGGTTAGCTGAAGGCGACATCGCTGCCAGGAGGGCAAAGGGCTTGCCAAGGGGTAAGGCCAAGAGCACCTAAACGAGCAGTAGGTGTGGTAGCCTATGCCATCGCATCTCAAAGCGCGAGACGCGAAGTCGTCACCGGCAGATTTGCCGCCAAATCCATGTCTGCTGTGCAATGATGCGGTTCGAACGCGAGCGAGCGAGCCTTATGGGGACTGAGGGTGCCATAGCCAGAGCGGACACTTCAGCCCAATGTCGAGCCGCCGTTGATAATTAGAAGAGTGGGAAGCACGATCTACGGGTGCACGCAAACGTAAGGGCGTGGAAGTGCATGCCTTGCAGCCGCTCAGAGTGTGGAAATCTAATGACATACAACAAAAACAACAACTACTACAACAACACTGTTGCGCATGGATCGGCTAGGAAAGCCCAGGCCCAAGCCGAGCCAAAGGGCGGAGGAGGCAATCGACCAAGTGTCAGATTCCGGAGTCTGGAGTTACAACTAGCTTATTTACTGAATTTTGACGCATTTAGATTAATTGATGTCTTCTTTTTAATCCTCTCTCCCTCCTTCCCCCTCTCTCTTTCTATAAATAGTGGTGATCATGACAGGCTTTGATCTCCGAGGCGAACAAAGTGGCCCTCCGACAGGCTCGACTCTATTCCCTCGGCGAGTTCTACTGCTCAAATGACAGTCAGGCTCGATCGAATCCCGCCCCGCCTGACACAGCTCCGACCACAACCGGCTCCTTGCACTGAACCTCGCCGGTATGCCCCACTGTCGCGGCGCCGGATGTCGCGGGGGCCGTATATCCAGCTCCGTTAGGGCCATCGTCCGTTTTAGCCAGGCCATACCATCCCACAACAAGCACGCCGAGTATGCCCGTTACGCAACTGAAGACGAGAGCCACGATGCCGCGCGCGGTGAACCTGGTCCATACGTCAATTGCGTCCATAAGCCAGGCCTCGGGCCTTTGAAAAAGGAAAGGATTCGGAGAACGTACCCGTCTGGGAGACGTGCCGGCGGGGCGTTTTCCCCGCTCAGGTCTCTGAAGTCCCTGGTGTTGGCCGCGGCGTTGCCGGCGATGGGTACGCCGGCCGCGGCACATACGTCCGTGTGGTCTTTGGGGAGCGTCAGCGTCTTCTGAATGTCGAGGGGAGCCTCGACGAAGGTTGCGATGAGGCCCGACTGGGTGTGCCACTGGATGTGGCAGTGGAACAGCCAGACGCCTGTACGGTTTCCCATCGGGTGTCAGCCGTGCAAAGGAGACCATGAAGGGGAGGAGGGGGTGGGACTCACCTGGGTTGTCGGCCTTGAATCGCAGAACGATGTTTCCATTGGGCCAGACGACGATGGTGTCGCGGCGCATGGGGGTTTGGGGGAAGTCGGCGTCGGTGAGGTTGGAGGCGTCGAAGGGCCCACCGTCTTCCGAACTGCGGTGGAGTGCTTGGAATTCGTGGCCGTGGAGGTGGAAGGGGTGACGGCCGGCGTCGAGGTTGTTGACGACGATTTGGACGACTTCGCCGCGGTCGAGGACGAAGGAGTGCGTGTAGGTCCCGTAGACGGACGGGTCGGTCGCGGCGTCGCCAGCGGAGAGAGCGGTGTAGAGGGTCGGGACCTTGGGGGCCTTGTAGGTGATGTTGTTGAAGAAGGCGTAGTTCGCGCCGTCGGCTAGGTTGTCCATTATGACGTCCAGCTCGACGGTTTTGGAGGGCGCGGGGAGGAGGGGTCGTTTGTCGTAGGGAATCAAGGTCATGTCATCGAAGGGGCTGAAGGTTTCCAGCGTCGCCGCCGGGTTGAGGGGCTTGGACTCGTCGTAGACTAGCCAGCCCGTGACATTGTAGTTGAGGTCTGAGGGAAGGGTGTCGAAGAGGGACTGGCGTTGTCAATTGGCTGGCACGGCGTGTTGAGGATCTGGCAACTCACAGTGTCCATGCTGGCGGTGATGGCAAAGTTGGAGGCCGTGTCGTTGCGTGTGGTGACGAGGAAGCTACAGCGCTGGGCGGCTGATAGGTAAAGCATGCTCGCCTCCGCGGGCTCCGTGTAAACGCCGTCTACCTCGACGATGGAGGCATTGTGGCCCTCGATCCACACGTACATGCCGGCGAAGGCGGCCATGTTTATCATGCGGATGAGGTACGTCTTACCGGGCTGAACGGGCACTTTGAGATTCTGCGTGTCGTTCATGAGAGCGGCTTGCGGTACGGGCTCTGCGCCAGTCGGATTACCTTTGCTCAAGAACTGAGGGATGAGGTCGGCCATCTGGCCGTGGTACCAGTCGGACAGAGTCAGGACTATCTCGTCATCGTGCCTGTTCTTGAATGGCGAGTCTGGATCGTGGATTACAAGAGGGCCTCGTAGTCCGTCGGGATACTGGCTTTGAGTGTGGGAATGGTACCAGTACGTCCCCGGCTGGTTGATCTGTGTCGTGTCAGACGATCAAAAACTTCATGGACTATGATGAGGGACACGCGACTGACGGTGAAGTTGTACGTGAATGAGGAGCCTGGTGGGATGGCGCACTGGCTCACTTGTGTCGGCCCGTCCATGTGAGTCGCATTGTTCATGAAGAGGCCATGGAAGTGAAGCGACGTCGACTGGTTTCCCAGCTGGTTGTGGACGTTGATAAGGACAGTGTCCCCTACGTTCGCGTCTATGCGCGGGATCGGCCATTGACCGTTGATACCGATCGTAGGACGGTCAAAAGCGCCGTCAGGGTTGGCCGTGACCCAGCCAATATTGAAATCGTGGGAGACCGTGGCTGCGGAGGCCGTTGATGCGAGGGCCAGGAGACTGGCTCCGACTGCCGTTGTCCTCAGATTCATGCTGGGCATGGGCGAATGACTGAAAGTGGTGCGGATTGAGCAGGCTCTGTGTGCTTCTCTGCGAGTCTGGGTGCGCCCTATTATCAATCCCGCTCTGGGGCGAGGCAAAAGGAGTGCAGAGGTTGACTTGATGAGGGAAAAAGGAAACCTCGGTGAGTTTTTACGAAGATGATCTGGTCTATCCTTACAACTTGGGAAGCCATGCTCGCCGGGGTAGCCATCCTACCGTAGCCCCCAAAATATCTTATCAATCTGATCTGCCCATGTCCCTCGGCACAATCCTTTTCAGCTTCTACACAATAGTTGCAGACCGAACGAGGAGGGTGGAGGGGTTGCTAGTTTGGTATGAGACAAATTCTTATCAGATGCCGGCGAAATTGACACTAACCCTCCCACTAACCATAAGCCACTGGGACCTGATGCGTCGAGGCGTTTCCTTGCGCAATCGGATGCGAGATCTGCCCGTAATAGGTGGTGTCGACAAGGAGTTGTTGAAGCTACTGGAGGCTCGGCAGGTCCTCAGCACGGTGTTTTGCAGGCTAAGTGGGGTTTGTTTGCGATGAAGATCAGCTAGCCGGGGTCCCCTACAGCCAAGAAAAGCTTGTCGCTCCGCGCTAAGGCAGTTCGGCTCTCGCCTGGCCTCTCCGAATATTCTAGGGGGGGCAACATTGCATGTCAAGGAGGATCATGAGAGAGAGAGAGAGCCTTCAAGTTGATGTTGTCCCATCCTACCGGTTCTCTCGGCCTATGAGTTGCCCCGTGCTGGTCGCCGTTTCTATATTGCGAGACCCATCGACTGAACACCACGAGTGGACGATGCACGAGCTTCGCCTAGGTCTGGGGCAGTTTGGCACTCGAACTTCGTAGCATCGTCCAGGGATGTCATGGTTGTGTGAGCTTCATGGGGCCAGGAATAAGACGAAGACAAGGAGCGGAGAGTGCTTCCAAATACCGCAACCCACAGAAGAAGCTGAGTGGTGGCGATTGGGACATTCTCAAGGGAACTCCGGCATCGTCGAGGAAACTAGCGGTATTTTCGTGAGTAATGGGGCGTCAGACTGAGAGAGGTGGCTCGATGGCTTCGTGAAGGTCGAACAACGGCCACGTCTAACATGTTGTCAACTCGCCACACTCAGCCTAGAGCCTAGTTGCTGCAGCAAGTCGCCCTGCATTGCACCAGTCATCAACCGACTAACCGTCAGCCGTCGATCTCCGGCTCCTCGCCAACGCCCAAATCGTCACATCCGTTTCGCCGACGTAGCAGAATCTGGAAGACAGGAAGACACACCGCTGTCTGCTTCGTTCAAAGTGAGATCGGCACGCACAGTGACTCCTTCGCAAACCTTCTTCCCTGCATCAACCTCGTGCGTATATCAATGTTTTTGCATGCCAAACCTTTTCATGGTCGAGCAATTTTGATGAACCACGAGTGCCCGGGAGACCCTTGTCTCCCTGTGAGACTCAAGTTGGCGCTATCGGCGCAAACGAAGCCCGACTGTTCCTAGACATTCAAGTGCTCATCTCAGTGACCAACGCGAAGCGAGCAAAGAGGAACCGGTGGTGGGTGCTAAGGAATGAACGGAAAAGCTTGTCATGGAAAGTGGCACCATTGGACGCAACCATGAAACTTACCCTTGATCTTAGTGGTTCTTCACATCTAACGACGTGCCGATACTTCCACAACCCGGCCCCTCCTCGTCTTCAGCTCGGCTCGTGTGTGTATGCATAGATTGATCACAAGCTGGCCAGAGCCTTCGTATGGCCAGTCCCTGGCCGTGGTCCAATGATTATCGCGATATGCGTGGCGTTTTCTATCTGTTCCCCATTGCTAGCGTTCCGCCATCATGCCTTTGTCTCTCTGTCGTCAAGCCCAAGCCGCATTCCCTCCCCACCATCCTGACTCAGTAGTTATCTGATTCTGATTTATCAGATCAACTCAATCTTCCTTTACGGTTGTCGTCGCAGACTTGTGAAGGGCAACTTGTTTCCTCCGTCCACCATCTTGTCTATCTCTGCTCCTGACACCGCCGTCCACGTTCCCTTGGCAATAATGGCCGTCGACGTCTTCTCTGTGCCAGTTTTTCTGGTGGTCTTCCGCGAGTCCTTGGAAACCGTCATTATCGTGTCGGTGTTGCTAGCCTTTCTCAAGCAAACGCTCGATGGGCCCAACAGGGACCTGAACGTTTACAAGGCACTGCGCAAACAGGTAATGTTCTTCATACTCCTGACTGGACTGTTGCTAATGCTCCGCTACAGGTATGGCTCGGGACAGGAATTGGCTTTCTGATATGCCTGGTCGCCGCGGCTGCCCTCATTGCCGTCTTTTACAAGCTCGGTCGAAACAGTTGGGAAGCCCACGAGCTGTACTACGAAGGCGCCTTTTCTCTCGTAGCGGCTATCATCATCACAATCATGGGCGCCGCTCTGCTTCGCGTCGGCAAGATGCAGGAAAAATGGCGCGTCAAGCTGGCCAAGGCCATAGAATCTCCCATCAAGACTGGTGCGAGCCGAGTATGGTTTAAGCACTTCGCTGAGAAGTATGCCATGTTCATCCTCCCTTTCGTCACTGTCCTGCGAGAGGGCATTGAGGCGATAGTGTTCGTCGCGGGCGTGTCATTCTCTGCCCCGGCAACGGCTGTGCCGCTTCCTGTCGTCATTGGCCTCATTGTCGGCGCTTTCGTCGGCTATATCTTGTACAAGTAAGTGTCCGTACGTCATCCGTAATTTCCCCGCTAACCTTGCAAAGGGGCGGATCCACGACCAAGCTGCAAGTTTTCCTCGTTGTCTCGACATGCCTCCTGTATCTCGTCGCGGCCGGCCTCTTTTCGAGAGCAGTATGGGATTTCGAGCAGCAAGAGTGGAACAACGTCGTTGGTGGCGACGCTGCAGAACTCGGAAACGGCCCGGGCTCCTATGACATCGACAAGAGCGTGTGGCATGTCAACGTAAGTTCCTTTGAGCGCCATCATTTTTTTCCAAAACGCTGAGAATTTGATAGTGTTGTAGCCCAGAGCTCAACGGTGGAGGTGGCTGGGGAATTTTCAACGCCATCCTTGGCTGGACGAACTCTGCGACGTATGGTTCCGTGATTGCCTACAACGTCTATTGGATTTTCGTCATCGGCAGTTTTGTTGTCATGAGGTTCCATGAGACAAGGGGACACTGGCCCCTCATGAGACCGAAGGCCTCGCAAGAGGACAACGGGCACGTTTCTGACAGCCACGGCGGCGAAGAACAGTCCACAGATACGGACAAAGGTGTAGCCACCACCAAGACAGCAACGGCTTCTTCGTAGTCAGCCCACTATGAACCATTTGGCCTCCGGGGCCTTGGTCGACATTCGGCTCGTATCGTCTTATCCATTTGAGGGCTTGATGAACAGAGTATCCTGAGTCTNGGGGGGGGGGGGTCTCTGTCCAAGTAGTAACTTCGGATCAATCATGTCAAGGGGATTATCGAAAAGACCAGTTTCACTAGTACTCAGGTGACCAATCCCACTTGTCGGCGGTGAACAGCTTGCGGGCCATCTTGTCAGCGTACATGTTGTCTTTGTATTGAAGCCTTTGGTCGCTCGCCAGGCTTCGAGTGAATTCGAATTTGTGTCCTTCCTTGTCCGAATTCGGCGTGTCGTCGGCAGGAATCCACGTAGCCGACGCACGGTTGTTCTTCCAGTCGACCTGCGAGATCGAAAGCGTCGTGGAAGACATCATTGACCTGATATATCCCAAGATGGGCTCAAGCCGTGTCCTGATTCCGCAGTTGGTGTGATGCTTGTCAATCTGGTAGCTGGGCATCTGCTTCAGAGCCGCTAAAATCTCCTCGATATCAATGACGGATGAGTCTGGGATGTTGTCAAGGGAACTGGGCCCGAAATCGACCGCGCCCATCAGCTCCTTGCTTGTGAAGAACTTGAACATCTGGCCTAGTTGGAACGAGTCACAAGCGGAACTCGAATCATAACCAAGTTTACATTGCCTCTCACGAGACGAGTAAAGGGCTAGAAAATGACGCTGAATCGAGGCAATGGTGTTCAGGACACACTCTCGTCTGAACTGCAATTCGCCTGCGCAATGTCAATACGTGGTTGTCGTAGCATAGAAGGCCAACAACTCACTCTCTAAACCGTCCGGGAGGTTCCACCACAGCTCTGTGCGGGAGACCTCGTCCACAGCCAAGTTAGTCCAACGCACCGAGCCACGGAGGATAAGCTCGCGTGTGTAGTTGTGCAGTCGGGGCGGCTGCTCCAGCAGCCAAGCCACAAGAATTTTTTGTCTGAGCAGGTTCTCGACATCCAATGTCTTCTTCAGCGTGCCTGATCGCACTGGTTTAGTGCTCGTAAGAGGCCATTTGAACTTCAACTCGATACTAAGGTATCTTGAGACCACGCTTCGACAGTCGAAACGATCCGCCAAAATTGCCAAGGTGGTCACAAATAGCATATTGACCGCCGAGGACTGTACCTCTTTTCCGTGCATGATCCTCATCAGGCCCTCAAACACCTTTTCCCGGCCAACGGAGCGAGTGGCTTCGTCGTCGTCAACGATGGGAATCCAAGGCAACTCCCGGGCATGAACCTCGGCCAGCTTGAGCTTTGCAGCAGCCAGGCGTGTGAGAGTCTCTTCAATGTTACTCGCCTCAGAAAACTGTTTGTTTCCAAGGAGGTTCGCAAAATACCTTGAATGCTTCTTCAAGACGGCCAACTCGACACGGTAAGCGACTCTAATGCTCGAGCTCAGGTTCGGCTCGGCGATGCGTGGGGCGCCGATTTTCTTGCTCGCAGCCTGCCAAGTCCTTCGCGCAACGGTAAGGGTCTCTTTGGATGTCTCGAAAGTCACGTCCAGGACGATGTCTCCATCGTCGGATATGAGCACAACGGGGGGGTCATCCGATGACGGATCCGATGTGCCATCCTGGACCGGCGCCGATTCTAGCATCGTAAGACAGCGCAGCAAAGATGGATCTGATGCTGTACCGCAGCTCGGGGATAAACATGTAGGACGAAACTACGAAAGGAAGTCAGCACCACCGGTGGTTTGGGGCGAACGAAGTTGTCATGGATGTAAGTGAATGTTGCCTCCTACAGCATGACGGTCATCTCTCAGAGTTCATCCATTCCGCAGTGGAGTACTAAGTGTCAGTTCGAGTTCGCTGGCACTGTGCCCTGGGGCGCAAGGGACGAATGCAGCTCATTTGCGCCATGCGAATAACAGATAATGTGCACCCCGACCTACACGGTGTACTTTGGTACAAGGATTTGTTCCACGGCTGCAAGTGAGGTCCCCAATGGCTGACAGCGTTGAAGGAGACCTCCACACCCATTCTATGCCTGTCAAATAGTCTTCGCCTTCGCCTTTTCCGTCCATCTCATTACGTCGCTGGGTCCATCCTTGATCCAACCGAGGCCAGCCCTTGTGTGCCTTGGCTTGATTCTGATCAACCCCCAACTTCGACTGTGGTTTGCACCAAACGGAACAGAAATCGAACCCAAACATCTACAAAGCGCCCCTGCGACTCAAAAACCCCATCGCGAAACTCCGTAACCTGGGCCGTGGCAGCTCAATGCCTCGACGTCGCCAGCGCAATAGCTGACAGAACTCTCCTCTCCTTGACTTTGCACCAGTGGTCGAAGTAGTGCCGAGATTACCATTCGTAATTCTCCCTCAAGGCCGCCGCCCTTGCTTTCGAGCCGAAGTCCATGGCTTCTGCAAGTTGGCACGTCGTCCTCCTATTTGAGCTGTTGCAGTGCCGGTGACGCTCGACCTCTCTCTCGGACTCTCGTCATTCCCTAAAACAATGCCAACTTCAGCCCGCCGCCACGCAACGCGACAGCTAGCGCAGAACCATGGAGCTACCCGAATTTTGCCAACGCCGTTCGTTCGAGCTACTAATTCATCCCTGAGCGCGAGCGCCGGGAGACCGGTCAAAACTCCTGCTTCCGTGTGCTTAGCCTTGCCATCGCGACGATTCACCTCCTTCCAGACCTTCGGTCTTCGACGAACTGCGCCCCGACTTCGCACGCTGCCTGAAAGCCACCGGATATGTGCACTTGAGAGCGGCAAGATACCAAGCGTGGGAAGCCGGCGACTCTTCCACAACTATTTCGTCACCCACCTCCCGTCATCCTCTCTTCACCCCGATTCCCGAACGTCATCAGGACCTGGGCACAAGTTGCCCCGCGATGCCTCTACTCCACACATCCAGAAGCCGGGGTCTTCCCCTGCGCCTGCGGCCCTGAATATTCCCAGTCGAGACCTCACTGTCGTCCGGATACCACTGCGAAGGGCCAAACATCACTTCGGTGTTGCCTCGTCGAGGGGTCAGCGCCCGTACAACGAAGATACAAACCAAGCCGGCACCATCAGCATGCCTGCGTTTGCCAAGCGCGCCCCCATCAGTCTCCAGAGGAAGCAGATTCAGAATCCAAACGAGGCCACATCTGCCGACAGCGCACTCGGCGATCCTCAAATATTCTATTTTGGCATATTCGATGGCCATGGCGGTACCCAGTGCTCTGAATTCCTGAGAGACGAACTGCACGGCTACATCGAGCACGCCTCTGCCGATTTTGGGCTGCAAAGTAGTCTGAGCAAGGATCAGCGGCGAGAGTCGGGTCGTAGGGATGACGAAACGGAAAGCTCCGAAGAGTTGTTCATGAAGACGGAAGAGGAGGTGAAGGATGAGCTGCGAGTCCCCGAGCAAGACAAGCACGGTGTCTTGACAAACCCCGAGAGAAGGGAGCCTCTGAAAGGAGTCGAACCTGTGTCAGCCAAAGTTGAGGACATTCCGAAGGCGGTCAAGCTGGAACAAGACCTCGTGGAAGAGTACAGACAGACCGTCGGAGGTTACTTTCGGCGGTTCAACCCCGAATACTTCCAACTCTCGCAGGACAAGGAGAAAGGCGACGGTGTTGAAACCCCAATCACAGTCGAGTCGGTTCTTATGTACGCCTTCCTTAGAGCGGATTTGGACTTCATCTCAGCGCAGGCTCGCAAACCTGACCCCGATGACCCTCGAGCAAACGACCAGCCCGTCAACAATGACGAAATCCTAGGGGCACCGCATAAAACGCCATCAGGCCATGGTATTGGGGGGCAGTCACGCTTCAAAGGCGGATCGACGGCATCGGTGGCTCTCATTTCGACCCCCACCCCAGCACCCTTCTGGCACCCCAATGCCCAGTCCACACTAGTCGTAGCTCACGTCGGTGACACGCGCATCCTTCTGTGCCAAACGACCACCGGCCTCGCGCAGCCCCTCACGTCGGACCACCATCCCACCACCCCCACCGAAAGCCGTCGCCTGCGACGGTATGCGCCGGCCGGGTCCATGGTGTCGGCCGATAGTTTCGGTGAGGATCGCATTGCGGGACTGGCCAACAGCCGCTCTTTCGGCGACATGCAGAGCAAACGCATCGGTGTATCGGCTGAGCCGGAAATTACACGCGTCGAGATCGGTCCGGCGCAGTATTCGTTCCTGGTCCTCATGAGCGACGGTATCTCAGGCACGCTTAGCGATCAGGAAATTGTGGACGTTATTAAGGAAGCCAGGACGCCCGAGCAGGGAGCCAAGGACGTAGTCGACTACGCGACTGAGGTCTCGCACGACGGCGACAACGCCACGTGCCTTGTGGTCAGGCTCGGCGGCTGGGAGCGCAGGTCGGAGGGCGGTGTTGGTAGTCTCGGCACGAAGGAGATTCGTGACAAGAGGAGGACAGAGGCGTTGGATCCCCGACGAGGCAAGCGTTAGCCCTCTGAGGGAGAAACGCGCGTTGGCATGTTATGATTGGGGGAACGCTACTCCATATTTTGGTCATTGTTCATCATCTTCATCATCATCGACTTTTCAAGGAGTACGGGGTCATTGGGCAAGGGATACAGGTGAGGAGTCTTGCCGAAACATCAAGGTTCGTTTTCATGGAGAAGAACGTTAGTGGGAAGTCAACACACGTGTCACGGGGAGAGAAATCCAATGGTAATAATTATGCAAGTTCATACTACCGTGGTTCGTTGTAAAGGCCCAGGGAATCATTCTAAGTCTCGTTCCTACTTAACCGATTTGGCGTATTCCTTCCTGCCGTCCTATACCGATCTCGCCCTTCCGTACCCGCCCCGATTCCCAAGGACTGCAGAACAAAATCCCGTTCCGTCACACACACGTTTTGGAGGACAGCTGGAACCCCAAAGTCATTCATATCTCAGAGCTCGCGGTGTTACGCACTCAGTAGCGATACTGGCCCTGGCCTGGATACTGTCCCCAACCGCCCTGTTGATGAGGAGGGGGCGGGTGGTGATGAGGAGGGTACTGGTGCTGCGGCGGTCCGCCGTAGCCAGGTCCGCCATAGCCCGGTCCGCCGTACCCCTGAGGAGGTTGCGGGGGGCCCCATTGACCTTGTGATGGAGGAGGCGGCTGGTGGTGGCCATAGCCTTGCGGCTCAGACTGATTGTAGTAGCTAGAAGCTTGACCCCCAGATTGACCGCCCGAGTATGTCTCATTGCTGCCACCCTGGCTCTGGTGGTAACCGTAGTCTGGGTGAGAGGGCGGCAACGGAGAGCTCGACAGAGGCTGTCTATCACCGCCCTCCATGGAACTAAGATCACGTGTACGGATCTGATTCCAAAGGGAACCCTGCACCTTGCCATGTCCTAGCTCGCCAAAGCCGTCCCAGGCCCCGTGGGAGTGAGTATGGCCGCCACCCGCACCTCTGGAGTTTTCGCCGCTCAAGATGTGGTTCTTTCCTGTCTTGACGGCTTCGGAACCCAGGAGGTAGGAGAGTTCATGCTTGTGAGAGCTTTCGTTGGCCCACTTCCGGACAGTCTCGAACATTTCCCTTTGGATCTCAATTCTGTCATCGCGGGCTGCAGGGTGATGGAAAGCCCGGAGGACATCGTTGACGACCTCGTCGACGGGCACACCAGGGTTCTCCCAAGCGTACAAAATTCGCCTGCTGTATGTTAGCCATCTTCCCAAGAAGTATCCCAGATACGATAACTCACGGGACGACGTATTGCAGGATGGTAGCCGCGATTCGGCCCGCGCACGAGTTGAGAATATTAGTGAAGTGATCCTTTGAAAGCATCGAGTGGGTGGGATCGGAGCAGTCGGGGTTCTTCCAGGGCTCCAGCTGTGAGTTGGAGCTGGCGCTGATAACAGTCGAAGAGCCGTCCTTGAGTACTTTAGAGACTTGGTTGATGATGGGCCTGACGAACGGGGCCAGCAGTCCAAGAATGAAGGCAGTGAGCGTTTCACTAATGTGGTCTAGAAGCTTCTCCAAGCCAGGGATCTTGGAGATGAGATTACTGATAGACTTAACAATCTTGTCACGGAATTGGAGGATGGGGTAGATCTTCCTGGCGGTCTCGACAGGGTCGAAGTTCGGACTCATGCCGGGGACCTGGTTCGCGCTATCGCGAGTAAGGTCGCCAGAGCGCGCGTTTTGTTGCTCCTGCGCTGCCGACCGCGCCGACAGATCACGGGCCTGGCCAGCCAAGTCGCCACCGACGCCCGGGAGCTGACCGATAAGGGAAGTGAAGTCATTCGGCTTGGAGGAGATGCCCAGAAACCCGCGCGTTTGAGTACCACCACCGGTGAGGTTTCCAGTCAGGCCCTCGGCGTTCTGGAGGGCGACATTCATCTCATCTACCTCGGATTGGGTGAAGTGATCCGTAGCCTCACCGAGAACGGAATGCAAAAAGTCAACAGCGCCGAAAGTTCCAGTAACGAGCGGGAAGACGCGGCGACCGTTGAGGTTTATCTCGGTATTTGTACCACAATGGGGGTAAACCTCGTGGTATCCCAGCTCCCTAAGGGCAAGCTCACAATAGTTGCTGTGCGCGCTGAAGTCCTCCATGCAGTGAAGGGCCTGGCCAAGGCATCGCAACGCCTCGCAAAGATCCGCCTCCTTGCCAGACTGACCACGTGAACCATTGGTGTAGACTCGGCCGTAGTGGATGCTGCGAGCGAAGCTGAAGCGTAAATAGCCCGCGCTGGTCGCCCAACCACCTGACTCATTGGCGATGTAGTTTTTCATACCGGTTCGAGGGTCGATCTCAGTTTCGACAGGGTCGACGGGGCCTCGGAGACGAGGATCAAACTTGCGCGCATCCATTCCGTCAGCATAGCCCAAGGGGTTGTCGATGTGTTCTTCGGGGCGGTAGACACCCAGGCGCTCCTCAGTAACCTCAAACTCCTCCGTCGCATAGCCAAAGGCCATGAACGAGAGCACCCAGACCTGATGATGATAGTTAGTGTACTGACGGCGTAGTTTGTTTCTAGACAAAAGACGTACCAGAATTCTAATAGTTGCGGCGTTCACGCCCTTCAAACTGCCGACATCAACAGCCTGGGAGTAGTCGCGGAGCCAATTGCCAAAGTAGACCCTGGACACCAGCATAGAGGTCCATTTCTTGCCATGCAAGAAGGCGATGGTCTTGAGCATATCTTCGATGTCTGTGGCGCAGTCATGTCAGTCTGATGCCAAGGATAAAACCAGAAACGAAGGCGAGTAGCACACCTCCATGACGCCAATTGTGGCCTTCGATCTAGCAGTTGCAACACATCAGTAAAGGGGGTTCGGCAAGGTACTGAGGAACAAAGTGAGGCTGTCAATATACCTGGGCAATGGAGGGGATGTTTCCGGCGCCGAAAGCTGCAGCGCGGCCCGGCAAAAGCACCAGCAAGAGGCACAGAGTAAGAAGGACGGAGCCTCTCCCGAGACCGGATGACGCCATGGTTCAGGGTCGCGGGAGGCTCGGAACTCTGGAGGGTCGGTAAAGACTGGATGTGCAGTTCAGTCGGCGTCAGACGTTCAGAGATGTTGGAAGCACAGAAGGGGTTTGGCGCAAAAGGCTTGGGACCCACGAAGGTCAAGAAACCAGCTTCGGAGGGGTAAACAAAGGTGAGCGAAGTGAGATGAGTTGAAGGAGGACAGTTGAGGGCTCGGTAATGCAAGACGAGAGAAGGCAAGCTCAAGGTGGCTAGACAGGCTAGGAAAGGTCGGGTAAGTTTACAGGTTCGAGGGTGAGCAAATCTGTGCTGACGGGAAGGGAGACAGAGCTTTCTGCTCGCTCGAACCAAGCAAACGTCGCTTCTCTTCTCGTCCCTCTTTCTCACCTTGGCGTTTATTATTCACCTTACGTACTACGTAGTAGCAATGCTGACGGCAAAGTGGTGCCGCGCAAAATGCTTTTCGCAGGCTTGTGGTTGGGAAGCTGGGCAGATGCGGGTAGACTTAGATAATGCATTAGGCAGATGGCGGGGCGATGTCTCTAGCACAAGATACCGATGGGCATTACCCCGCCATATGGTGGGATCACCGCTGACGACACCTCTGGCTCCTTTGTGCCCTACCTACCTTAGTCCTTCTTTCCACAGGTATCTATCTGTTTTCCTCGGCTTGGATAATGGGGAAGGGACTCGAGTGAAGGTGGCATACCGAATGCTGAGCTTGCTACTGACTGGACTACTTCTTTAATTGGCTGTGTGCTGTGTATACTTTATTTGGTGTGTATACTCAGCTTTTGTTGTGTTCCCATGGGATCGCGAGCTCTCATCAATCAGGGTGTGACAGGCCTTTCTCTTATCACCTTATCTAACCAACGTCTCCTTGCCTGTAATTACAAGGTACCTTACCTTATGAATCTGAGCTTGGCCGTCACGATCAGAAGCCCATTTACCATGCCTTCCCATGCCCACTAAAGGGATGCATTACAGGGCAGTACAACGTACACAGGACGTTTACAGAGCATTGATCGTCTCCAGCAGTCTCCAGCAATCTCCAGCAAGCAACCCCCCGCCCTCCTTCTTGTACGCTTATTACAATTCACATTGGCTTCAAGCAACAACGCAGGGTCGATCAAAAGCATGGCATGATGGCTGCTTATTAAGTGCAGAAAGTGTAATCCGTTTGCGAAATGGGAATGGTTCGTTGCAACAGAAACACTGGCATTACAGCGCCATTTCTTGTACGTGTAGCATATCTTATTCTCATTTTTTCCCCTTTCCTCCCCGGGCGATTCATTTTTGAGGTGAGCTCAGCACCTTCATTTGTATGAAGTGGGGCCCAAACTGCCGCCATGTACCTTTCTGCCCGTTGGCTTCGCACTCTCGAATCCGTAGAACCAGGCGTCAGGCCCAGCGTAGGTGGGGGGAAGAATAACAATGAGGGAGAGAGTAACGGGGCACTCAATTGGTCAAGACTAACATGGCATGTCCCATGGGAAAGTACGTGTACATGGTTCCTGGTTGTGGCAGATGCGTCCCTGGCAAAGTCCAGGAGAATCCTGGCACAGTCCCCAGCTTACCGAGAGATAGTCAAGCATGTGTGTTTGTGTCTACGGCAAAGTTGGGTCCAGACGCCGCGTCCGTTTCGTTGTCTAATATGTTCAGAACTCCCATCAGTTGTTGACTTTTTCTTTTGGAGGGGAAGGAGGGAGGGAGGGGGCCTGGGAGGGTGTTTCCTGCCCAACTAGCTTGTAAAGTATGACAGGTATTTCTAAGACGATAGGCTTAAATACAGAAATGGACGTACTCGTACTGTGAAAGGTGCTGAGAATGAGACATGTATACTTTGAGGAACATGTCCAGAGACTGTGACTGGCACCTTACCCTATGATGTACATTAAAAGTAAAATGTGAATAATTCCAGCTGTGCGCCCCCCCATCAGCCACCGAATGCAAAGCCACCTTTTCCATCAACAGTATTGTAGGTAGGGTATCTGAGTTTCCAGCTCAAGGCAGATTCATCGTTGCACGTGCAACGGGTTACATCCAAGACGTATCAGGAGACATATCACGCATTTAACTCAGGCTCAGGTATCCTCGGACTCGCTGCGTTAAACCCCAACAGTGCTTACTGCCACAGACCGCCGCTTCTGCCAACGAGCGCCACCATCTTCACCGATCTTCCTGTCCACGGTGCTAAGACTATTAGACCATGCCCCTCTTTTCTAAACAAGTCCATGATCTCTTGGAATTTCATGTGAGGTTGATTCTGTCATAGATGTGTTTATCTCATATGATTAGCACACCGCAACTTGCGTTATTGATTCACATTTATCTAATGGAAGATGCTTAACGCAGACCGTCAACCGTAAGTCATGAAATCAGGAGGCGGATAACCTTGGCACAGACCTGCTAACATGGACGATCCAACTGAGTCGACAACCGACACTGCATTGTCTGGATTCATCATTCGCTTGACTTCTTGGGGTGCTTCGCTCGGAGCTTGTTGCACACTAACTACACGGGCTGGGTGTTGATTTAGCGTCGCCATCTCCCGTCTCAAGCTGAAATGCCTGCCATGCTGCCCTTTTTTTTTTCCTCCGCCCTTCCATTGTCCTAGTCATTTTGCTTGGGCTGTTGTTATTTGCCGAAGTCCACCACCGTTTGCCCCGTCCCCTATCCTCTTTGGTCTCTAAGCACGAAACGAACGAATTGCACTCGGAAAGACTGTCAGAATCTATATACGTACTCGACTGTTCACTCACCGCCCATCCCTAAGTCCCCGTTCGTCCCGGACCGTCGGGCTCACCTTTGCCAGCCCCGAAGAGTTTCCTCAATTTTGGTCCTACACCCACCCATCGTACCTTAGTGACTAAGCTACAATGCAGCCGTCACGCATTGCCAGTTCTGGACGCGTTCGACTTGCTGCTGAACTGGGGTGATTGCAAGCTCGGGGTTTGTTCAAACAACAGGCGACATATCTGTCACCATTAGGTACACTGTGCAAACAGCCAATGTGAAAGATGAGTTCAACCTAACAGTTCAGGTACCAGAGAGGGAGGGGGAAAACAGGCGAAAGTGGTCAACTGGTGGAACCATAAATCGGCTGTCAAAGCTTCCGCAAGGTCCCGTTCAGTGCAAAGTAACGCCACCAGGCTGTAGATTTTTCTGTCTTTTTTTTTTCATCCCCCTTTGATCCAGCAGAAAGGAGACAGAGAGATTGCGGTCAGTGTCGCGCGTTTCTGGAGAGCTTCCATCCAAGTTCCCGCTCCCGTCCGTCCCTGTCCCTTTCTCTCATCTCTCCCGTCTCCCCCGTCTTTATCTCGCCATCCAACCAGATCCATTACACGCCCCCCTAATTAATTCCTCTCCCACCCCGTCTCCGTCCCTCTCACCACCTTGGTCCACCGAGCGAGCCTCAGTCACCTCGCCCCGGCCTCCCTCTCGCTGTCTTGTTTCCCCTCCGGCCCTCCCGGCGTTTGGCTCCTTTTTCTCACATTAGCAGTAGATCGCCTGTCTTGTCATCTACTTTGCCGAGCCTTAATACCTCGCCCCTCCCTTCCGCTTCTCCCTCCTCACCTCTTTTCGTTTTTCCTTCTTTTCTAGATAGAGGCTGCGATTACCGCTGCGACTCTACCAGTCCGCTCTCTTTGTTGCCATTCGACTCGTTTCCCGTCTAGTTTGGACCCGATCGCCCGGACATCGCGAAGTGACCATCAGTCAACATTTTCTTGGCAGCCAAACCGTCAGTGTCTGCAACCATGCCGTCGCGAACTCTTCCAACTTTTACTCGCGCCGAGGTCGAGACCCATAATACCAAGAAGTCTTGTTATGTCACCATCGGATCCAACGTATACGATGTTACCGACTTTGCCCAAGACCACCCTGGTGGCGCCGACCTTGTCTTCGAGTACGCCGGCAAGGATGTCGAGTCGATCCTGCGCGACCCAACTTCTCACCCCCACTCCGAAGCAGCATATGAGGTCCTTGACGATTCTCTCGTCGGCTTCGTTGTTTCGCAAAAATCGGCCAACGGTGTTCGCAAGGTCAATGGCAAGGCCAACGGCCACGTCAACGGCAATGCCAACGGAAACGGCAACTGCAATGGCGCGGTTAAGGGTGAAGAAGAGGAGGAAGGGCCTAAGATCAATGAGCACGGCGAGCTTTGGGACGGCGAGCGTTGGGTGCACCCCCGAACCGGTATGGCCAGTGAGGAAGATTTGAGCAAGGAGACGGACTACAGTAGCGACTACAAGAAGCACAAGTTTCTCGATTTGAGTCGTCCTCTGTTTCCTCAGATCTGGTATGGAGGCTTCAGCAAGGAGTTCTACCTCGACCAAGTCCACCGGCCACGACACTACAAGGGCGGCGAGTCTGCGCCGCTGTTCGGGAACTTCTTGGAGCCCCTCTCGAAGACGCCTTGGTGGGTTGTCCCCCTCGTGTGGCTTCCTCCAGTTGCATACGGCACCTACCTCGCCAGACAGGGCCTGGACAGCAACATGCACGAGGCCTCCTACTGGGGCTTCGGATTCTTCCTTTGGAGCCTGATCGAGTACATCCTGCACCGCTTCCTTTTCCATCTCGATGAGTATGTTCTCTCTGCAATCTCGCGCGTGCAAAGCTAGATAACTAACACGGTGACCAGGTGGCTCCCCGACAACCGGGTCGGCATCACCGCACACTTCCTTCTTCATGGTATCCACCACTACCTTCCCATGGATAAATACAGACTCGTCATGCCACCGACGTTGTTCGTCGTTCTCGCAACGCCGTTTTACAAGCTCGCACATTGGGTCTTTTCGTACAGCTGGCACGCCGCCACTGCCGTCTATTGCGGAGGCATCTTTGGCTACATTTGCTACGACCTAACGCACTACTTCCTCCACCACCAGAACTTGCCTCTCTGGTACAAGGAACTCAAGAAGTACCACCTCCAACACCACTTCCTCGACTACGAGCTCGGCTTCGGCGTCACCAGCCGGTTCTGGGACAGCATCTTCGGCACGGAGCTGCCTCCCATCGTTAAGACCAACTAATTCTTCTCACGCAACATACATCTTGTCATGATGACGACTTTTGGGCCCTCTTTTTAATGTATGATAGAGCAGAAAGCATCTGCTCTGCTCTGTTCATTTTTCACCCATCATGTGCCCCCATGTATATATACGCTTTCACGGCTACTCTACGCTATAATGGGGTCGTTTCACACAGGCGTTCGGGGAAGACGGCTCAAAACGAGCCTTGCGTAGTATTACAGCGCCCCAGCCAGCTTTGATGCGGCCATGGGAAGAGCCGTCATGTTCTCATGACAGGCTGTTTTAGTACAGAGTATTTTAAATGATACCACACCTCGACAGACAATGCTTTAATCAGATAACAACGTTGACCCACTGGTTCCCCTTTCGTCTGTTCTATCGCTCCACATGACTGTCACAGATGACGAGTTTGATGTTCTGCTCACGGTGAAGACCATGGCTTCCAGGTCGTCCGGGAGCGAGTGGAATAACCTTAGTTGACGCCATGGCCGCACTGCATGGCGAACTGCTACAGCGGACCTGTTCGTGGCCAGTCGTAGTGGCGCTCTGGTCGGGCCTCCAGTCGGAAGTCAGTTTTGGCAGCTTGTAATGCTGTACGCTTCCTAACGTTCCGCCACCAATGCACTACTTCTGTCTAGGTGTCATTTTCCTTCACAACCCTTAGTTCTCTCAAGCAAGAAGAGTGGAAGAGCAAAATTTCATGCCGGCGTCTCCAGTCCAATCCTCCCTTTGGCGATTGTGGCTTACCTGCACCTTCTCAACTGACTCAGCCCCAGATTATGTAAGTTCACACACTATCAATTGGAAGTACCTACCCTGCATCAAAGTTACGTTGTCTAGTATATCTCCAGTCTGTGCTTGGCCATTCACCCCTTAGTAGCACTCCCGTCTAGGCCCCCAATCCCGATTCACTGGCCTGGAAGCCTGAGCCAAGAATTCCAGTCAATTTACTGCACTGATCCTTTTTGACAACGCGCCAGCCTCCCCCAGCCCACGCAACCTTGCACTTCTCTCGCCCGTCCTCTACACGCCACGCCACGCCACGACTCAATCTTTCCTGCTTTACTACAAGCAACCAACGCAACTACCACAATAGTATTCTCATCGCCATCGCATCCCGCGCGATATCAACAAAAGGAAATTAAAATGTCGGGTTTGGACGTGGAGGCGTTGCTTGACGCAACCGCAAAAAGCTCGTCAGAGGCCAAACCCGCGTCGACTGACGTGGAGGACCGTCCCAACGGAGACCGCCCCGAACGTAAAGAGCGTGACCGTCGTGAAGGCAGCCGCGACCGTGATCACGACCGACGACGCCGAGACCGCGACCGCCGCGATCGCAGTTCGACCCGGAGCCGCCGCGGAACCCCCGATGACTATAAGGCATCTACCCCGCGGAGCGAAGCCGGCAGCCACAAGAGTAGGCGGAGAAGCAGAAGCCGCGATGATGACCGCCGTCACTCACGTCGTCACAGAGGAGATGGCGATTATTACAGAGGCGGGCGAAGGCATTCTCGCTCTCGCTCTCGCTCCCCCCACCGCTCTTACCGCTCATCGCGCGATGACCGCGACTATCGCGAACGCCGTGAGCGCTCCGACCGTTCCGACCGCTACTCTGGAGACCATCGTCGGGCAAAGGACGACGATCGTAATGAAACTTCCAAGCGTGAGGCAACACCACAACTTACTGAAGATGAACGGGATCGCCGCACTGTTTTTGTCCAGCAGCTCGCCGCCCGTCTTCGCACCCGCGACCTGAAGGCGTTTTTCGAAAAGGTTGGCCCTGTCAACGAGGCCCAGATTGTCAAGGACCGCATCAGTCAGAGATCTAAGGGGTAAGCGTCCTCAATAAAGCCTGCATGTTAGTACACGCGAGATCGCTGACAGTTCTGCAGAGTTGGTTACGTTGAATTCAGGAACGAGGATTCTGTCACACAAGCTCTTCAACTTACCGGGCAGAAGCTGTTAGGTATCCCTATCATTGTCCAGCTCACAGAGGCCGAGAAGAACCGACAGGTTCGCAACGCCGAACCCACCAGCGCCCACCCGAACTCGATTCCTTTCCACCGACTATACGTCGGCAACATTCACTTCAACGTCACCGAGCAGGATTTGCAGGCCGTCTTTGAGCCTTTTGGTGAACTGGAGTTCGTTCAGCTCCAGAAGGATGACAACGGACGCAGCCGAGGCTATGGCTTCGTACAGTACGACACACATACCCGACATGTTCAGATTTTAGCTAACAGGTTTTAGATATCGCGAAGCCAGCCAGGCCAGGGAGGCCCTTGAGAAAATGAACGGGTTCGATCTTGCCGGTCGCCCGATTCGCGTTGGCCTCGGAAACGATAAGTTTACCCCTGAGAGCACTGCCAACATCTTGCAGAGATTCCCTGGTCAAAACCCACAGTATCAAGGCTCTGCATTCTCGGGTGCCGGCGGCCGCGGACCGCAGACATCGGCTTTCGACCGTGCGGGTGGAAGAGACAGCGAAAAGACCGGCGGTGCGAGCGCCCTCGACGATACCGACGTTGCCGGCGTAAACTTTAACAACTACAGTCGTGATGCCCTGATGAGAAAACTTGCCAGGACTGATGAAGCTTCCAATGGAGCAGACGAGCGACAGGTGCTGAAGCCCAAGACCGAGACGAAGCCTTTGCCGGTCAACGTCAACATGGCTAGCCGATGCGTTGTCCTGCACAACATGTTTGACCCTGAAGAGTAAGTCTTGCGTCATCGCGTACAAGTTCCATACAAGACTAACCATATCACAGGGAAGAGGGTGAAGACTGGGTCAAGGAGTTGGAGGATGACGTCCGACAGGAGGCTGAAACCAAATACGGCCGGGTTGTCCACATCTCCGTCGACCCCAACTCCAAAGGCGACATTTATCTCAAGTTCGACAAGGTTCAAGGGGGCGAAAACGCCATCAGAGGTCTTAACGGACGCTACTTTGGAGGCAGGATGATCGACGCGTCACCTGTTGTAGATGCCGTCTACAGCAGTTTGTTCTCTCGCACACGAGCGATTTAGAAGCTAATCGTGGCCTCGAGAAGCATCGTTTAGGATTTCCCTCGGTAGGTCTCAATAAATGTCATTTTCCCCGGCTTCTGCTTACCGAGCTTAGCAAGCTATGCTGCTGCTGCTAACCGCCGGCCTTGCCGAAGCTGAAGCCGCGAGTCCACGACTTGTGTCGCCGGACACAACTTTACGGACTCTTCCATGCCTGGCCAAGTCTTCCTTCCGTCAGAACCTCCTTCGAAAAGCGTCTCCCCAGTCTTTGTGGGGGAGTAACGACACCACACTGATTTTCCCGCAGAAAAAAAAATTCTCGTTGATTGCATACTCGATCGCCAACTTTTTACTGTACCTTAGGTTGTTTCCTTATCGTCCTCCAGTACATGCGGAGCGATCTCAGGTTGCCTAAACGGCGTCCGGGTAAGGTGCAAGGAACATGTAGTTTATGAACCCTATGTAGGGCACTAAAAAGATCTTAGCAAACAAAATTTTTCTTTATATCAGTGCCGGCACTTTGTGCCAGCGGCCTTCTGAACGTCGTGTTTCAGCTTGACTATCCTGTGGCCCTGTTCTACGGCGAACGTCAGGTCTTCGTGATGTTCCCAAACCCCCATTCAGAAGCGGATGGCGCTGCTTGAGTCACAGGAATAAAACAAGATGTCCTTCACTCTCAAGCATCTGAACGCTTGTTTTGCCGTCGGGATGGCGTGGCATGTTGATCTCTGCCTCGACTCTCGGTAGAAGACTATGTCAGAAAATTTGTCTGGATCCCGCCGTCTACTCATCTTTTTTTTTATGTTGCCAGGCAGTTGTCAGCTACCCGTCCACTAAGTTTTCGCCCAGTATTCCGTCGCCTTCCATCACCACAAGGAGAGACGACACACCGTCCTTTCTCTTTGCCAACACTCATCTATACTTCTTTTCTCCCGCCTTCTTCACATGTTTTGCCTGGTGTCTTTCCTCCACTTGAGGACCCTTGATGTTTTCAGAATATTCCTCGTCAAGCGATGCTTTCACAAGTTTGGTGTACTTTGTGACCGACGTGCCTATTTTCAGAGTTTGATTTAAGGTTCACCACAGCCATATTTTCGACTGACAACTCACCTCGTCACGTTCAGAACAAGCAATCGCTTGCTATCTTTGTTCGTGTCTTGCTGTGTTGCCAAACCAGAAGTACCCCCTCGACATGGCGGCACAATTCATCAGTTCCCTGTCAGTAAGTGTTCTGGGAATCTTTGCTTTCCATGTTCTACAGCCAAGGTGGTTCCGGAACGTTTCGACAGGCAGAGTCATGGCCGTTGTATTCTATCCTTTCAGATCACGAACCTCTTCTCTAGGTCTTTGGCCAGACTGCTCTCGCCGTCCAGATTCAGAAGCAGTTCCTTCTAGTGGAAAAGCCTGTGTCTAGTCTATCATATCGTTCGTGTAGTGTATCCCAACCTTTGGCGGTTAGCCAGGGTGATTTCGCGATGTTTGTTCGCCCCTCAGATATGGAATCCTCCCCAGCTAAGCTATGTGTATTCCGTTATCTCTGTGAGTTTTATGAGCATATAACTAGTCTCGGGTCTCGGTGACTTGAGCAGCTCTATCCCCTTCTCGCTGTCATTGCGCGTATCTCCGTGATGGTCCCGTGCCGAATATCACAGGTTTCTCGAGCCATAAGCACCTCATATAACACCACGTCAGAGCAGATCACTTCTTTAACCCTCTGAGTGTTGTAGAGCTCGTTGAACCTGCATGAAGACATGAGCAAGTCCCTGTTAGGGCGAGAGCTGCCCAAGCCCTTCCCGCCTTCTGGCTAAGAGCTTGTCTCGTTGAAAAAGGTTGTTGTCCTCCATTTCTCCCGCGTTGTGGGAAAACTCTTTACCCTCTCTTGCACCCCTCAACTTGAGAACTTTCTTTCACCTACTCTCTTTTTCCTCACGTAACCATTTATGCCCATCTTTTCTCTTCCCTTCATTTACTTTCCATCTCCTCTTCTCTTTTCCCTATCCTCTCTTGCGACATTCAGAAGCTTTCTCAAGCTTTCAGTTCTTCCTCCTCCTTTGGGCTTCTTCTCGGGTTCTGGTTCATCACAAATCCCTCCAAGGCCCATCAGGTTGGTCTCGTACGCGAAATTCTTCCTCAAGACCTTGAATCTCTGCTCAGGAGAAGTGCCTGGCGGCCGATGCTTACCGTAAGGCAGATTTCCCTCTATCGCTCCCTTCAGGAGATCTCGGTCCAATTTCTCCTCTTCTCGTCGTCGCCGGAAGTCTACCCAACTGTTTCACAGATCCTCTGCGTCCTCTCTGAAAGCGAACGCTGATCGTCGTCAGTGACCCAGGCACAAGAAAATCCCCAGTTCCAATCGTCCATCCACATCACCACAAACGACACTAAACCTCTAGCTTTACTTGGGGGTGATGTTTGCTTCTGTATCTACGAAGCGATATTTGCAGTGTCTTTTCACTCCGAACGAAGCTTGAATTGCTGGTCTTCTTCAATTTATCCCGTCGATCACGTCTAGTTTAGATGGTACTCGCGAATCTTAACCGACAGAGGATATAAAAAGGGAGTCAGTCCAGCCGCGACAGGCCAGGCTACCAAACGCTTGACTGATCTTCATGACTCGTTTCTTCATACCTCGCGCGTCACTTGCTTCAGCGACCGGCTTCAATTCGCTCTTGCAACGAAGATATTGCCCCTCTATTAATGTTCGAACTCGGTAAGTGCATCTTCATCTTCCACGTCTACGAATCTACCCTGTTCCACCCTCTTCCTTCTTGGTC
The DNA here is from genome assembly GCA_001937105.1 of Colletotrichum chlorophyti. Lineage (NCBI taxonomy): Eukaryota > Fungi > Ascomycota > Sordariomycetes > Glomerellales > Glomerellaceae > Colletotrichum > Colletotrichum chlorophyti. The sequence goes on along the minus strand of MPGH01000060.1, from coordinate 1,439,640 downwards.
ACTATGCTCTCATGAGTTTTCTTATTATTTAGAGCGGATTCAGTGGTGTTTTTAAAGGGGCATGACATCTACCTATTTCTGTTCAATCCTGGGCAAGTGTCCAAGCGAATGAGCTAGATGGCAAGCAATAGTTGCTTCTTCCTTCTTCGCTGATTTTCTCTCCCATCTCAGGGGGTTTTGGCTTTACAATTGCTGGACCCAGAGGAATAGTTAGCACTGGTGGTGTTGATGGTAGTTGGTGTGAGGCCATGTTCCTCAGCTTTCACCTTGGCTCACCTTGGCTCACCTGGGTGCCTTTGCATTCTACAACTTGCACACCTTGTCTGGTTCTCTCTCCCTAGACTTGTGTGTATTCATTCCCAAAGCATTTTCATGGTGCAACCCCTTCAATGGTTAGCGTCAATCGTTCCTACCCTTTTCACAAATCCCGACCTGCCTCTCCTCAGAAAAAAAAAAAAACCGAGCAATCCTTCCCCCTCCCATATCATCAACAAAACCTTTCCATCACGAAATCCCTTTCACCCTAGCCTCGCCCGTCTTGAGAGCTTCATTCTTCTGCACATTCTGTTTAAGAGGCTCTTATTCTCATCAAGTCCCCCTTCTTCCATCGAACCCCCCCGGATATCATCATCCACAATGGTGCCAAGCAACGCGAGCACCGGCTCCGCAGAGGACAACTTCGGAGGCGTCCTTCTTTCTGAGCACTCTCCTCCTACATTCGTGCCTACTCATTACCAGTCGACCCCTAGCTCAACGGCGCGCACCATTCGCGAATCCAAGTCGCCTTCTGACATTTTCGCGGCCGACCTTTCTGACCACGCCTCGCAGTTGAACCCCAACGACTATCAACTGCCGCAGCCTCCGAAGTTCCAGCCGAACTACAGCTTCAACAACGCCCATCAGGGAAAAAGTAACCAGGCAGGGTCTTCCTTTGCTTCTAACGCGCCCAGCTTCTCGGCAGGGAAAGCATCTGTCCGCTCTGAAGGTGCCGCCTTCACAACTCCTACCGGTCGTTCCGGAACCCAGGCTTTTGCTTCTTCGGGATTCCGCTCTGGTCCCATTCTAACCACTACGCCTCACCCCGTCAATGTCAAGACTCTGGCCACCGCCAACACACCCTCTATCGTCGACACAGATATTCGCCGTGTCCAGCCGAGTCTTCCTCCCATTTCAGAGGAGAAAGCCAAACACACACTCAGCAACCGATCTCAGACCAGAAAGGTTGTCGTTGAAATGGCTGCTCACTGCCAGATTGACGGTCCTCTGGCCGGCCCTCTTCGTGAGACGCGCCGATCTGAGCTTGCTCGCAACCACGTAAGTCATCTTAACTCACCCTCACCTTTACTATCACTCCCAAATCACCTCATCTCATATTCTCGTCCTTACTTCCTCTTTCCCTCGCATCCCACTTTTCACCTTCCTCTTCAGTCTTTACTTCTTTTACTTTTGTGTCGCATTCCTCTTGTATTTTCCCTTCGTTCCTTCACGTTCTGCTTGCTTTCGCAATCCATATATTTGATATCGTTTCACCTACTCGTTGACTGGAGTATGCGACTAACTTTGAAATGATAGCCCGCCTGGGTTCCCGCCCGCCAGGTTCAGGCCGGTATCATGACCACTCAGCAGGCGATCCGCCGTACTCCTGGCATTCCAAGCACAATTGCCAACGACCTTTGCGATGGGCTCCAGAAGTACGCGCAAGAGGTGAATAATATGCTTCGTCAGGCGATCAATGAGGTCTCAGATATCAAGATCGACCTTGAGTACAACGAGAAGGTTCTCTGCTCTAGCAAGTTGGAGGCCAATATCATTTCCGAGGAGCGTGAGCAGCTCAAGCGCGATGTCGCCGAGATCCACCGCAAGTACGAGGAGTTGGAGGATCGCCTTGCTCGCTACCACGTCGAGACCGAGAACCAGAAAAATTCGGTTCGTGAGCTCTTGGCCAAGCTCGACTGCCAGATCGAGGATGAAAAAGCCCAAAAGGAAACAATTTCAGAGCTCTTGAAGGTACGTCTATGGACCTCTTTCGGGAAGTGAGATTTGAGCTGATACTCTTTGCAGAACTTGAAGGAATCCTTGAGTCGTCCTAGTTCGCGCTGGATGCATGGTGAATGTGACGATGACTCCAAGAAAGCCGTCATCGCGCTTAGCACCGCGAGCATTGCCGCTCTCGAACAGCAAAATCAGCCTGAGCAGCAGCAGCTGGTCCAGATCCGGCCTCACATGCTCGAGACCTGTGATGCTATGCCTCCTACGAACAATGCCCTGCAGCCGTTCCATTACCAGCAGAACGCGGAGCAGCCTCAGCATCCTGCCGCAGCCTATGTGCCCACTCAGAACGGCCCGCCTTCGTCATATCTAGGCATGTTCAACAACAGTCGTCGCCCCGCTGATAGCCGCACCATGTCTTCTACCGGTTGGACCCGCAACTCCAATATCGCTCGCGCGCAGCAACACGGGATGGCTTTATCTCGCCCATATTCGCGTTCCGGAGACGTTCGTAACAATACCGGCGGTGAATTCAAGCAGATCAACAGCTTCGAAGGATCTGGCGGCTACGGAGGCCAGTTCGGTATGCCTTCTCGTCCTGGAACTTCCATGGGCAATCGTGGTGGCTTCAACCCCAACCACTCGGCGTTCCGCCCCAACGCTCCCGAGTTCCGCCCCGGCGAAATCGGCAACGGCTATGGCAATGCGGAGCCTTCTAGCAACTTCAACTATGGCCAGGGCCCCGGCACTGCATCCCGCCATGGTTTCAACGAAAGCAGCGTGCCATTCAATAGCCCGACCCCTCGCTCTGCCAACCGCAGCACCTTCGGCAACTTCGAGGGTTCCTCGACTGGGCTCAACCGTGCTTCGCCTTTGATTCCTCGGGGCGGCACCTACGGTTCCAACGAGCATTACTACGGCGGCAACTCTGGCCACGGCGTGTCCCAGCGCAGCCACGGCCCCAACTCATCAGGTCAGAGCTACCACGTGGCCAACTACTCTCAAGGAGGCTTCAACGCTGCTTTCTCTAGCCAGGGCGGCAACGGTCCTAGCCCCAGAATCACGACTGTGAACACCTTCACTGTGGGCGGCAACTTTGGCCCAGATGATGGTGGCGACAATGAGCGTTACGCTCGCGCCTTTGAGGGCGTTTGGGGCCTTGCTCGGAGCTAGGTACTCCGCTTCGCCTCGGATATTGACCCCAACATCACCACCTGCCTCTCGGAGGTCGCCATCTTGCGCTACATGACGAAGCTGTATGCTCCTTTCAGCGAGCAGCAGGCCTGGTCATATATCCGTGCTCACATGAATGATCCAATGACCCGCGCCTGCCTCATTTCTCGCACCATCCTTGATCTCTTGGTCAACCGTATCTTCACCTTTGAGGCCTGGGAGGGATTCTCCGTCGACGCTGACCGCCGGCTCCGTGATATCCGCCACGAGATGAACAATCTCCCTGGTAAGTTCAATCTGCATACGTCACACCTCATCTTCGAATGATTGCTAACCCGCTCTCCAGCCGGTCGAGGTGGCGCTCTCCAGGTCTGCATCGACCGTGTCGCGGCCATCGTCAACTCGTGCATCAACCACGAGCGCTACGATGCCTACCGCGCTCACCGGATCGAGTACTTCCAGGCTGAGCTGCACGAGATGCTCGCTCCGCTTCTGGTCCCCGAGTCCGCCGGCGGTCCCAACCTGGAGGAAGCCGACGGTGCCCTACGCCAGATGTGCGAAAAGGCTTGGTCCATCTCGGCCAAGATGTTTACGTCGCGCTGCACCTTTGAATTCCGATTCCCGGATGCCGGCGCCCGCTTCAACACGCAGACCATGGTCGGCGTCGCGCCCAACATCGACCCGCACATTTTGCAGGCCGAGCACTGGCGCGTCCAGCTGGTGGTGACTCCCGTCATCACCGTCCGCAACGACACGGGTGCTTCCATCTCGGTAGCCTCCATTACGAACGCTCACGTCATCTGCATGAAGTGATGACAGCGGCTTTCGACCTGCTTGTGCCTGGCTGTTTCTTTTCTTTCTCCTTTCTCTTTTTGTTTCATGGTGGTCTCTACGCCACCCACATCGGCAAGGTTCTCGGAAAGGAGAACAGTGTCACCGGGGTCCGCGGGACCATATCTGATGACAGTTGGGTTTTTCTTTCTTGTGTTTTTGTTGGATTATATCGGGAAACCTTGGGCATCTAACTTTTTGTTGCTCGAGAGGTCGGATCGTTTCTTTTGCTTTTCTTGTTTTAAAGGGGGAACGTCCCTGACCCGACCCCATGACGTCTTCTCCGTTTCGAGAAATCGCATAAGGGGCGGCTGAGGGACTGGGTTCTGCGATAGAAAAACGGAGATAGAAAACTAACAAAAGGAAATACGGAGAATCTTGAAAAGGCAGCCCGTGCCCTTAGTAGTCTGTTGTCGGTCATGATCTAATTCGGGGGTAATCAGCTGCACTGCAAATTGCAGCGTAAGACTTTGCCATGATTTGCCATAGCAGTTTGTCGCATTGCCACTTCTGACTGAAATGCCTGCTTGAAGCACCGGTCAACCTCAGTCTCGGTATGCCCATCCGGAAGAACCAGCAAAGGTCTCATGAAGCAGCATGCCCGTCCGACTTCATGTTCGGTGCCGTGGCTTGGTCAAGCAGACGGTACCGCAGCCGTCTGTTGCTACTTGGAGGCGGACCATATCGTTGCGCTTCTGGTACAGCTGCTTCATCTTGCTGGGACATGTTGAAGGGACTGTCGGGTTTTTTTTTTCCCTTTGGCGCTCATCTCGTAACATCCATTGACACTTCTTTAATGCACTGGAAATCGTTCGCAATGCTCAATCTCAAATAGTACGGGAGTATCATGGCCAGTAGCCATTTCCGTTCGTGTTAATGTCTTCCTAATGATCTCGTCCGCCATTGTATTTTCGTTCCTCATGAGCCCACGTCATCTACCGCGGGTACGTTTAGCAACCAATGAATATCAGGGTATCGAATTTCCTCTAGTACGCTTCTCCATGTCTAAGCACTCGACTTGAACCTATAGCAAAGTCAGCATCAATGCGATCCTTCAGTGTCTTAGACTTACTTGTTGACAACGCGCTCAATGCCGTCGCAGCCCTTCTTCAGGGTCTCCATCTTGGGTCCATACGAGAAGCGGACAAAATGGTGGCAAGGGCTGTCGAACAGGTCACGGCGTCTGGAGGGGTTCAGGTCAAAGAAAATGCCAGGGACAACAATGACCTTCTCCTCAAGACAGGCCTGAAAGAAGTTGAGGCCGTCGGAAATCGGGCCGGGTAGACCCTCGAGGTTCAGCCAGCTACAAACTTGTCAGTCTCGAACACACAAAATATGGCGTGTAAACTCACAGGTAGAAAGTGGAGTCGGGAACGTATTTAATGACGAATCCCATCTCACGAAGGCGGCGAACGACGTAGTCTCGCTTGTCCTAATCATGGTATTAGCAGACTGCTTTTTAGGCTCTTGACGTGTGACCTACGCGGAAGTGTCTCTGCAGGAAAACCATCTCCTCTTTGACGAGGGTGGGGTCGAGCATGGGAATGGCAGCCTCCTGGAAGGGGTGGTTGGCGCCACCGTCGAGGTAGCTGCCGCAAGAGCCGATGCTAGGAAATGTAAGTAAAGTGACTTCGGAAAGCGACTATAGGCCACTCACGCCTTGATGTACTCTGCGTCATGTACGTGTTAGCAATCATCCATGTACCAAGGATTGAAACTACATACCTTTGGGTCCCAGGATCCACGCAATACGCCATCCAGGAAGTCTGAAGCGCTTAGTCAGACCATCGATGATAAGGACATCGTCCTCATCGACGTCCTCGACGTTCTCAGCGGCAGAGATAGTGTTTCCGTCACAATTGCTCGTATAGTTGTAGCCAGAGTAGAACTCGTCGCTGATAAAAGTGGCGCGGCCACGGCAGATGTCCTGAATCTCTGCCAACTCGGGGTTGGCAACAACACGGCCGGTGGGGTTACGCGGGTTCGAGGTCAGGATGACGGAGGAACCACGGGAAATTTCCTCGGCGATGCGGTCCGGGTGGATGTGGTAGCCATCCTCCTCGGCAAGAGGGACAGGAATGGCGGAGAACTAGTATTTGGAGGTCAGCGCTTTGGTCTTACCCCTGAGCTGAAGCGGTGGGACGCACGTTCTTGAAAAGAGACAACATCTCGTTGTAGGCCGTGTAATCAGGCAAGAAGAAGGAGAGGTAGGAGTTTCCGAGAACGGCAGCGATACGAATCAGACCAGCGCGGCCTCCAGGAACGATGGCGACGTTCTCCCATGTGTACTTGCTGCTCTTGCCCTCACGGTGCATGACGTTGTACAAGTTAGCGACGGCCTCGCGAAGCTCCTTGATACCCGCGGTGGGGCCGTACTCGCGGCCGGCCATGGAGATGTCGATAGTCGTAGGGCGGGGGAAGCATCCGGCGATGTCATCCTCGACCTCGGGGGCGCCTTGACCCAGGTTGGCCCAGGACTCGGGGTCCTCGAGGAAGCCGTACTCGGAAGCACGTTCAGTGCACCAGACAACACCAGTGGAGGCACGGCTGGCATCGAGGCCGGCGTGGGGCTGGTGACCCTCGTGGGCATTACGGAACTGTCTGTGAGTCTTGGAGTTGACCTCTGAAGAGAAAAATCAGTAACGTTCAGAGAGGCGATGTTGTCGCCATCGATCGGAAGGCAGCCAAGAATGTCATCTGAGGACGGGTTGGGGCCGTGTGGGGAACGAGGGGCAGCTTTCTCGCGTCGGAACACTGGTGTGTTGGAGCTATGAAACTGGAGGAGCTGAAGTCGCTTCTACCCCGCACAAACAACAGCTGAACGACAAGCTTTTTCCCGATTTTCGCTTGTCGGTCTGCGCACGCCTATGAGGAAGGACGTGATCCCACGAAGAGAATGTTTCGTTTCATTTCCGTCCCTGTGCCTGTGCAAGAAAAGAAAGAGGAGTAACAGAAGCCAACTTACCGTTACCGCCAGCAGACTCCCCAGCACTGAAGCGTCTCGGCTTGGGCACACCGGTGTGGCGGTTAATAGAGAACTTGCGATTGCTGAACATCTCGTCGTTTTTCGGCTGCCCGAAGCGCTCCTCTGATGTAGCTGTTGATGGAGGAAAAGGTGGAATCAAAAGCTAGCCGAGTAGCTGTTGAGGAAGGGGCTTCCAGACTTTGTGAGAGGGTCGGATAGGGGAAGAGTTCAAAGGTCGGTGGAAATTCCTCTTAACCAGTTTGCACTCTTGTAGTGAATACTCGGAAAGTGCGAGGGTAGCNAAAAAAAAAAAAAAAAAAAAAAAGAGGGCCGTTCACCTTTTGCAAGGTGAAGCAACGTCAGGCAGGTACCTAAAGCGTCTTACACGGTGTACAGGGAGTTTGCGAAAGGCTTCCTTTCTCTGACTCTCTAACTGATGGCATCTCTTCACCGGCACTTAGGCCCTGGCGTTGGCTTGGGAATCCCTGCAGGTCGAGGATGCACTTTTTATGCAGGTTGTTCCGATTGTGGGGTTTGCAGGGTAAGACAGTGCCTCTGATAGGCCGACAAGCTGATCTCTCCCTCGCTGAAGAAGTCATTTGACGAGGAAGGACGGCAAAGAATGGTCACCGAGTTCGCTCGGCGAAGGCGTTGTTCCAAGGCCCAAAACAAACTTGGAAGCAGGATAATGGAAACTGGAGGCAAACAACGGCTGTGTTTCCGGTCTGCTCTCGCCTGTCCTGCGATGTTTGTGTCCGTCTTCGGCACTAACACGCCAGGTAAAGTTGTCCAGCTAATCCATTAATTGTCATTGACACCAAGGTGCGACTCGGTGAGCGGATGCAGCGATGTGGGAAGCCCAATCCAACCCGCCGCCGCCGCCGCAGCAGCAGCAACCTTTGCTTCCCCCGTCTGTCAGCGTGCCCCTCCTTTGCCCCTCGTTTTCCTCTCTGTCCGCACCAGAGTACGTAAGAAAAGCGGTGTCTAGTCAGTGACCTGCTCCAGAGCGGATCTCCAGGTCGCCGTTTGCCCCGTGTCCCCGTTCCTGATTCGTGCCCAATCAGTCCATAATTAATGCTGAGTATTCATCTTTAAATCCGAATGCGACCTCTCCGGGGGAAACCTCCCTGGAAGCAACGCGGCAACATGTTTTAGGAGTTTCTGATGGTATAATTCTAGTCGTTCAACAGCGGTTGTACAATAAAATATTTTGCACAAGTTGTTGGGTCATCAAAGTAATCGTCCAATAGCAAGAGCTTACGGCAGGGAACTCCGATCGATGCGGGCTCCAAACGGTCATTTACCGGGAAATTTAGGGCGCTTTAGTTCTCGTCGTGGGTCGGCGCACCCGATCAGTGGAAATGATAACTACCAGGGGTGCGAGATCGCAGATACCACTGCAGATCTCAGATGGCGATGGAGGAGATATTGGATTTGTCTCACCGCGCTTGGTTATATCGAGCCGACGCGACCATGAGTTTGCAGAGGAAGTATGCTGTCCTTGGTAAACCAGCACGGCGTTCAGATCATACCGAGAACGGCGACGGCGCCGGCGACGGAGAAGTGCAGAGTTCGTTGGAGCCCCGGCTGCCGAGACTCTTGGCGCCCATCAGATTTACGACCCCTGGAGCTGAAGACCGAAGGCAGTCAGGTCCCGAGCACTATAGTGTCACGTGATTGAAGGACGAATTTCGAGAACCACGATGCTTTAACCCCGCAAAGCCACGATATCTAATTCCAACAATCCGGCCAGACCAACATCAATAAGTCTACCAATGGCGTCTGCCATTCGGTGATGATCGCGCGAGGCATCCAGGGACCTAGGACATAACGAGCTTGTGAGCGGCAAACCACGTGTTAGCCACCAAGGCGCATCTCTTCTCGTCCCTTTCTGAGTCGGGGCTGAGCCTGATCTGCCCACCGTGGCTGGGGCTGAGCAGCCAATCAAGTTATTCGCCTGGCTACAATCACAATCCTCAGCCCACCTCAGTGGCAGCATAGCCCCACATTCGAGAGCCTCCTTTTCAGCATGTTGTGCTCTCTGTCTAAGGTACTGAGCGCATCTCAAGTCAAAGCGATATTCAACTTCGAGCCATAGCCCTACCGGCAAATCTCAAGGCAGAATTATTCGGCTCTTTGATGAAACTCAAGAGATCATATAAGATGATTCATTCGAAAGAAGTCATGTCGAGGTGCTGTGTCTCCCAAACAAGAGACAACAAAGTAACACAGCTTCCACCAGCTCAAAAACACGCACCTCTTTGTCGCAGGCTTAACAGCTGACTTGAATACGACTGAAATCTTTGAACTTTGACTGTCGCCAGGCATAATACCAAACCTTCTTTCAGGAAAGAACAGTAACTCAGCGCTTTCCCCCAAGAAGCCTCACTTACCTTTAAATCCATCAATTCACTGCGACCGCAGTCCCCTTCTTCCACAATGCCTCACTACACATCAGAAGAATTCTACTCCCCATCCTCCTCGCCAACGTATTGTTCCGAGAAAAACGATATGCGCAGGTCATTCTTCGGCTCCGTCAAGGACAAATTCTCCCGCAAGTCGACATCTCAAAAGTCCAAGCACACACCACAGTTCTCTGTTATGGGCAGCACCAACCCCTTTTCCAACTCACACGTCAGCGCCAATGAAACGCAGAGCAACGACTGTCAGTCTCTTCCCAACATCACTATAACGCCTCCAACTCCGAGAACAGTCGCTGACCGTCATGTAGTCACCTACCAGCCGCCCCCCGCCTATTCGGCGTCTGCAGCCGCTCTGTCGGGCACTGACTTCTTGGGCGCCAACGGCGGTCCGGCTAGGAGCCCCTCGCCGGCCCCTTCGCATGCCGGCTCCGTCATTTCTACGTCCGGCGTGAGCGTGTCAACGCCCGAGGACCCCTACGCCTTCCTGTCCTCATTCGACACAATCTTCTTGATCGACGACTCCGGTTCCATGTGTGGTCGCTCGTGGCGCGAGGTGCAGGGCGTCCTGCGTGCCATCACCCCCATCTGCACGGCCCACGACGATGACGGGGTGGACCTCTACTTTCTAAACCACAAGACGTCCGCCAGCGCCAATGGCGGCAAGGCGGCCGGCGGCTACTACGGCATCAGACGTGCCGACACGGTCGAAGGCATCTTCACCTCCGTCCGCCCGCGCGGCGCCACGCCCACCGGTCAGCGTCTCCAGAGCATCCTCCGCCCGTATCTGCAAGCGCTCGAGGGCAAGAAGCACAACATTGAGAGCGTCAAGCCCATCAACGTCATCGTCATCACCGACGGCGCGCCCTCGGACGACGTCGAGTCCACCATTCTCTCCGCGGCCAAGAAGCTCGATAAGCTCGACGCCCCCATGCATCAGATGGGCGTGCAGTTCTTCCAGGTCGGAAACGAGCCAGGCGCCCGTGAGGCTCTGCGAGAGCTCGACGACGAACTCGTAAATAGAGTTGACGGCGATCTTCGCGACATGGTCGACACGGTCACTTGGGAACACGGCAACACGGGCGTGCTCACGGCGGAAAGCGTTCTCAAAGTCGTTCTCGGCGCGGTGGTCAGACGTCTAGATCGTCGTCGGACCAGTGGCGAGAGCCGTCGCTAAGAGTGACCGGTTGAATACCTTTTCTCTCTCCATCATTCCTTTGTTAATCAATTTGGGCATCGGTGGCGTTAGTGTAGGCGGCGGCGGACATTATTATTTGGTCCTTGGCTCCTGCAAGAAGTAGGACCAAGAAGTAGAAATGGCATGAGAACGATACTCGATACCCAAAGGGAGGTCTCCTGGGTTGTTTTTCTTAGGCGTAGACAAACTGCATGGCTCGCGTCATAAGGAAAGAGGTTCTGGACTCGGTGCACCTTCCGCATCAGTCAGTGTACACTAGAGAAAAAAAGAGGAAAAAAAAAAAAACCAGAAAGCATAATTCATTCAATGGCTCTTTTCATGTAATGAAACATCTCCGTGGCGTGTGGGGGGCGGATGTGATCAAGCTGAAGTTGTCCCCATGAAGGCGCCCGTCGAGTTGATTGAATCAGACAAAGAGAAACAAGAAAGCATGCATGATGGGGGTCTTGGAAATTGCCAGAATGCTGAAGTCGATTTTGGCAACTTTTGGAGAGCACTAGACCGCAGGGGGACCCACCTCATCTCTCACCTCACAACCATCACCATAAACTCTCACCTCTCACCGACCACCTCCGGCTTTCAAAGGCTCAAAACCCCACGCCTCAGTCGGTCACACAACCCGGAATAAGAAAGAAGACCATCACACAGCACCCTTGCGAGGCGTTCATTCCATCAAATGAGACCACTGTTTGGGTACATCCCACGCCCGTACGCGCCTCTCAGAACCCTGACCCGCCAGTCATTCGGATCGTGTACACCCGCGCTGACCGCCACCCACGCCGGCACCGCAACGACGAGGTTCAACAGCAGGATGAGCACATCATCGGTGTCTCAGTCAATGTCGACCAAGGAGAAGAGAGGGGACACCATTACGGCGTTCAACGGCGCGGCGACGGCGACGGCGTCTACGAAGGAGGACCACCGAGGGCACCACCCCACGGAAAGCACGTCACCGGCCCCTGAAAACGCGACATCCACCGGCCCCGCGGACGACACCACCACCACCACCACCACCAATAGCAGCAGCGCCGATTCTAGCCAGCCTCACACTCAACAGCCTCCCCTTGCTCTGCCGCCGCTTCCTGAGCCGTCTGGCGGCAACTCCGCGGCAGGAGACGACGCCAACAAAACCGTCAGACTCGACCTGGGCGGAGCCCAAGGGGGCAGCGCCTCGACCTCGCTCGACCACCTCGGGCCCCTGGTGGTCAACCAGGACGGCACCATGTCGCGGATCGGCAACTGGGGCGAGATGAGCGAGATTGAGAGGCAGAACACGCTGAGGATCCTCGGACGGAGGAATCAGATTCGTCTGGCTGCCCTCAGGGAGGCGGACGCGGCGGGTCGGCGAGAGGAGTAGAGCCGAGGTTTTTAGAATTTTTTTCCGTTGAATTCGCTGGAGCAATACGACACTTCATCGTTACTGGACCAGTCAGCTCTTCTATTCGGATAGGAAGAAAAACAAACTAAGGAAGATTTACAGAAAGGTGGCTCCCTTTTTGCTCCATTTTCACAAGGTGCTCAAAACCACCCACAAACTCTACAAGGCCCCCCGTCGGCGTCTTTCCCTTTTCCCCTACCCACCCCCGTCGTGTCCCGTGTGAAGGGAAGGGAAAGGAAGGGAAGGGGGAAGGGAGGTGTCATTTTTTTTTCTCTCGCCCGCCCTATCCCATCCCCATGTCGTGGCAACCCGACCTCCGTGATTCTCACCTAGCCCACCACTTTCCGGACTTCCAGACTAGCAGAGCTGAGCAAGGCCGGGCGCCCAGGGTCCTCTCTTTCTCTTACGAGTTCAGCGGGCGTCTTTCCTGTTTTTGCGGTATCCGTATGGGTAAAGGTACTTGGCGGGCTGCGGACTGCTCTAGACTGTGTCCGACATCCTCGCACCATGAGGCCAATTCACTAAAAGCTGATGGCTGATTTCAGCCACCAGTCCTCACTCTTGCTAGGTGGGTTTTTCTCCCTCCCACAAATGGAGAACATCGAACGCGGCGGAGCGGCGATCGACACCTGGAAAGGCAAGACGAGCAGAAGAAGTAGAGAGATGAATGTACTTGCCTGGAAGAAGACGAACGTGGGAAGGCCAGGGCATGCCTGCGGGGTTAAAGTGTTGTTTCACGCCTACATCATGGACACCCCGTAACAAGCCTTCAAGTTGCGGGATGTTGAGATGGTTTTGAGTCACTCTAAACTCACGTAGACCTGGGGTGCTGGAAGAAAGTTGTTACGGTCAATATGCACTAGAATGTCTGGATAATCCAAACCCATTCCGTGTAATTCATTGCTGTAGTATACTCTACCACGTTCCCGTCATGAGCTCGTGCAGGTATATGTAAAATCTCATCACATGTTGCCGGTCAGTAATAACAATAAATCAAACAAGACGCTCAATAATCCCGCCCGTTCTTTACCCCTCTACCTTCCCATCATGAACATGAACTGTCTCCGTCCAGACAGTAGTCTCCTCACCCTTCCACGGTATCAAACTCCATCTGGTGCCAGAGAAAACACCATTGCCTCGAACGTGACGTGCATTGCATACAGGCGTCGGCCGGTAGAGTGCCGCCTAATGTTGGCCTGCACTGCTCCCTTTTCCTTTCTTACTTCTCCGCCTTAACAGGTTCCGACGCCTTGGAAGGCTGTTTGTTCTGGAACTCCTTGAGCATGGAGGCGATGTCGTCGTTGCCCTCGTTCTTCTCCATGACGAGGTTCTTAAGCCATCGGTTCTCGGTCTCGAGCAGGTTGATGCGCTGCTCCAGGGCCTGAACCTTTTCGGTCATTTCCTTAGCGCTCTTCTCGAGAGCCTGCTCGCGCTGCTTCTTCTTAATGCGGAATCGTGCGCTGGCGGCGGTGTTTCTTCTGCGTTTGTCCTCCTCGGCAGCAATGCGGGACTGCTCCTCGAAGTTGGTACCAGGCCTGGTGACGCTACTCAGAGACTCAGGTGTCCTAGTTTCGGCAGCTCTGGGTGCAGAGGCGCCATAATGGTGGTTCTGCTGCTGGGCGACGGGAGCAGAGTAGGCGGCCTGCGCGTTGGGCTGGAGAGGCTGCAAATTACCCAAGCCTTCGGCGAAGGAGGGAACGCCCGAGGCAGGGTAGGGGTTGGTAAAATCGTGGAAGTTGAATTCGCCTGTCATTGTTCATGGTCAGATGGGTGTCGAAGGCAGGTTATCAGCTCCTAGCATCGTGGCGTCGGCTTGACGGCGGGATGAGGGGGGAGAACGGGCGAATAGCGCTTGTCAAGGAAATGATAACATCGACGAGCCTAAATGCTAGAACAACATGGCCGCCGACTTGAGCACTTGCTCAATCTGGTCGGATGGCGGCTGCCCAGATGGTCGATTCACCCCTGCTAGGGTCGATGACGGCAAGTCACGGGGTATTGCACCATCATCCCCAATTTGTAAGCTCCAATGTTGGAGTCGCGCTTCTCCCTCACCACCTCAGTCTGGCAGCCTGCATAAAGGCAGAACAACCTCCCAATCACGGCGTCCGAATGAAACATGGACGTCGCATGAACCAGGTGGGGTAGAGCACCCGGGACTGATTCCAAGGGCTTGTGATAAGCCCGGTCGCATGTGCTGTGCTCAACGGCGACCCTGAGAGAAAGTCGGGTTGATTGTTCAGGATCCGTAACCTTGGAAGGTTAGAGTTCAGAAAAGAGCCGCTTGACTCATGAGTAGCATCGAATTACTACCCCGTCTCTCTGTTTTCTCATTCGCCTGATAACGACTGGAACAGTATGAGGTGGTGGGAATCTTAGCAACAGGTAGCTGGAAACCTGTGCTACGCAGCAAAGCGTGATCGGAATGAAGAGTGATCAGTGAGTGGGATTGGGATGTGTAAGAGAGGGGGAATGTGATGATGTGGCATATGAGCAAGTGGACAGTTTTCAGTGCTGCACAAAAGGAAAAAATCGCAACAGCGGATAACATGATTCCCCCCAAAAGACGAGGACCAAAATGTACAGAACCATAGGACACAACCGAAATCCTTCTCACCTGGAATGGCAAAGTCAACGTTGAAATCACCAATGGGAGATGTCAGCTCTTCGGTGACGGCGCTGGACGGAACCTGAGACTCGGTCTCGGGCTTCGCAGGAGGTGCCTGGAAATCGGTGTGCTGGCCAGAGTCGTAGTCGAAAAACTGGGTGTTTGTGAAGATGGCGAGGTCCTCCTCGAAGCTGAAGTTCTCCTCGGCAGCGCCACCGGCTTCCTTCACGGTGTTGAGGTCTCGCAGATAGCGAGAGACATTGGGAGCGCGGCCGCCGCTGGTACTGGTGTAAGGCGACATGTCGCGAGGCCGGTAACGGCACTTAAGGCGGTTACGGAGTTGTTGTTGTTATATTGTCGGTCACGACAGCGAAGTGTCAAAAGGAGCGAAGGGGCTCCGTCGAAGCAGGCGCCAGGGCGAGGACGTCGAGTTGTTTTGTGGTTGTGGAAAGTTGGGTCCCTGAGGTCAAGGACGACAGCGATGGCGTCTGGAGGGGCGGAGTGGGTTGGTTATTCCTTTGACGGACGAGTGGAAAATGCCAGGCAAATTAAAAGTGCGTGCGCGCGGTTTCTCTTGAACTTTTTTTCCCCCTGCGGCGGGTTGAAGATGAGGGGCAATGATGATTGTCGATCGGGTAGCTGTAGAGACAACGAGACTCGGATCTCTTTGCGAGACGTCGAAGTTGTCGGTCGGATATTGGACAAATTGACGAGGGCGATATGGCTGTCCTCCCTCTCCGTAAGTAGCTGGCTGGCGTTTGCTGCGTATAGTTCCCGAGGTGGTTCAGGGTGAAGTGGATGAGATGGGGGAAGAGGAGTCAAATTGGGTGAGAATGAAGCCTTTGTTCGGAGGCCCAGATTGCGGACACAGACCGAGTGGATTGTATTAGTCAAGTTCTTTACCCGACAGCGCGACTTTCAGCATCTCCAGGAGGGGCCCCAAATGTGCTCCGTAGCGCTGGGTCGATGCAGTCATTGGCTGACAATCTTGCCATTTCCCTGTAGCCACCCCACGCAACATCAGTGTGCCGCCGCTACAGGCTGGGCCATCAGGCCTACCTAGCCACCCAGGTACATTTGCGGTACATTGATCGGTGTGTGCAATGCGTGGAATCTCGAGTTCCTGTCCTTCACATCCACTCCGACCTGGCTGGATCCTCCACTCACACGCCCACCCACACACGCAACCACGACCTTGCAAACGATGAATCCCACGCCTAAGGTATTCTCGACTGGCACTACCAAGGAGTGGTACCACCAAATACAACCGAACGTTAGAAGTAACAAGCGCACACACACACGCGCACACACACACACATGGAGTTCTGTGTCCAGAATACCGCCGACACCGCGCTGTTAACGCCTTGGCTTCAAGGTCCCCGGTACTCCCGAATTCCACTCCTGGTGGCCACAATAATGGATGAGATGGAAAGCCCCCACAGGTCGATGAACGGGGCCGTGCTCCATCCTGGCTCCACGACCAATCACATGGGGCAGATCCCACTCTTAGACGTGTGCTAAGCTTCTACTTGTTCCGGCAATGACGATACGGCCAAGTACGGGTGAGAAAGCATCGGAAATCTGTGTACTCTCGTAACCTGTTTACCATGGAAACATTCAGTTTGTCCGTTGACCCGGGGGAAGTAGGGGCCCCTTCCTCGGTCGGAATTTCTGTCAAAAAGCCCCTCGCTTCATCCATCCGTCATGCTGGTGCGTCTGACGAATCAACGTGTCGAGAATGCATGTGGTACCCCCGCGGTAATTGCGCATCTACGCCTAAGGTACACCTTTCTGGACCAGATTGCTGACATCCCTTGATTTCCAAGTCTGCGTGCAATTGACGTCTTTCATTCGCATCCTTTTTTGATCGACGTGTCCATGGCGCGTCATTCCAAGAATCTTTCGCGCATCTATTCCGTAGTAATCTCAGACTCTGGACGGCTCATTCCGCTAATCTGCTACATTTCATACGGCGAGTTTTANCTGTATGTGTGTGTGTGTGTGTGTGTGTTTTTTTTTTTTTGACAGAACTTAGTGACCGTGGATGAAAAATGCTTCTGTTCTGTGGCTGAAGGCCGTGATGGCTGGCTTCACCTTTCCACCTGCCTTAGCGATACTACTAAGGCAATTGAGGTAATTGTTGGCGGCCCCCTAGGTAATATCGACATTATTAGTAAAATGCGATGTCCGCTCACACTACCACCAAGGCTGTCACCGAGACCAACCACGTTGTTATTCCTGTAATCACACAATGACTCTCGTCCCGACGATGAAATTCCGGGAGCAAAACATGACTCGATGTCTCTCGTTTGGGCTTGGTCGAGGTTTTCTAGCCACAACCTTGCAGAACTACGAGCTTTGGCGCTGTGTTTTTCCGCAGCAGGGGCTTCTCAATCTGGTTGACCTGTGTTGGCTGCCGATTCGTCCCTAGTGAGTCGAGTTCGGCGTACGAATAGTGTCTCTCGGTTTCGTGAAATTGGAGGACCCTGAATTTCTGAATTTCTAAGCAGCCTCCGACACTCGGAACACCGCCGAGGCATCAACCTGTATTCGGTAAGTAGGCCCGACTGTGCCTCGCAGCCGCTGCACGCTGCAACTCCAAATGCGACTGCTATAACCATGCCCTGTCAACCGTCCCAGTTGTGATCCATGGCCCTGCTCACTGTCCACTGCCATGGATAAAACTGAAAGAGAACGGCCGATGACAGAATCAACATCCAACCTCTGGTTCCGTTCCCCTGCATCAACCTCTCCTCCTACTCGTTGCATTAACGTAAGCTTTGCAGTAGTGTCAGCTTGCTGTCGTCTTCGCCGGCCTCACTTGGCCAGTGAAGACCCGGCCGTGAACCCGTGTAGTGCGTCAGCTAAGGCACCTGAGGTCACGTCGGGCACCCATATTCGTACCAGGCTCGGGTAGAGGACTCTCGGTCATGTTTCCGAGAATCGCCTTGCCTCAGCTTCCGATGCCGTCGATATGTACCGTGTTTCCGGAGTTAACAACAACTCATCCCACAGTCACCACTGCCCCTCCAGTATCCACCAACTCCCCGGTTCAACCTTAACCAGCGTGCCCCTCTGTCTTGGTCCGTGCCCGCTACCTTGTCCCGGCCTTCACCCGTGGGCAGTTAGTGCATGCTCCAAACCCATGTGGGATGAGCCCGTGCACGCAAATGCAGCATTTCCGACGCGTCTTCATTCTGCAACAACGACGACAGGTCGCGTCTCCGTATCAGTCTCCGCTATATTCAGCCTCAACTTACCAGGGGTGGCTGACGACGACCTCAGTTGAATCATTGCGATAACGACGGCGGCTCTGGGAAGTCAGCATTGGACGCTGTTGAGAGAGGTCTTTTGTAAGATTTCCCGTCCCGGTAATCCCTTCTCGGCCTTGATGTTTTGAAGGCCATGGCGCGATTCTCGATTCCCACCAAAGGCCGCTTGTTGTCGGAAGTGCGACTTCCACCATCCAATGCCGCGGTTCTCAAAGCCTTGGGACGCCTATCACGCGCCTCATTGCTAACTTTGGTGCTTGAGTGGCTTGGCGATGACAATGTTCATCTATGTGCGCCTCTCCTCGGCGACGATGATGCCGACGATGAACTCTACCCTCCAGCATCGTCGTTGGAGGGCTTGCGGAACATTTACACGGATCTGCAATACAGAAAAGGATCCAAGAGGGAAGTCATCGACCGCATCACCGACGGCGACTGGCAGCATGGCTTGACGTTATACCAAATGGCTATGGCAGACGCCCAATATCTTCAAGATCATCCCACATCACAGAAATGGACGGCCTACCACATATTGCCTCTCAAGGAGGCGTCATTTATAGATGACGAAGAACAGCCCCCAGAGGTCGACAAGGAGTCTCTTGCGCTTCCTCGGTTTCACCCGTCGTCGTTCATTCGGATCCTCCAGTCTTACGTCCTGCCCGACGTCAAGGCTCACTACCATTTTCACCGACCCCAGGGTCTGGCGCTATCCATCCTTCGCATCTTCATTGTCGAATCACCTTACAGCACGAGCATGACGAATCTAGGCGACAGTCTCATGCCAGCAGATTCCGGTTTCGACAGCTCACGAACCCTCTTCATAGCCTTTCCCGATGCCTCGCCGTTCATCTACCTGTCGAAGTCTCAAACAGTGGGATCTCTGGGAACAAGCGAGTCCAAGAGCTTTCGCAACTTGGTCGTCGAAGGCATACCCAAAGCGCTTTCTCGGCCTCGGGAAAGATATGTTCTCAAGCAAACTAATTTCACAACCAAGAACCTGGGTGCTATGCTACGCGTCAAAGGCGCTGGCCGAACAAACGCGGCCGGTGGAGGATGGGATATTTATGCCGACAAAAGGAAGGTCGATTCGCCACTCGACACTACCTTACCAAGTCCTCCCCTGTCAGAGGAATCATCCGAGGACACTTTTGATCTGGTTGTAAACGCTAGCTCTAAGCGGAAAGCTAAAGGTCATGTCAGCGATGAGGAATTCTATAAGAGAGCTCGTCTGTGTGCTCGAGCGAGATTCGGGGACACTGCCCGGGTTAACGACGGCATGGGAATCGAGCGCATTGACCTAGTTCTTGAGGACCCTTTCACCAAGAGTGCTCGAGCTGAACCTGTGGATGTCGAGCGGGACTCCCAAGTAGAAGGGCTCCCAGTTGACGAGACAAGGAAGAACCAGACAGGTGGCCGAAAGGGTGGCGTGGATGCTGTTCTTGAAAATGGAACACAGAGGAGCAATCACCGGGAGAGAGAGGAGTCATCCGGGTGGGTGCCCAAACTTAAGGTCACGTTCCATGGGTCTCATGTGTTTGCGGGTGTACGGCAATTGGTAGAGAACGGTATCATCGACGGTGAGCGGATGCCGGGATGGTTAACGGGCGAAGAGAACGTCACCGTGGGGGCCGTTCGACACGGTAGAATTAGGGGACACAGGGGATCTGGTGTATGATTCGGAAGGATGATTCTATGGCGATGGACCGTCAATGGGGGAAAGTCCCCGTCTGCGCGCATGGCTTGTGGTTTCCTAGCTTGATACCCCGCAACGCATTTCTCCGGCCGTTCCACTTGTCTACTGGTCTACTCTAAAAACCTTGACCGTGTTCCTCCAAGTCGCCTCGCACACCTCCTCGACGGTCACTCCCTTGATTCCTGCTAGGGCTTTGGCGACGCGCTCGATCATGCATGGCTCGTTTCGACCCTTGATCATGGCACCCTCCTCCCACTTCTCCTTCTTGACCACCTTGAAGCGCTCTGGTACCTCTGGTTCCTTCTTCTGATTCTTCTTCGATTTTTGTTTGGAGTTTGAGGCAGCGTCCATTTCCACAGCGCCGTTGGCAGTGCCATTCGTCTCGGGCTTCTTCTCGATAAGATATTTGTAGCCGAAGTGGCTTGGCCGGATTTCACACCATGGGCCGTCGGTCTCAATCATCATACGGTCCAGGTCGACCTGCTTGACGACGTCACAGTTCTCCTCCGTCTTAAAACTACAGCCGTTGATACCGATGTACAAGCCGAGGTCCATCAGCTCTCTCGCCTCTTCGATGGTGCCGGTGAAACTATGGACGACGCCTCCCTTCTCGAGCTTCTCGAGGTTATCGCCGAACTTCTCTTTGAGCAGTCTAACAAAGTCCTCGTGGGCAGCTCTCGAGTGCAGGAAGAGGGGCAGTTGCGGTTTCGTGCCGACAACGAGGTCAAGCTGTGCCGCGAAGGAGTGCAGCTGAATCGTCTTGGAGCAGTAATGCAGACGGTCGTAGTCAAGGCCAAACTCGCCAAAAGCGACAAGACCGGAATGGGCGGCGGTGGACTCGGCGATGAGATCCCGAAGCTCGGTGATGATAGCCTCTGTCTTGGCGAGATCCGGCCCGTGGTCCTCAGAGATGGGCTTTGAGGGGTCGGGGTCGGTGTGCACGCCCTCGGCGGCCTCGTCTGAGCTGCTAAAGATTGCGCTGCTACATGGGTGGATGCCAATGGTCGTGTAGACAGTACCGGCTGCGAATACTGAGTCAACGCTGGCTCCTGGAGAGTTTGGTGTCATAAGGTGACTCACGATACTGTTTCGCAATCTCGAGGGCGTCCCTGGAGCTGGTGAAGTCGGAGCCCGTGACAATGAGCTTGGAGCACCCGACCTCTCTTGCTCTGTTGATGACGGCGTCAAGGTCATCAGGATGGCGTTGTTTGCCGTGGTGCAGGCCTCGGAAAATAGGATCTGCCAAGTTGATGCCAATCTACTGGATGAGAAGAGTGAGTGAGCTGAGACGTAAGCACTTGTAGCGATTCACTTACATCAATGTAACGGGGTTGATAGCCCGTCATGGGGGCTTCAGTCGGAGCTGCCATAGTGACTATAGACGATGACTGAAGAAGGGTGCGCCTAGGTAAAGACTGAATACAAGTTTGCGGCCACGTTCTCGTTAGAAAACGCGAATGAATCCTCATGGATCACTGGGTTGAGTTCTATGGTTATTCTGAAAACCTAATCATGAAAGCTGAAGGGATAGTGACTGATATAGGCGTTACCGTCGTCACTATCCATGGATTGGCCTCACATCGTATTAAGGGTACTTAATTGATTTTGGCCTCTTCACGTGCAATATCATGTGAGACCGTGACATAGAAACATGAGAATGAGGCGCGTAAAGTGGCTTGGAAAATCCATTAAAGCTGCAGCGCGTCATAAATGTGGGGCAGTTACGCTGGCTACATATGTACACTGGAGCAACCCGACGCGTTTAGCGCATTCATCACTTCTTACGCCGGGCATCAATTAAACCAACAGTTCAGACGCGGATCAGAACACTCCAAGTTCACTTCACCTGAGAGTGATCATCTGTTGCAAACAAACAAACGGTTGGGAGTCAAAACATCCACAGTGGAGTTGTGTCGCTTAAGAGTTGATTTCCAAGCCAATTTGTTGCAAGACGGATTAGTCAAAAAAGCATCCATGCATTTCCAGGCAGGACCCGTCAATTTTCTAAAGGATTGAACAAATTTGAGATGAGTTCCGCAAGTGTTGGCTCGGGGATGCGAACGTGAACCGAGGGGCACGGGTCGGTGATGCCTGGAAACCCAGGCCTGAATCATTTTTCCCCCAGCAAATCTGTTCTTGATGCCTTGACGTGGCCCCCTCCATACACTCCCCCTGTTTCCAGTCGCGCTAAATTTCTGGCGTCGCGTTTCCACGCGAACCACCGGGGCCATAAGTATCTGCAGCACCTCCTGGCACTCTCTGCTTTTCTATTTCCCCCTCCTACAACAACCAAACACCACTCAAACTACTTGTGACACGATCTTTGCACCTCATAATTATCATTGCTGGTGCTCCTTTGATACCCTATTCTTCTGTAATTCCTTTCATCTTTCTCCCGAGTTGTCCACACCTGGTCAACTCGAATCCATATCCTCTTCCCCCTTTACCTCACAGTCGCACTCATACACCATGTTCGTGAGAAAGCGCGGTATGTCGTGCCCAGACGCGTAATTTGATCCTTCCCCAGTCTAATAGATCGCAGACGGACGCCAGGAGCGCGTTCAGTTCGACAAGATCACTGCTAGGGTGTCAAGGCTATGCTATGGCCTAGACATGGACCATGTTGACCCAGTCGCCATCACTCAAAAGGTCATATCCGGCGTCTACGGTGGTGTCACGACCGTACAGCTCGATGACTTGGTATGCAATACTCTTCATGACCCTCCGTAAAGGCCTACTGGCTAACGTACTGTCGCGAACAGGCTGCCGAGACTGCCGCATATATGACTGTCACCCACCCCGACTACGCCATCCTCGCTGCTCGCATCGCAGTCTCCAACCTCCACAAACAGACCAAGAAGCAGTGGTCCTCGGT
Source organism: Colletotrichum chlorophyti (assembly GCA_001937105.1). Lineage (NCBI taxonomy): Eukaryota > Fungi > Ascomycota > Sordariomycetes > Glomerellales > Glomerellaceae > Colletotrichum > Colletotrichum chlorophyti. Next base: position 1,417,238 of record MPGH01000060.1, on the reverse strand, counting down.
CGTGAGCGATCTCTACCACTACGTCAACCCCAGGAACGGCCGGCCGTCTCCCATGATTGCCAAGGACACGTATGACGCCGTCATGAGACACAAGGAGGAGTTCGACTCCGCCATTGTCTATGACCGTGACTTCAATTACCAATACTTTGGCTTCAAGACCCTTGAGAGGTCATACCTCCTCAAGCTGGACGGGAAGATCGCCGAGAGACCCCAGCACATGATCATGCGTGTTGCTGTCGGTATCTGGGGGGACAACGTTGAGCGCGTCATCGAGACCTACAACTTGATGTCAAGCAAGTTTTTCACCCACGCCTCTCCCACACTGTTCAACGCCGGTACCCCCCAGGCTCAACTGTCTTCTTGCTTCCTTGTCGACATGAAGGAGGACTCCATCGAAGGCATCTACGACACTCTCAAGACGTGTGCCATGATCTCAAAGATGGCTGGCGGCATTGGCATGAACGTCCACCGCATTCGCGCTACTGGCTCGTACATCGCCGGCACCAATGGCACCTCCAACGGTGTCATCCCCATGCTTCGAGTTTTCAACAACACCGCTCGCTACGTCGACCAGGGTGGCAACAAGCGCCCCGGCGCCTTCGCCATCTATCTCGAGCCCTGGCACGCCGATGTTTTCGAGTTCTTGGATCTCCGCAAGAACCACGGCAAAGAGGAGGTTCGTGCCCGCGATCTCTTCCTTGCCCTCTGGATTCCCGATCTCTTCATGAAGAGGGTGGAAAAGAATGGCGAGTGGACGCTCATGTGTCCCAACGAGTGCCCCGGCCTTGCCGACTGCTATGGCGAAGAGTTTGAGGCCTTGTATGAGAAGTACGAGCGCGAGGGCAAGGGCCGCAAGACCCTAAAGGCTCAAAAGCTCTGGTATGCCATTCTCGAGGCACAGACCGAGACTGGTAACCCGTTCATGCTTTATAAGGATCACGCCAACCGCAAGAGCAACCAGAAGAACCTCGGTACCATCCGCAATTCCAATCTGTGCACTGAGATCATTGAGTACTGCGCGCCTGACGAGGTCGCTGTTTGCAACTTGGCCTCGCTCGCCCTGCCTGCATTTGTCGACTACAACGAGAGTGCATACGACTTCCAGAAGCTCCATGAGACCACCCAGGTTGTTGTACGCAACCTGAACAGGATCATTGATGTCAACCACTACCCTGTTCCGGAGGCTCGTAACAGCAACATGCGTCACCGCCCTATCGGCCTTGGTGTCCAAGGTCTTGCTGATGCTTTCTTGGCTCTGCGTCTGCCCTTCGAGTCCCCTGAGGCTCGCGATCTTAATAAAAAGATCTTCGAGACCATCTACCACGCTGCTCTGACCATGTCGGTGCAGCTGGCCAAGGAGGAGGGTACCTACGAGTCTTACGAGGGTTCGCCTATCTCCAAGGGCGAGCTCCAGTATGACATGTGGGGAGTGAAGCCGTCCGACTTATGGGACTGGGACTCGCTGAAGGAGCAGATCACGCAGCACGGTGTACGCAACAGTCTGCTTGTTGCCCCCATGCCTACTGCCAGCACCTCGCAGATCCTGGGCTACAATGAGTGCTTCGAACCGTACACCTCCAACATCTACCAGCGCCGTGTACTGGCCGGCGAGTTCCAGGTCGTCAACCCCTGGCTTCTCAAGGATCTGGTCGAGATGGGCCTGTGGTCTGATGCCATGAAGAACCGTATCATCGCCGAGAACGGTTCTGTTCAGAACATCCCGAACATCCCGGCCGAGGTGAAGGCTCTGTACAAGACCGTCTGGGAAATCTCTCAGCGGACCGTTGTTCAGATGGCCGCAGACCGTGGTGCCTTCATCGACCAGTCGCAGTCCCTCAACATTCACATGAAGGACCCGACCATGGGCAAGATCACCAGCATGCACTTCGCCGGTTGGAAGCTCGGCCTGAAGACAGGCATGTACTACCTGCGAACTCAGGCGGCTGCTGCCCCTATCCAGTTCACTGTCGACCAGGAAGCTCTTAAGATTACCGACAGCGCCGTCGGCAAGGTGCTCAAGAAGCGCGCGCCCCCTCCGGGCTACGTCTCCTCCCCCACCGTGTCCGTACCTAGACCCATGTATGCGAAGAAGGACGACTCCGCTCAGGATAACGGCATTCCCACTCCTAGTGTTACCCCGCCGCCTCCCCGGACGGCCCCCGCTGCTCAGACCATGAAGGCTGATGTGCCGGAGGGCGACAGCCCCCGTGCTCTGCCCATGGAGCCTGCTGAGAAGGTTAAGGAGGAGGAGCTCGCCGTCGCCGGAAGCAAGACTCCCGACGCGGAGGATAAGGCCGAAGACAGCACAGAGCGTGAACATGACATTTACGCCGACGCTGTTCTTGCTTGTAAGTTACCATGCATTCTCACTACGTGTAAAGCAGTTTCTGACACCTAGCAAGGCAGCATTGAGAACCCCGAGTCCTGCGTTATGTGCAGTGGTTGAAGCACAGAAATAGCAGACATGATGGTTTTGACGGTTGATGACACGCGTTGATGGCATATACAAAGGGGTCTGGGGCATATGGACATGGGATCGCGTTAGTAATTTGTTGTTTCTGGGCTTACGGGTGGCATTGGTCCCGTGCATCCACTCTGTGTTGGTTTTGATGCACAGCGTTCTGGACCAGGATGATGTTTAGTTTCCCGCTCAAGGCATGGTCTTTCTAGAAGCCCATGACTAGAACTGGGCTTTTTTGTGCGCGCGTTGTTACATCCCGTGTATGGGTGTGGGTATCATGGCAGGAAATTCGTTCGCGGCGTTGGGATGAAAACTTTCGGATGGTCGCAAGTTTTTTTGCAGCAATTGTAATACAATATCTTGTTTCAACACAAATGAGACTATCGGTATGCCTACCACTAATCTTAACGTGGTGTTGAAAGTGGCTCTGTGGCACACAGAGTAGAGGCCTCCTCGTCACGATGGCCACCAAAACACTGACCCAGGGCCAACGATTGTCTGGCCAAGCCAAGCCCGCCGCAAACGGAGCTGAGTCTCTGTGCGTGGTTTCCGATCCCCGCCGTCTTTCCCTGTAGGCTTGAGCAGCCGAAACCTGGGAGGAGGCATGCGCGGCGCATGCCGAGGCAGATCATGATTGCATCAGTTAAAATTCAGCCGAGCAAGGCCAACTTCAATCACGGAACATGGGCCGATGGCAACAAGTTTCGACCACAGACGGCTCCCAGGTATTATCCCGATTGTGCAGTCGTCAGTGGAACCTTGACAGCGCCGCTAAGATCGAACGAGGAATGCAGCGTTTGTAGGACAGGTGTAAACCTCTTCGGGAGTCCGCGAAACGGTGGCCTCGGGTTCAAGACGGCTGTCAAATTCCCTCGGTCAAGGGGTGTTGAGACATGGGGTTCTTATTTTCCCCTTGAAGTACAAATTACTCACCTACATTTCAAAGGCGGGGGCTCGTCGACAAACGTTCAAGACCTGCGTCAATGTGTTGATGGAGCCGCAAAAGATTCTATGTCTCACTGGTAGTGGAGGAGTAACCCTCGCTTGAGCCTGAGATCGCCGCTCCAGACGTTCGCAGAGATCCTATCGGAACCAAGTTGATCCTTGGAATTCGTTCCGCAATGGAGTTTGCTTTGCCCATCTAGTGCTCCATGTTGAATTGCTATTCCAAAGGCCGATTCTCACTCGTGATAATCTCCATCCCGTCTCGTCCGGGCTGGAGGCGCCTGTTCTCTCGGCTTGTCGCAGTTCTGTTTTTGCTGTATGTCTCACACCTCGCTCGGTTGCTTGCGTTCTGTGCCACCCGAAAGACAACCCAACAGTCGTACCTTGATAGATTCTACGGATGACGGAGGGATTGTCTGCCTCCTCATGTTGTGATGAGTTGGGGCTTGACGTGGTGTTCTGCTGGAAAGGTGTTTCGAGAGGCGACACTTGGAGGGGAGACGCATCAACCTGTGCATTAGTTGGAGGTGACCAGGTAAGCTGGCAGGGATGACACAGTCTCTTGGATTCCCGAGGCGCCGCGCTTCAGCGGAGCAAGGGCGGTTGGGAGGTAGGGGTTGTCGGTGGGTCCTCTCGTGATTCTTCGTGAGCCTGGTTTCCAGAGTACACTTTGGCAGAATGAAATGACGAAGATCCTCGCACAGGGCCGGGATGCAGTCCGTCACACATACGACTGACGCTGCCAACGTCGCTGGAAGCGCTACATTCAGCCATACAAAAGCCCAACACGTCAGTCCCATTTCCCTTCTTGGCCCCGAACAGTCGTCCAGCAGGCAAAGCGCGACGGCGACATGTCCAAGATAGACCCGCCGACCACGCTGTCTATTCTGGACAAAGTTTGACTGAAATTAATTTTTATATTCATAAGCGAGTAGCAAAGGCAGTTCATCTCTGGTGTTTCGTAGCGTATCTTGGTCATCGAGGATGGTGCCCTCTCCTGCATCCTGTCACGATCTGCGAAAGATCGTTAGACGAAGGTCGGAATTACTGGTTTCGATTTCATATCAGGCTCGGGACAAAGTACCAGAAGCCAGGTAATGCTCATCTGTTCGGGGGTTCCCTAGACTGCTGGACATATCCTTGGCAAGCTGAGGTTAAGTCTAGTAACGGAAAGACAGGACCATAGAGATGCTTGGCTGCACACCAGCCCCTGGCATGGCCAGGGCGGGATCGCAACGCTGGGGCACCGAAGATGTGGTGGGACGGGGCTTGACAGATCTGCCATCGACGAGGGCGACGAAGAGTTGGTGCCGAAGCTAATGCTGCATGGGCCGATTGCTGCGTCCTCTTGACGTGCCACAAACGGTGTGTTGGGAGGCAGTCTAAGGCCGATTGTCCTGGCACGTCGTCGTCTCGGTGGAACCGATAGTGCTCAAGCTCCCAAGCTGGAGGGCAAGGTACCTTAGTCTTGTCATGGATCAAGGAGCTTCGCCTTGTAGGCATGTCGAGTGGCAGCGGTCATGTGGTGTGGTTGGGACGGAGCCGAACAAACTGTCCGTACAAGTGAAAGGATGAACAAGTGAGATTTGGCTTTTTCGATCGCCCAGCGTCTCCCCTGTCATCCCCTGCCATCCCCTCCCGCTGTCATTTCCTCTTTGGCCTGGAGCGCCCAATCACACGAAGCGCATAGGACTCGGACCGCAAAGGTGCCACATCAAATGGGTCTGGACGCATTGGCCAATCGCGACCGAAAGTCCGCAACCAGTTGACCTCGTCTCTTCATAGCACTGCGAGAGCTACGACACAACCCACTCCCTTCGTTGGTTTTCACTGCAGAAATCTTCCTCGAAGTAAGGCGGCGAGAAGTAACTATTTCAAATCGCCGCCTGGCTAGGTTCTGGATGCCGACCGGTAGGATACATTCATATCTACTTCGAGTTGCCATTTCAACCTTCAGGGAGCTCTAATTCATTGTCACTGGATTTCATTTGTTCGTCGCCTGATGGTGCAACTAGAAGCGATTCAACAGACAATGTACTGAATGCGAAGACCAATCGACGGAATTCCATTTCATTAATCGAATTGTATGTCTCGTCTGGTTTTGTCCTGGACCGTATGCATTGCCTGGTTCCTCCCGCGCAGCCGCTCGTTTCTCAATCTTCAAGGACGGAATCCTGTTTACAGCATTACGGCGGGAACCGCGACGTCAAGACGAGCCAAATGAGACCAGGTTCCATTGCAGCGTAAGACATTATGTCGCCGCGCCAAATTGGGAGATCCGTCATTTTCTGTTTGGTAGGCGTTTCCACATGGCACTGGGTCTTTGGTCGTCGGAGCTTGGGCCGGGTTCGTATCCTGCAGAATTCGGACCTGACCCGGGTTGGATTATATCAGATCCCTTGGACGCTCGATACTACTTTGTGGTCACATGTCTCTGTCATTGGTTCGTCAAAACTGCGCTTCTTGGATGTCAGCCACTGAATCTAGCAACGCGCACACTCCACAGACGAAGAAGCCAGCTCTGAATGTTTGCAAGCATTATATCCCATCGGTACAAATTCATTTTCCTATAGCTTGGCTTCCAGCCACCCGCAGGCCAACGTTTCTTCGGGTCTCGGGATGGGTCAGGAGTGAGGTCAAGCTGCAGCTAGCTGCTTGTGGCAGATACTCCGGGTAGCTCTGGTTCTTCTGCTGCTCCACTGGTATGCGGGCAGCAACAAGCTTTGCATGGGTTAATAAGATAGACTGTGCATATCGCCGGCGCTATTTTCCTGAAGCACCATATGAACGGTCTATGCCAAATACTTATTCTCGCTGAAATGGCTTCAGGGTGGCTAATCATCTGCTGGCTAGCGCCTTTGTTAACGTCAGGGTACGTCTGGGTGAAGTGTGAAGCAGACCAGGCTAAATTCGACTGCTCTGTTTAAAGTCGAGAAATAGGCCGAGGAAGATGATGCACTATATTTTTTTTTTTAATGGGAGGCAGCATCGATTGATCGAGGTATCGACACACAAGCAATATGGCCAGCTTACCTTGCCTGCTCAAGGCATTATGCGTAGGGTACCTACACAGCTAAGATGGAGGGGAAGTAAAATTGACAGGCCAGAGAAGACTAGGCAAGTGTGAAAGTAAATGTGAAAGGGCACTGGTTTGGGTTCACAAAATCTGCTATCTGCAGTGGTCCGTTGTCTTCAGTGCCTCCCTCCTCTGACCTCAAACCTGCAAGCACTCCTTCCTGTTTTCGTTCCTTCCTCCTAAGCTGTTTAGAGCTTAGATCCCGTGACGTTGTGTTTTTGGTGCCTGTCGAAAGAAAGATTAAAAAAAAGGGCGACCGACCAGCCGACTGCCTCCCCACCTACATGCCCGCCTGCTCTCCCTCCCCACCATCAATATCAACCGAGACAACTTCCATCTCGCACTCCTTTCTCCTCCTATTCTTCTTCCATCGTCAACCCACTGTTCGTCCATTTCTATCACACGAAAAACTCACCAAATAAACGACCTTGTCAGCCTCAGACGCTACCAAACCTACAACACATCAATAGCAACTGTAGGTAAGTTTCCCACTACGATTCTTGAAGGAGCTGCGTTATACCTTATGTTGCGTTTCTGCTACCTCCTCGCCTTCATTTCTTGCCTCTTACACTCGGTTTTGTTTTTCTCGATCTTCCTATGTTCTCCCCTCCTCTTTCAGTAGGAGCACAAATCAGCAATCGGCGGCAAGGTAGCCGGCACCTTCTTACACAGTTGTGTGATTTTGGGTGTGTTTCGTTCTTGCCGGGTTGCACCGCGCCTGCCTGCAGTCGCAACTTCCCAAATTCTCAAACTCGCGTAACAGTTATTTCTTCCACCACTTCCTCTACCCATCTCTACTTCTCCTCTTCTATTCCACCCCATAAGGCTTCTTCCCTTTCCACAACGCAACTTACCCACTCTGTTCATCTTCCAAGATCGCCAATCTTTGTGCCTTCGCCCAAGTCCTTCAAGCGCTCCTTGTCTTTCAGGTATTTCTTCTTGACCGTCTCTACCTTTGCGCAACTCTACATTGAACATTGTTTCCTGGTTTCTGTTTACCTTGAAATCACGCGCACACTTTCATAGTGGTCTGACTTTATCTTTTTCAGGTCCTTCTCGTCGACATTCGCTGTCACACAACACTCACTTTTACCAGCTCACGGAATTCATCCAACAATAATTCACAATGAAGTCTGTCATCTTCGTCGGTTTTGGCCTTCTTTCTGGTGCCATGGCCCAGAACCTTGCCGCTTGTGGTGTAAGTCTTTTTCTTTTTTTTCTTGCTCTCCCTCCCTCATGTCTGGAATTTTGGCGATCCAGAATCTGGACTTTTTCAAGAATGCGCGCTTGTCCTGGCATTTCTAGGGATCTAACGTTCTTTCACTTTCCCTTTTTTAGACCAGCTGTATCCAGAGTATGCAAGGCCAGGCCAGTGCCCTTGGCTGCAACGGTGGTGATATTGCCTGTCTCTGCGGAAACGTCAACTTCACTTACGGCATCCGTGACTGCTCTTTCCAGTCTTGCAACAGCACTACCGATGCCGAGCAGGCCGTCGCCTATGGCAAGGATCTTTGCCGCAGTAAGTCATAGCAGGTATACTAGGTTGAAGATGCTTCCATTGACAATTCATCACAGGTGCTGGTGTTGAGATCGCTACCACGCCTGCTGCGACTGTCACTCAGCCTACTGGTACCTCGACCGTCACAGCCTCTCCCATCGTTTCCTCCGTCTTCTCTGAGGTTGTCAACGATGGCACTACCCTGAGATCCTTCATTGGACTCACCACTGTCCTTCCCGTTCCTCCCTCTGGTGGAGTGGAGTCTGCGACCCCTAGCCCGGTGTCCACCTCCACCTTCACCACCGTCATCACGAGTGGCGAGTCTGTCTTCACCTCGGTTGGTGAGACCACTCTTCTTGGTCTCAATGGTGTCCCTGGCGCCACTTCGCTTCCCCAGACTCCTGTCACCACCGAGGCGATTGTTAGCACCATCACCAGTGGCGATAGTGTCATCACGTCGACCATCGGATCGACCACCATTCTGTCCCCTGCCACTGGAGCTGCTGAGGCCACTTCCGCTACCGAGGCTGTTGAGACTGTTTCGGAGTCCCACACTCACTCCCAGACCGGAGAGGCGACCAGTGCCAGCACCAGCGGTCTTGTAAGTTGTCATCATTCATGGACTCGTCGTCGACAACTCTGACATTATTTCATCTAGGCTCCCAAGCAGACGACTGTTCCTGCTGCCGGCCTCCTGGCTGCTGCTGGCTTCGCTGCGATGCTGCTCTAAGCCAGCTTCATTCTGAGTTTTTCTTGCTTTCGGTATCAACGCGCGCAACGTTGACGCAAATACCCACCTGGACCCATAATCTTGGTTTCAATCCAGAACAGTTCTCAACCTTTCAATCAACTTTGGACCCGACACTGCATACTCTTGTTGTGGGAGGCACATTTTAGGGAAATGGTATGGGAAGATCAGGTAGATGAAACATGGATGGATCGGAACGTTTTCTGGGGGTCTGAGGCACAACGAGGATATTTCTGGCCTTCGTTTTGCAGATGGCAATCGATGGATTCATGATACACATGGCTTTACACACATGGGACCTAATGGCGTAGCGGACTGATGTTCTCTGTGGTTTTGATGGAACACGTAGGCACAACGTAGGCTTGCTTTGATGAAGGCATTCGGAACGGCGACTGACCTAAAGTAGTAACGTATTTTGAAATTAGATTAACGTTCATGCCCATATTCATGGCTGTCCCTTGTGTTGATGTTACAGTCACCGCGTCGTTAATGCAAACTTATGGCCTGATCACTTTACTTTGAGAAACGATGGAAAAGTAGGAGTAATGCAAGAAGCCGTTTGCCTCCAGGGTATCATTGTTTTATATTTACACGTGCATGCTATTTGTGCATGCAGACGGTTCCTGTAATACACCCACAAACGCCTCTCACGTCTGTTGCTTCTTCAAAAGGGCCAACTTGGCAGCAAGACTGGCGCTGACGACCTCATCGTCCTCCGAGTCGGACCCGGAACTGCTTGTTGTGCTGTCATCGTCGTCCTCGCCCAGACTCTCCTCGGCGATGATCTGGTCCAACGCGGCGCCGAAGCCGCCGTCGCTGTCCTCACCGCCGTCGCTCCCTACTTCGCCTTCTTCCAGGTCCCGTCTGGCCTTTTTATTCCCCTTGCCGCCGCCCCGTTTCTCGAAGAGCTGAACACCGTCGCGCTTTCTTTTCTGTGTCAGGCGGACGGGTTTGGGTTCCAAGAGGAGGGTCTCGGGCAAAGGCGTGCCGGCCTCGGCGACGTAGATTGTCGGGAATTCTAGGACCGTCATGTCGCGGAGGGCCTCGCCGAGCGGGGTGTCCGGCTCCACGGCGTGGACGACAGTCTTGCCCGCCGCGGAGGCGGACGCCGAGGTCGTGCCCGCGAGGAAGAAGGCATATCTCGACTTTTGGGCCTCGTCGGCCTCCGTCGTGCCCGTGAAGGGCGGGACGCCCGTGTGAGGTGTCCAGGTGCCGCGGGGGAAGGTCTGAGTGCAGTAGCGGCCCGGATGCCAGGCGCCCGTCTCCGTGTCCTGGGCCGTGGCGAGGGACTGGCCTGGTTTGTGGGCATGTTTGCGGCGTTTCTTGTGGCGGGGTTGGGTTGTGCTGGCGGGCTCGTCGTCCTCGGCGCCGGCCCAGTCCGGTTGCTGGCGTTGTTGCTGCTGCTGTTGATCCTTCCTGGCGATTTCGTCGTGAAAGACCTTCTGCCCCGTCGCGAACGCCTTGTAGAGGGGCACGTCGTCGAGGGCCTTTGCGAGGATCCGGCTTGTCTCCGGCGTGCCCGCCGTCGTCGGTAGCAGGAACCACTCGACCTGCCAGTTGACCCTCCCCGACGCCCTGCTAAAGTTCGTCCCGTTCTCCCTCCGCCTCGCCAACCCCACGGGCGCCCGCCGCAGCAGGATGCCGTACTTTTCCAACCTCTTGCGCGCGGGTATCGACGCCATGCCGCCGTCGGCCTTGTGGTCGGCGGCGGCGCCGCCCCTCAGAACCTCGGTGACGAGGACCCTCTTCTTGCGGCCGTCGCGGCCAGTCTTCCACTGCACGCTGCGGACCTCGACGGGCCGCAGGTCCTCTTCCCTCAGGAGGTGGCGCTCCTCGACGATCTCCTTCTCGGAGCGCTGGACAGCGCGCTCGATGCCCGCGAGGAAGTTGAAGTCGTGGTCGACGCCCGCCGCCGTCTTGAGCTTCGAGGGCGGGACGTAGGCCGTCGCGTCGCGGATGCCGGAGCACGAAGACCATGCCTTGTGGCGCTTCGTACAGCCGAGGGAGCAGGTGCGGATCGCGCAGCGCGGGCACTTGTACTTTGGCGCTTCGACGTGGCAGATTGCGCAGAGGCTTGTGAGGAGGGGGTCGGCCATGGCCGCTTAGCGTTTCCCGTCGTGGAGGGGGGTGCCCCTTTTGGAGTAGTACTTTGGATGAATAAGGCTTTCGTGATGTCGGTATTCTCGTTTTTATTTTATTTTTTTATTAGTCAAAGCTGGGCTTTGGGGGGAGGGGGATTTGTTGAAGTTCAATTGGGACGTTGTATGCTGTCGTGCTTGGAAAGGTTGTGTCGGACACAGACCAAAAGGATGATGGATGATAATTACCATCCTTGGACGTGCAAATCGTCCTGGGAACTTTTTTTGTTATCGCCATGCGTTATCGGCTTATCTCTGTAATCGAACATGACATGCATCCCCGATGGGGAAAACTCTTATCCGATGCAACCCCTGAATGTGGTACTAACATAAGCCATCACTTGACACAGCATTAGATACAGCATTAGATGAACAAGTTGACAAAAATCGAATACATCGAGATTTACTTCTTGCTTAATTAAGCATGTAAGGTTCCGTTCAGCAAGGACAAAATGTCCGGGTCAGGATACAAAGACAATGTCCGATGTCTCATCATCAATATAGAGCAGTAACTGGGATCAGCTTGGGCGAGCCGGCCATGTTGCTCGGCATCTAATCAGGTCTCACTTTATCTTCCTTTTCACTGAATTCGCATATGGTTCCTTGCTCATCGATCAAGATTTGTCTTAAATTCGCTGGATATTGAAAATCGGGCAAGGAGGGAACATGAACTGAGCTAAGCAGAACCAATCTTCCATCTTCGTAAGCTACAAATGATAATAACATCATGAGAACGTTATATCCGTCCTCAAGTGAGCCCTAGTTCAATTATCCTAGGAAGAAGAGCAATAAAGAAGAACACAGCAAAAGACGTTTTGTCTCTAAGTTGGAAAAAAAAAAAACAAAAAAGACAAAGAGCTTCAACGCCAGGCACAACAGGATTTTTGTCCACGACCGCCAGTGGCAAAAAAAGGTATAAGGCAAAAAAAGTATGCACAGTTGTCGGTAAATCGTCCTCCCCGTTGACTCTAAGAGGACATCTCTTTCCCTCTTTGAGTCGCTCGCTGCTCCTACAAAATTATGGTATAACCGTCAATGGCGGAATGATCCATTAGCGGGTGCCGCCCAGGGCGCTGATTCGGGCGCCTGATGGTCGGTGAAGGAGGCTGTCAGTGTGCTTGCCGACGGACTGCTGGGGCATAGCCTCTGACTCGCTGCGGACCTCCTCAAAGTCTTCATCATCTTCGACGATCTTGGTGGGGATATCCTGGTGGATCATGTACTGCTGACTTGACCTTTCAGGGGTCGCAGCACTGGAGGCGAACGACATCGCAGTACTACTCCTGTTCGGAACCAGGTCTGGCGTGGGGGGGATGCTGGACGTCCGGCCGGAAACAGGATGGAGATGGGTCTCATCTCCCATATCGGAGGTCGCGTTTGACTGGGTGTCGTGCCCGTCGTCACTGTGGGTGGCGGAGAGGTTGCTACGACGACGCTGGGCGCGAAGGCGAGCGGCACGCTCGTCAATCTCGGCGTCCTGTGCTATTTGTAGACCCTCAACCGCCGCCTGGCATTGCTCGGCAATGTTTCTAATGATGTGCGCGATGGCGTCCGTCTTGTCCTTAAGGTGCCGGTCGGCAACATCCTTGAAGCTCGACGACGAGAGTCTCTTGTTGGCTTCGGCGGCGGCTGAGAGAAGACGAGCCTGGTTCGCGTCGGCTTCCCTGGGCGTTGCGCCCTCGTCGGCGATCTCGAGGCCGAAGCCCTCTTCAATCTCCCGCTCCAGCTCGTCGGGCTTCGTAAGGGACTGGACCAGGTGCTCCATGTGGTGGCTCTGACCTCCAATGAGACTGCGGAGATGCAGCACCACGCGGCGGGCTTCATCACGTTGCCTGAGGATGGTGACGTTGGTGTGCTGAAGAGCAGCAAGCTCCTTCTTGTTGCGCTTGCGCTCACGCTCAAGCTCCTCGGCGATCTCCTGCTGCAGAACCAGAGCCTCGAGAGCATCGTCGCGCTGCTTCTCAGTGGCACCGAGGCGAACGGACAGACGCGAGTTGTCATCCTTCTGCTGGTCGATGAGACCCGCAAGACGTCTGTTCTCTCTCTTGTGGTTCTCGATCTTGGTCTTGAGGTCTTGTGTCTCCTTGGTGAGCTGCTCGGCAAACGCCTGGAACTTGAGGAACTGGTCAAAGTAGTTAGCATCCGCGACTTGATCACTTGGAACTTGAAGCTTACCTGCTGCTTCCAGCTTTCGAGCTCTTCGTTGAGATAATTGTTGCGCTTCGTGACCTTGTTGAGCTCGGTATCCATGCGACCCTTGAGGTTGATGAAGTCCTGCCAGGCCTCGAGAGCATCTCGAGAGTACTGGTTCCTCTCCCGGACAATCTCGTTGAGATGCCTCATGGAGACCTTGGTCATCAGCGGCTTCTTAACGGTGCCGCCAAAGACAGCCTTAATGCCTGAGTTGCGACCCATCTTCTCGCAGACGTGGTCCATGACAGCCATTACGGCGTCCTGGTTCCACCACTCGGGGTCCTGGATCGACTCGACCTCGCCGCGCATAACGATAATCTGACCAGCCGGAACCAGCTTGCCGCCGCCGTAAGCAGATCGGAGGTGCTGGGGAACGCCGGAAGGAGTGACATCGCCGTTGAGAGACTGAGTAAGTCGGGTGACAAACTTGTTACGCTGGCCGGGGTTGAGCGCAGTCGGAGGGCTTGAGGTCAAGACGAAGTTACGGTCGAGATCGACCACCAGAGCGTCGGTCGGCGCGGTGAATAGGGTCCGGCACTCGGCGGTGATACCGAGAATGTAGGGGCCAGGCTCTTGAACAAGGTCCTTGGCGTGACGGGCGTGGACAACAGGCACGTAGAGACCACTCCACTCGTAGACGCGAACGCAGAAACGAACGGTCTCGGCAGCCATGGTAAGCATGGCCGGGTAATGACTGACGAAGATGATACGGCGGGTGGGCGAGATAGCAGCTTCAACGACACCAACGATGTTGGGGATGGACAAGCAGCAGAACAAGGGCCACATGGCGAAGTTCTGGAAGCCAGTCGGTGACGAGGGGAACTGGTAGCATAGCGCATAATCCTTCATATCAATTCGGACCAGATCATTGAGCCTCGGGGCCGGGAAGCTGAGAATGCGGGAGACCTCCTCGGCATGAAACAAGTTGGTAGCCTTGTTCCAATGGATCCACATTCCTCGCAGGTAGTCACCGAGGAGATTGTACAACGGGTATCGAGACAAAAACGATAAACAATAAGGGATCCAGTACGTCTCATCGGGGTTGTCGTAATAGTCGGGCTCGGTCCGCTTGCGCAGATCGCGAATCGTCTCAGCCCTCTTCTCATCGGCTCGCGACCACACGCGAAGGCAGATTCCATAAAGTGTGTGGGAGGAGTCCTGCTGCAGGACGAAAGCGTGGTGGACGCAGTGAGGCTGGCTGCGGCCTGTACAGATCTCGACGTCGTGGGGGAAGCAAGCCTGTTCATATGTAAGCCACGCCGAACTACAGCATACAAGCCAGAATAAGAGAGAGGACACTTACCCGCATAGCAGCGTGCAACGCGCGAGCAATTTCGTTATCCTGCTCTAATCTCGGGCTGCTTCCCAAGATCTCGGGCAACCAAAATTGACCGACGGCGCCCTTCATGTGGCCAATCTTGCCCTGGGCCGGGGCGGGAGCCTTGACCCATTGCGAAGGTTCTCGACCAACTCCGCATACCATGTAGGCGTGCGTGAGTGTTTTGGGAGTCCGCTGCTGGGGTTTCGCGTTCAAAGTCGAGGGAATCGGCTGGGTGATGCGGGAGTGAAGGGAAGAAGTCCGGCTCGGGATGATGAGGTTGTTGTCGCCCTGATCGCGGGTAGTAGGACGGCCATCGCGATCACCGGTCCGCGGCCGGGTAAAGGACGAATGTGCGTGCAATGAAGGCGCCATTTCGTCAAACAATTAATCGTCTTTTGTGGAAGGAGTGAGTCGGTGGATGAGAAAGGGGGACCTGGTGGTTAAAGACCCAGGTAGCGCACGAGCTGACCAGCGTGTCGTCGAAAAGAAGTCGAAGCAGAGTCGGATGAAATCAGATGGCAGACAAGCAAAGCCAGCTACCTAGAGAGAGCAAGCTCTCGTCACGGAGGAGTCGGTCGAGGAGTTGCTCAACAGGGCGCCATTCGAGAGGGCCGAGGACAGAGCAACGAGGGTTGTCCGGTCTGGTCGAGCGAGAGTTGAGGCTCAGGCACAGACAAGTTGCTTGACGGACTGACTGTTCGGTGACAGGTGGGGGGGAAGAGAGAAGAAACAAGAAAGGCGAGGGAAAGGAAGGGAAAGAAATCGGAGGCAAGACAAGAGGAGGCAGTTTAGTTTGAGCTGAGGTAAAAGGAGAGAGGGTGAGCAAGGGGGGGTGTCAGAATAGGATGATGGGGGGGAGATGGGGACCCGTTAGGAGCGTGGAGGGTGTGCCACACACACACTCTCTCTTTCTTTTGTGTGTATGTGGGTGACCAAACAGACGGGAGGCAGATGGCGAGATGTGCCACCACCACTTACGACCGAAGCTAAGATGAAGCGGAAGGAGGACCAAGCACCAGAATGCGAAGCCAGCGGGGGAATCGGAAGGGACGAGGTGATGCAGTAGTCTATGCCTGGGGTGATTCCCTTGATCGCCGAGAGACTGCAGCTGAGATGATGCGTACAGTGTACAGCACTGCAGCAACGGCTTGGAATTCTGAGGACGGATGTTTTTCGACCTCCTCAGGAAACGGGATGTCAAATGCACTAAGGCGCCCCAACGCGACGCAAAAACTACTACGTAGTAGTAAATACGGTACAGAGGCTAGAGCACAGTAAATCGGGTGGTGCTCTGGTACCTTACATACGGAGTTCCCAAAGAGGCGAGGCACTGCCCAATTGCTGGTTCAACGAGTAAGAAACCAAGGAGAAGGGAGGGAAGGATGGGGAGAGAGGGGGCAGCGAAGAGCCGTTCGCATGTACCATCTGGGAGGGTGGGGGGCCATGGACGGGTGTGCAAGGGGCTAGTGCAGCGCAGCGTCGCAGTATCCACTCTTTGACCACCTCTGGTCAATTGGCTTCAGTAGATACAGGGGGGGCTGAGATGGGGACCTCATGGCTTACTATAGGTACTATAGTGTAGTAGCACGGCTCCTGGGCTCTTGACAGTCAGGAACCAGGGATTCAGGGGGGTTGACTCTCGTTGTAACGGCAGCAACATCTTTTGGCTTGGGCTCGACTTGAGACCTCTTCCGTCCTTCTGTCTCACCTTTCACTGCTACTGTACACATCAGAGTGCTAGGAACTACCAGGCAATGTACCTTGCACTTTTTGTACGCAGCATAACATACGAAATAAGGGAAAGGCGAATAGTGAGGTGTGGTCGAAGAGATTAAGAGAGCTCTGAAGTGATTTCTCCTCCAAGATGACCGATTTCTGCTTTCGCACCCTCTAGTCCTGTTTCTCCCCAACATGAGCCGATCGCAAATTCCGAAAACAAGAAGAGGCAAGGTAAACGGTGATCAACCGCAAAAGCCGAGGGGAACAAAGGGGCATTCGCATTCGATCCCCTACCCGCCGGACAGTGGCTCCCGAGTTAGAAAATCCCCGTACCAGATACTTGTCCTTGGGAACGGAGATGGCCCGGCACCTTTTTTTTTTTTTCTTAGGCGAACAGCGGGATGACGGGGAGAAATGAAATGCTGAGAGGAAAAAGAAATAACGAGCCCGTCAGCACCAACAGAAAGCGGGAAAAGGCAGACGGCATTGGCGTTGGCGTTGGTGTTGGTAAGAAACGACAAGAAAACAAAGAGTCGCACGGGCCCCTTTGCATAATCGGATGATGGATTGCTTCTAGCCTTCCTCAACTCCCCCATCACTTCCCAAAACACAGCACCTTAGCTCCCAAGGGAAGAGAAGGTATTCGAAATGGAAAGGTGTGGCTTGTGGGTGGTGATGCAACTGCACGCTTCAGACGGTTCGATTCATCAGCGGCATCGGTGTACGACTAGGAGGAACATCCATGAGCAAGTCCGTTCAGAGTGACGATGCGGCACTTGTCGTCGGCTCGCGGTCTCGTTGAATTTGATCTTCTTTGTTCTCTGCCGTTACCGTTGAGCCCCTCGACGACGTGATGACTTCAGGGGCGGCGGGCGTGAGCGGCTTGATGTAAGCCACAGGGGCAGATCTTTCCAGTCGGATGAACGACAAAACCATGAGGTGCTAGCGTCGAACTTTTTCTGAAATGCTAGCGCTCCGCGTCGTCGAGGTGCTAGCCTCTTTGGACCGTTGTCTCGTCTTTTTGATTCATGTCGTGTTGTTCTTGTTCTCGAGACTTCCGCGTTGCACATCTTTCCGTCTTCCAGGCCTCCACTTGTTCTTGCGACTTCCTTTTTTCCTTGTCTTTTTCCTAGCCCGCCCAATTCCAACGCACAGGCCGTTTATCAGGGGTCGAATCACCCACGCCCCTCCCCGCCACGGCCAATGGCTCTCGTCGTCGCTCTCCTAAGATTGCTTCTCCGCCCCAAAACCCCGGCTCCATCTCTTGACCAATTGTAGCCCGCGCCGCTCACCACTCTACCATTTCACCATCGATGGGGGGCTTGCTCTTGAAGGAAATTAACCCTTCCCGTGATTGGCAATCCCGTCGCCTCATCGTCGCAACATTTTATGTGGTTTCTTCTTTCAAATACTGAACCTAACCAAGCAGCTTCCCCAGTTCTTCAGTTCAACCGGACGATGTCCCCCAAAACTTGGGACGGCTTTCGGTATAGCTCTCTGCGGATCCAAACGCCCTACTAACCCAGGCTGAGAAAGATCGTCACGTCAGGCAGCCTCAGGAAGTCGGCTTATCTCGCCAAAACCCGATGTTTCGAGAAAAGGAAAATAAAGGAAAGCAAGAATTAATGCCTTACACACATTAAAATTCTGCCCGGCGTTGTGCAGCTCGTCAATGCCACACTTAATCTTGAACTCTTGCCAGGTATGCACAAAAAGCGCCACTTAAAAATTCGTAACATCGAATCACCGGGGCCATACAAGATGGAAGAAAAAAAAAACCGCGTTCAAGCGGGCAACGACGTCCAGATAACGCGCAAGAAATGTCACCTCTCCTCTGATGGCAGTGCTCCGGACGATGATTTCAAGCTCCGAGAAGATCATCTACCGATGGTCCCCCTCCCCCTCTTCCGATCCCTCATTTCTGTTACACAGCTTGTCCCTGAAGACTTGTGTGTAGTCCATCCACGACGAACCCGGATCGCCGTCCTGCATTGCATCTATCCCACGCAGCCAGAGGAGGGGAGTCAGATCTATGGTGGGCCGGCACGGTAGTCTTACTACCATGATGCTGGTTCATAGCACTGAAGTCCAACTGTGCAAGTGATACCACCCACATTCGTATGCCCGTTGTGCTCCGCTTGTCAGTAGGTCACTCTGGCTAGCAGAGGCATAGTGCGAACAACAGTAGCTTCGACGCGCTTACTACGGTAATGCTGGAGCTTTGGGGGGGCCGAAGTGGGTGGCCAGTATTTTGCATGTCATCTACCGCGACTGGACTCATCCTTCATCGGTCGTTCTATCAGGGATTTCCTGGCCACGCGATCGGGGCCCAAGACATTCAAGCCAACAACGAAAAAGAAGGTGGAATCGGGGGCGAGACAACACAGCACAACGCGGCAGGTAAAGGCGAGGCTCCACGTAGAACAGAATGGATGACGATCTCATGACGGCCTTCAGCTCAGTGGAGATTCATGGCACCGTTAGCATCGCTACTGCGGCCAGTACAATGTTCGCCTGCGATGCACTCTTTTGCCTCGGACGCCAGTGCAGCGCGAGGCGTCAAACGCGTCAAGGGACAGCATGGCATCTTCTCAACCATCGTCCAATCTCAAAAGTAGTGGGAGGGCCGGTCCCTAATCTAAATCTACTTTAAACATGTTATTGAGGGGACCGAAACATCCGTTGAACGTTCGAATCGTCCACTGACACAACATGGCAGGGGGACGAAGTCAGTGTCGAGAGATGTGCTATCCGTCGCACTGTAGTTGCTAACACGCGCACAAACCTCACGAGTACATACATACGAAGTATTGCTGCATCCTTACCTGCAAGCTCGCATTCATCGCTGGGTCTATCCCACCCATTGCGTCTCTGCCCTGAGAGGTATTCCACGCATCTCCGCCAGCACTGGTCAACCTACGCAGTCGCCCACGGCCCGACTTGTGCTTAAACCAATGATGAATCGTATCAGCCGTCCATCGCGGCCGGCGCTTTGACCCGTCCCTCTGGGACGCTGGGTCAAGCTGCAGCCTGAGCCCGGAGCACGATGCATCTTTTGGGGCATGCGGTCCGTATTAAGACCGCAGAGCGTGTATTAATGCTCCGCAAGAAACCAGCATGAGCCGTGGATCTGTTCTGCCCAGAGTCATGGAGCCAAGGCATCGTGCGCGCATGTACTCCGTATTGGACTCGGCCTTCCTTTGTGTGGGCCCCCAATCCCTCGTCCGGAGCGACGCTTCAATATCAAATTTGCGCCCGTCACCGGGTGCGCAGTGTGCGTCTTGCATATCGCCTCCGGAGGAGGCCACAGCACACGCATACTAGCCTGGACCTGGTCGCGATCTGAGCACCAGTCTCAAGGCCCTGATCGCTGTCTACCTCGCACACCGGAGCAGGCTGCAGGACGTGTGGTTCGGACGGACGAAGGGGTCAAACACGAGAAAAACGAGACAGATAACACCTTCCAATTTGTGGAAATCAGACTCGTTAGGCGGGTTCCTCGGGCTCTGCCCGCTTCTGCCATTTCGATTTGATCTGGGAGGCGGTTTTTTTTCTGCTCACGCTCTGGGGGCCCATTAGCCGCATTCAGCCTCGCATCACGTAACTGAATACCCGCCGGTGGTCTCTGGCCCGGTAGCTTCTCGGCACGTACCTGCCCGAGGAAGCCGTAGTTTTCTTGTGGTGCGGATGGGACGTAGTGGCCAGTTGTGGAGGAGAGCATGCCGTGGATGAGGAGGAGGAACCAGTTAGACCTCTTCTACTGTGATTGATGCAGGGTAGGGCACCTCAATCGCGTTATACTACAACGTACTATATCTCTCAGGGTCTCTACACTGGAAGATCGCTTTCGTGTGCACCTCGGATGGCGGGAAAGTGTTTTGAGATGCAGGGTGAAGGCGCGGAAGGAAACCCAGCTGCTGCTTCCTTCACCTGCATGGCGTCGAAACCGCATCACGTTCATCGACTGCAGC
The DNA here is from genome assembly GCA_001937105.1 of Colletotrichum chlorophyti. Taxonomy (NCBI): domain Eukaryota; kingdom Fungi; phylum Ascomycota; class Sordariomycetes; order Glomerellales; family Glomerellaceae; genus Colletotrichum; species Colletotrichum chlorophyti. The sequence goes on along the minus strand of MPGH01000060.1, from coordinate 1,397,168 downwards.
TCTCATCACCTGCCGACACATCGGTAAGGGTGGAAAGTGTTTCCACCAGAGATTGCGCCATCAAACAATCGACTCCATCTTCATCCGAGCCTTGGGATTGGAGAATTGTTTCATGCGCCGTTCGCACACCAACACCTCAAAACAAACGACTGGCGCCGAGTGCCCCTCCAAAGGGAAACACGGACATGAGCCGCTGTGCACCTGCCAGATCCGTCTCGCACATCGCGTAGAAAAGATGCACGTTATCGGACTAACCGTATCTGAGCTGACATTAGTGTACGCCGGTTCGACGACCACGACTCCCTCTTTTCCCCCAGATGACCGGCCATCGCTCTTGTGCACAGTTCCCGACAGTTCAGCTCATGGTAAATGAGATCTCGACGCACAGTCCGTCGTGATAGTTGAGCTTATCGATATTAGCTCACGGACGACCGGGACGAGGGGACCAAGGGGACCAAGGGGGTGCGCTGTTACGGAAGCACGAAGGAGATGTCGTTGACATTCGACTCTGATATTGTGTAGGCGGCCGTGCCACGGTTTGCGAAATAGGTAGGATTCAATATTGACCGCCAGTGGCACAAGGTCGGAGAAAAAAAAGGAAAAAGGAAAAAAGCAACACCACTTGTCGAACGGCTGTGTGCCTCGTTCGAGTAACGCCCCTGCCCATCTTCCTCGGTCGGCTGCCATTTTCGGACCCAGCTGATGAAGGGTGGGCGCCCGTCTTCCCGTTTCGGGTGACATGTCATCTGCAAGAGCCTCTGTCCAGAGTAATAGCCTCGTGTTCCTGCATCAGCGTTCGGAATCCTTGTTGATCTTTTCAATTGTTTTGTCAGGCATGATCCAGTTGGTCAAACCCCCTGCTTCTGCGAGGGTGTCAATGCTGATGATGACGACTGACCCTCCCTCTAGGCGACGGGAGAAACCTCGAGCTCTCAGAACAGGGTCCGAAAGGGGGTTGAACTCCATCGTCGATGTGGCACGACAGGTGCCGCGAGGCTTGGCACCCGTCTGCTTAAGTGCTCGACAGCACGGCCGGGGGATGCGACGGCCGGTGGTTTTCTCCAGGCGGCCTTGGTCGGCTTCATTGTCCGCCGTGCCCGGCTGTGTGCCGGACCAAACAAGCTATCCCGTTTCGGGGTTTCGCGTTGTCGGTGGTCCCGGTGGCGGTCGCACCCACGAGCATCCTTCATTCACTTCCACGTGCTGGAGCCGGTAGTCTCTTTGTCCGAAACAAACGAGGCGGCGAACGACATCCGGGCCGGGTGCTAATCATCGACGCCTTGGCGCCGTTGGTTGTTTACTAGAAATCGAACCTTTGCGACTGCCCCATCTTGAGTGTTGAGTTGCCGGAAAGGGTTGTCATTCAGAGCAGCGATTTTTATTGAGGCGGCAAACTGCCGGAGAGGTGGCCAAAATCCAGCGAGTCCAGCCCGGGGGATACCATCCCCCGTAGCGCATCACTGTTCTTTGTTGTAGCGGGATGCAACGACGATAGGCCACCATTGAACGAATTCAGTAGCCTCGACCGACATATGGAACGGAAACCAGTGTGTTCCAACCCACATCACCTGGGCCTGGACACTCACCGAGGTGCTAGAATGGCATCGACTCACGGGCGCACCGGGCATGTGCCGGACCTCATCCCGGAATCATGTAGGACAACTTACCGACCACCGGCCCCGGATATCGGCCATATGACCCGCCTTTGTCCAAGACTTCCGATCCGTGTACGGAGTCGCGATGCCGCGATAGTGGAGATCCACGGTCTTCTCATCCGGCAGGTGTGGTGGGCTCTCGGCTACATGCACACGGCTACATGCAGAAGATCCGAATCACCCGGCCTCAGAAAACACCAGTTGCCCCACCGTCAGCGCTTACCCAAGGTAAGACGGTGGGTGATTGCTCAATTGCTGCGAATTGATGGGGTCTTAAGGTCGTTGCTTCCGCCAGGCGCACCGTGGTGAAATGGATGGCACACCTCATCCTGCCGAGTTCTCATGCCAGACGCAGGGGCATACACAAAACCGGCATCCCCCGTCGTGCTTGCGGAACACCGAACGCTCTGATTTCTCAAGGGATAAATGGAAGGGTGGCTAGGGTGGCCGAGAGGGAGGAGAACATCAGCGATCCCTTCAATTCCTTTGTTCTTCTTCGACTTCCCGGCTTGGGAGGGTTGGCGTCACGATGTCGTAGAAGATCCTGAGCGAGAAACGGCGCGTAACGCTGGGGACTCAAAGAAGCAGAACGTCCGCGAAGAGGAGGACATGCCGTTTGTGATTTGGCAAAGAAGACGCATACATGTGCAGTTTACCAACGATGAGGTCAATAGCACGAGGAGAGTTTTGGGGCGAAGAAGAAGCGGGCAAAGAGTGCATCTCAACGTTGAGGAGGATCTTGCAGAAAAGAAGAAAAACAGGTGAGACATTGTCTTAACATGTGAATGTGGATAAATGTGGCTGAAGCATTGATAGGTTTGGCGGGGCTAGGGAGGGACGACGCAATCAGGGGCAGGGGTCAACGGCGAAAACTGCCGCTACCATATCGAAATTGTCCGATGATTATCTTCGACCGACAGGAAAAAGAGACGCTGAACGGCGGTGCTGTTCGATTTTGGGATGGGCCGCATATGTGGTTGGCCAGAAAGAATCTGGACCGATGTGGCTTTGCTTGGCTCCCGAGGTGTCCATGGACAACCGAGCGAAGTGGTTGACAAAAATCCATTTTGCACGAGCTCACGGCAAACAGCCATAGAAGTATTTTACCTCGGTGGTGTCCAGCAAGTTAGATGAAGGAAGGAGTTTAAGGGGGGGAGCTCGCCGACGTCAGAAGCGGAAAACACAAGAGAGGAAAGGGGTGGTGCAGAGACGAGGACTGGCGCCCTGGAACCGGTGGCATGTTATATCCAATCTCTCCCGTCCCGACGTCTTCTTCGGCGCGTTTAGCTTTCGACGGCCGGCTAAAACTCCTCATAAAGAGGACAAGACCAGATTGTCCCTCGTCTAGCAGAGAAGGCTGACGCCCCCATGCTTCAAGAAGAATGATCAAAGCACAAGTCACTGTCCACAGGCCACCAAGGTTGATGGCTGAGCTCACACGTTGGTTCTGCGACCGTCACGCTTGGCTCGTCGCAAGTATCACGCCATTGCACGTAGTGGCAGGGCCGGCACAGTTCGTTGGCTTGGGATCTCCCTTTTCCCCTCCTGCCTTCATTGATAAGGTTCTGGAGGAGGCGCAAGCGATAAGGAGGGGTGGGGGGGTTGGCCATGGTACCGCACCTCCCTGCAGAGCGTGGAACTTGCCCCTCTACTAGAGATTTTTCTTGAGTTGCGCTCCCTTTACAACCTACATTGCACGCTCAGATGTCCATACCTCCTTCACAGAAGGTTCATAAGTAAATTCTACATTATGTGATATCGGTATATCATTCTCGGTTCGAAGAGAAAGCCCCNGGGGGGGGGGGGGGGCTACTTGCTGCAGAATACAACTCATGGCATCATCCAAGATGCATTTCACCAAGCAAAGGCCCGAGGAAGGCGGTCCTCGGAAGCACAGATCGGCGAGTACGGCACGGACACAGCACGCACACGGTACGGGTGGCCTGCTGTCAGATAAGGACATGCATAGGGGCTGCCGTATACGTGTTGGCCAGTGACTCGACCAGACAGACCCGACAAGAAGGAGATCCTTTTCTTTGCCCTTTTTCTCCCCCTTCTGCCTTTTTCCCATGGATGTTTTATTCTGGGTAATTCCCTGGCTCTCTACTCATCAAAGTGTTTAAAAACAACACACGACGAAACCCCCGTAGAGCTGTACATGATTAGATTCGTCCCTTGTATGATGACATAATCACGACCCGCCTAGGAAGAGGTGCAGCGTGATGGGGGGGAGAGAGTGCGTACGTGCGTTGCGTCGATGTTCGTGCTCNTTTTTTTTTTTTTTTAGCTACCTAAAAACACTGGGGTCGGGGAAGGGGAAGGGACCAGCGGTTTTGCTGCTGCTGCAGGACAAGCTCGGAGCTTTGACATTGCCCTCTGTCAATAGGTACTTGACCCTCACTTTGCACATGTCAGTGTTTCCAAAGCCGACCTGACCCCGAATGAAGCTGACGGATCCATGGCCTACAAGACGAAAATGGATACTCCATTGGGGCAGAGCATGGGAATTGAATCGCATCATCAGGTAATTATCGAATAATTATCACGAGAGAATTCGACATCACTTCATCGTCGCCGGTCGTCGCCGAGACCCTCTTTTTATCTTCCTTCTTTTTCTACTACTGCTGCGGGGCGGGTGACCACTTTCACATGTCAAGAGCCAGGGCGTGCGGGATGGAGGATACGATGTTGTTTGGACGGAGTACCACAACTTACACACTTCGTTCACCTTGACTTCCTTGCCTTAGTTACGATGCCTGTTGTGTCCTGCCAAACCCGCTCATGCAGCCGAGTCGCTCATGAGCTGGTCCTCTCCATCTCGCATCCTTGCGTGCCTCCCTGATAAGAGACTGTACTCACGCTGTTGGTGTGTGTCATCACCAGCTGTTTTCCGTCTCAGCTTGTGGTTCGAACCATTGGCCGCAGAGGCGATGGGGACACATTGTGAAAGATGAAAGGTAGTAAAAGGGCGAGGGAAGAAGAGGCGACAGGGGTAAAGAAAATGAAGAGCCAGGCAAGGCTTGCTTCACATAGGTAGTGTGCGGTCGCCCATATGCCCGGACGTACCAGGACAGTAGGGCGATGACACAATCACAGCATGAGCGGCAGCGGCAACGGCAGCAAGCAAGCCAGAATGACAACGACGCCGTAGCTCATTGGCATGTGGCGCACCACAATCCAATGTAGAGTACCTCTCTGGTACAGGGATACATTGTCCGGCCCCGCCACCACGGCATTCCTGGCACGTCCCTTCCCTCATATTGCGACTTGTGTAAATGCCTGAAGCACATGCTAAAAAAAAAATCTTGGTTTTTAGCTGGTTCATTTTCCCCAGGGGGTTCAATCAAAGGTGAGCGTATGTGAAAGAAAAGATACCAGCAGCCCACTCATTTGCGCGCCCCTGTCTCCTTCCGCCCCTCTATCTCTCACCTCATCCCGACCAGTCGGTGTGTGATGTGAGTGTGGGCAAGACAAAGCAACAGAGGTGAACGGGACAAAAGGTCGATAAATACTTAGCTTCATTTCTGTCCATGCCCGTCTGTGGCGTCAACCTCGTCACCACCAGACGAATCCAACCTCCATTTACACCCTAACATACCATACTGAAGGTACCGTTCTGATCCATTCCCTTTCCCGGTCCCCTACCAGTCCCATACCTTACCGTACGAGTCCAAGTACCCTCTTTACCAATTAGCGCGCAGTACATCATACATCATAGCTCATACTTCACTTCACATCGTCCCTCGCCTCACCTTACCTCTCATACACAATACCGCGTAGTGTGCCGCACAAGCACAAGCTCGCTCCGTTCCAGCTTTTCCCTCCCTCCCTCCCTCCCTTTTAGCTTTACCTCGTCTCCCTCCAATCCCTTTCTTGACCACCCCCCTCTAACAACCAAAACCTTCTGCCCGCCCTTTCTTCTTCTATTCTCTCCGTCGAACATTTCGTGTCTTCTCCCAAAACCTGTTCTTTACACACTTTCTTCCCTCTCAGACCCTAAGCACTCTCCCATTGCTCGATCAACAAACAGTCGCCGCGAGATTTTGCTTCTCATACCGTCAGTTCCCCTTGCTTACACCTTGAAAGCATCGCGCACGACCTTACATTTCGCTTCTTAGCAGCAAAGCATCCTTGGCCTGTCAACCCGCCCGGCCTCTGCGCTTCTACACAATACCAACCCGCGTCGCGTATACGCTTTATCGGCAAACATTCACAATGACCCAAGTCAACGGTGACCTTCCGGCCGTGCCCTCGGCAACCCTCCAGGTGAGAACCCCTGTGCACGAAGAAAGCTTTCGAAGTTGCGAACCACTCATGGCTAATGCGTTGACGTAGCACCTGCTGGACTACCCTCTGGTACACGACGGTGTCGTCACCTTCAGGAACAACCCCGTCGGCAAGAGATCCATCGCCCTCAGCGACTCTGCCTACAAGACCTTTGCTGCGCCCTTTCTCCCGCTCCTCGCCCGCCCATGGAGCTACGTGCGCCCCTACGCCGAGAAGGCCGATGCCCTCGGTGACCAGGCCCTGACCAAGGTCGAGGAGCGCGTTCCGGTCGTCAAGAAGCCTACTGAGGAGCTCGTCAACGGTGCCAAGGGCATCATGGCCCTCCCCATTCGTACAGGACTCGACGCCAAGGACCACGTCCTCAAGACGTACAACCAGGAGAGGAAGAAGGTCGGCGGTGAGAACCTGGTCACCTACGGCAAGGCCTTGGTCAGCACCGCTCTTATCACTAGCAGCGAATTCATCATCTGGGTCGGCGATGTCATCCACTACAAGAAGGAGGAGACCAAGGAGGTTGTGAACGAGAAGGTCAACAACTAAGCCTCGCGGCTCAGTACGCTTACAACGCCTGCCACCCCTGTACCTGTACGGCCGGCTGGTCTATTCTCCTCCACTCTTCATATACCCTTTCCCCACCCACCAGTGGCTTTCCTTTGAACTATGCTTAGGTTCTCGGAACACCGCAGTCATGATGGCGAACGCTTCAACGACATACAGTAAGGAACGGAACTTATACCTCGGATAAAGGACTTTGATGGACTACTTGAGTGNCTCTCTCTCTCTCTCTCTCTCTCTCTCTCTCTCTCTCTCTGTGTGTGTGTGTGTGTGTGTGTGTGTGTGCGTGTGTCTATTTTCTTTTCTTATTCTTACTTTCTCATGTTTATTTCTCCACTAGGAGGTGTACGAAAGGTATCTAGCGCTCCGCTTCGCCCCTGCATTCCGGATCAACCGTGCTGGGACCTTTTTCTTCGGATCACAGTCAAGACTGGTCAGCCAAGACACCGGATGCTCCCTCGAAGTCGATCGGGCTTGGCCGAGGTGAAGGGTTTGTTTTCGGCCACTGGGCGGATGCAGTTCTTTTCCTGAGGAGGTCAAGTTTTGTTGGTGCTGGAGTTGGTCTGGAATAAGGGTAGTGGGAACCAAAATTTAATAGATACTCGTGTTTCCTTTTACAAACAAAGAATGCGTCTTCTATGTGTGACGTGGGTGGGGTTGTCGCCTGACGGCGATTTGTCTCGGGCTGGTTGATATTGACCACTATTCGTATGGATCAATTAATGCCTGTAGTGTGAGCAAGGCTGGCGCGAGTCGAGCGATCAAGGACAAAGAACAAGCACCACCGTCCTCCGCTTTTTGCAACGTACCAGGCGAAGGCGGGAAGGATTCCTCCTCCCTATGGGATACTTCAGTCCATGGAGCAACTCTGTCCGGCATGAGATCAGACCAACGACGGAAGGAGGGGAAAGGGAAAAGGAAAGGGAAAACCGGGGAAAGGTTGCCGGCTGTTGATTGGCGACTTAGGCTTGGTTGTGATTGGGTGAGGTTCCAGCCCATTACCAGTGCGTGTGTCAGCAGCTGTTTGCAGCTCTGGTGGCGGGGCGGAAGAACCTCCCTTCTCAGTCTGCAGTTAAGTTATGACTGTGGCGGACAATACGGGCGGTACGTACCCTGGGAGACAGCTCGGAAATCCGCCCAGAAGTGGGATGGGCTCGCTCGCGCTCGCCTACGGGGCTTGGGCGAGGAACTGGGCAGAAGAGGAGCGGCCGGTCGGCAAAAGACCGGTTTGGATTTGCTGATGTAAAATTGACTAATGCAGCGTTGCTTACTAGAAAAGCGCATAATACAGCACATGCAAGCCAGCCATCACGATGTTGCTGGCAACGTCAGTCTTGGGGAGAGGAGGAGGAGGATGACTATCACTGGGCCAATTTCCTGTTTGGTGGAGAGGAACGAGAATTGCATTTCTACTCCATTTGTCAACCGGAGCTCTTGAATTCTAGAAAGATCACTTTTTTTTTTCTTTCTCATCACCCTCGCTCACATCCCGTGAACAAACTAGGACGATTCGTGTGTGTATATATACTACCCCGGTGGTCGCCACTCATCAATGAAGTCCGTCTCACTTTTGCTCTCCATCGTCGTGGGAATCGCTTCCATCATCCTGTTTCGAGAGCAAATTTTCAATATCGCGGTCACAACTACGAACAGCCTATTCAACTCAACAAGCAAGCACCAAGAAACCACTGTTACACCCGTCAGCATATCGTTGCACCAACAGCAACAGCAGCAGCAGCAGCAGCATCTTAACGAGCATCTGTACGCCACCGAGATGTCTATTCCTCGCGCCATCCTCAAGGTCTTTCTGGCCGTTGAGCAGGCCGAGGGTGCTGGTGCCCGCGTCCGCCGCTCCATTGGAACCCCTCAGCTCAAGAACTTTTCTCCCTTTTTGATGCTTGGTGAGTGATTACCCCAGTAAAACCATGTCTGACCGAAGTCATTGATGCCAACACCGTTGCAGACCACTTCCGCATCTCCCCGGGCTCGGGCTTCCCCGACCACCCGCACAGGGGTCAGGAGACGATCACCTATCTCCTCCACGGCGGCGTCGACCACGAGGACTTTGCCGGCAATAAGGGCACCATCGAGGCGGGCGACTTGCAGTTTATGACGGCGGGCCGCGGCATCATGCACGCCGAGATGCCCAAGCAGAACCCCGACGGCAGCGCCAACGTCGGCCTCCAGCTCTGGGTCGACCTGCCCAAGCACCTCAAGGCCTGCGAGCCACGGTACCGCGACCTGCGTGCCAAGGAGATCCCCACCGTCGACGTTGACGGCGGCAAGGTCCACATCAAGGTCATCTCGGGCCAGAGCCACGGTGTCGACTCGGTTCGCGACCTCGCCTACACGCCCGTTTGGATCCTCGACATTCAGATCAAGCCGGGCGGCAAGGTCGCGCAACCGCTGCCCGCGGGGTGGAATGCCTTCGCGTACACGCTCGAGGGACAGGCCATCTTTGGCGCGGGCGAGCAACAGCGGGTCGTGGAGCAGTTCCATAATGTCGTCTTCGAGCAGGAGGGCGACATTGTCAACGTCGAGGTTGATGCTGGTGCCGACAAGGACGCACGCCTCGTGCTCATCGCTGGTACGCCGCTGGACCAGGAGATTGTCCAGTACGGGCCGTTCGTGCTGAGTTCAAAGGCGGAGGTATACCAGGCCCTGATGGATTTCCAGACCCATTCGAACGGGTTCGAGAGGGCTGAGGGCTGGCAGAGCGAGATTGGAAAGTCAATGGTTGAGTGAGAGAAGGGGTTTTGGCGACCCCGCTGTGCTCCCTGAGATGCAAGCGGGGGGAATCTCCAACTTTTGTATCATTTCAATATCTGATGAATTTCGAGCGAGTGAGTAGCTAGTCGTTCAAAGCATCGACGGCACTGGAACGAAGGCGCATAGACTACCATAGCAGGTAGATGAGATACCATTTTAAGAACCATTCATGATAAACTGAATTCCCCTTTCAAATACGTGAAGTGGAGAAAGCTATCGTGGCTTGGCAAACTCACTGTAGTTGCCTGGCAATTCATTGATGTACTGACCGGACCCCACAAAGCCTCGAGACTCGTTGCTGTAGAACTCGACTGCACTGGCCCAGTAGTGCACCGCACCGCCACCACTCCCGAGGACCCATCCCCGTCCCGTCCCCTGCCGCCTCCCTCCCTCTACTGCTCGGGACCTCAACATCCATGCAAGCTGCACGAAACCCCCAAGTCGCGGCGCGCATTGCGATGACATCCGAGCCCGACGTCCGCATACATGAACACACACAATCATCATGAAAGCGTCCTGAATTGACCACACGCTCTCTACCGCATGCACGATTGATACCCTTCCGATACGACTCGACACGACACGATAAGACTTCGACTGAGCAACCGAAGCTTCCCCCCTCCATTGACTCGATCGAGCTAGCCTACCATGGATGCGCCCGTACCTAAGCTCTCGGAGCTCCTCCGCCACCCGGATGACCTTGACAAAATCTCGGCCCTCAAGCACGAGTTTTCCCGCAAGAAGACGGCCGTCGACTCGCAGCTCCGCGGCGGCCTGCGCGAACAGCTCGAGACGACGCAGTCGGGCATGACTGGCCTGACGGACGGCCAGAAGACGGTGCAGCTCATCAAGGAGGAGATGATCAAGATCGATCGGCTGTGCTCCGAGTCTCAGAACATGATCAAGGACTTTGCCAGCATCAACCTCGTCTCCCAGGCCCACCGTAACTTCGGCGCCGTCGAGGCCATGCGCAAGAACCTCGAGACATTCAACGAGCGCCTCGCTATTGTCGAGCGCATGCTGAACGAGGACGAGGAAGACAAAGAGAACATGCCGAACCTACTACCGATACACTACGAGCTGACGCAGCTGAGGAACATCCGGGACGATGCCATGGAGCAGATTCAGAGGGCCGAAGACCCGAGTCTGGAGTCGACGCTTGAGGATTACTTTCAGAGGCTGGATACCATGATTGATTGGTTTGACGAGCACATTGGTATCCTGGCGCTGAACCTCATCAGCCTGGTTGTCAATGACAACAACGGCCTGGTGGTGCGATTCGCTGTCGTCATCGAGGCCGAGGAGAAAAGCGACCAGAGGGTGCTGGCGCTGCAGGAGGCGCTGAAAGACCACAAGGAGATGGCGACAAGGTTCCAGAGCATCACCGACGGCGCCAAGAAGGTCCGAGGTTACAAGGACAAGTTCACACAGGCTATCAAGATCAACGTCGAGGGACAGTTCGCCGAGGCGAGAGGAGAGTTCCTGGACGACCCGTCGGCATTGGACAAGATCCTAAAATGGTACTTTAATGACCTCAACGCCGTGAAGATGGGCATGACGCCCTTGATGCCCAAAAAGTGGAAGATCTTAAAGACGTACGGCGACATTTACCACCAGACGATGCATGACTTCCTTGTCGGCATGATCGATGACCCGGACTCGAGCTCAGCCAACACGCTGGAGATCATCAACTGGCCGGAAAAGTACTACAAAAAGATGAAGAAATTGGGTTTCAGGCAGGAGGACCTTGTGCCTCATGTCATCGACTCGAGGGAGACGGAGCTGGTGCGCGACTTCCGACAGCTCATCATCAAGTTTCTCGACGAGTGGATTGAACGAATATTCAAAGCCGAGCAAAAGGACTTTGCCGAGCGCAACGTCGAGGGCTCCAACCTCGATCAGGACGAGTACGGCTTCTTCCGCACTAAGAACCTCGTCGACATGTGGCGGATGCTGCGCGAGCAGATCGACGCCGCCGCCATATCGAAGCGGGCAGACGTCATCGAGGGCGTCATCGACGCCATGTTTCTGAGATTACGCGGCAGGCAGCAATCGTGGCAGAAGATGCTCGACGAGGAGGCCATCAAGTACGAGACGGGCAAGATCCCGGAGCTCGAGGGCTTCCAGCAGCTCCAGGACTGGCTCGTCGCCACGGCAAACGACCAGATCGCGTGTGTCGACGACAGCGAGGAGGAGAACCGGCTCGCATACTTGTCCAACTTCAAGCAAAAGTTCGAGCCGCTGGTATCGCCGGCCTACATGGAGCGTGCCGAGGGAGAGGTGGAGCTGCTGCGGGACGGCTACATCGACTTCAGCACGTGGTGCATCACAAAGTTTGTGCAGCTCATCTTCTCTGTGGACTTCAAGCTCGTCATGCCAGACTTCTTCACACCGAAGTGGTACACCAGCACAGCCATGAAGCAGATGGTGGTGACATTCGAGGAGTACGTCAACGATTATCAGCAGGTGCTGCACGTTTCCCTCGTCGATATCTTTGCTGAAATCTTTGCCGACGAGCTGCTCGTGCGCTACCTCTTGTCGGTGCGCAACAAGGGCGTTAAGTTCCGCCGCGGCGACCCCGTGCAGGACAAGCTCTTCAACGACATCTCGACAGCCTTCGAGTTCTTCGGCGCCATGCCCAACCAGGACATGGGCAACTCCATCAAGCAGACGTGGCGCGTCACCGAGTACTTTCTGCAGCTCATCACCGTCGACAAGAGCGCCCTCCCGGACGCATACGCCAGTTTCAAGGTGGCGTACTGGGACCTGCACATGTCTTGGGTGGAGGCGGTGCTGCGGTCGCGAGACGACTTTGACCGGAGCATGTTGAATGCCGTCAAGACAAAGTCGGCGGAGATCCAGCCCGAAGTCATCAGGGGTCCAGAGACAATCATGAGCAAGGTCAAATGATTATAAGGATGCCAGGGCGAAGAGAAAGCCGAGATGGCCTCCTCTAATCTACTATACCATGGAGATGAGCTAGAAAGCAGAGGTGCAAGGAAGCACCAAGCGAGGGTATTATCCAGGGGAAGTCAAAGTGCCCAAAGAACTTTGGGCCCTCCCTTCCTCCCTCTTTGCGCTTTTGGAGGAGCGCGGCCACCACGACGAGATGGAACCCGTCTTGTATCAGGGGATATACGTCATATCCACTCCCGATACACCGTGTGTGAGTTGGTAGTGATTTGGTCCTTCTATAGTTTTTCTAGGCGTGCGTGGGAGGCAAGAACAGTATTGCATCATAGGCTGTAGTCACAAGAGCGTGAGGGACACATAAAGACGAACAACTCCCACCGGCTCTGGCTGCTCATTCTCGCCTTGACCAGTCAGCCGGTCCGACAAGGTCACAGATCTCCGTCGCCCGTTGGAGAGCCCCTCATCATAAAGAACGGCGGCCCCCGCGGAATACTGGTGTAAAATTACAAAGTGTTGGAAAGAAGGAAACGTGTCGGAATAGAAACTCCTTGGTCACGCAGCGCATGTATTACAGACACATACCCAACAAAAAAGAAATAAAAGAGACAGCCTCATGCCTGAAGTGAACACTATTGAGGGAAAGTTGCAATGGTCCTTTGCCGAGCGTTAGAAGGCGACGTACCCACATAATGCATGTCTTCAACTTCCGGACACATATCTAATACATGAAAGAGCTGCCACCTACTCACAACAAAAGATAACTACCAACGGTGAAGGAAGCAAGGGAACGAATTTGCTATGCCAACTCAAACCAGAGCACGCACATTCTACATACACATTAAATGCCAAGGCCTCACTGTTTTCTCTCTCACTGAAAGGGAAAAAGAGAACGATCGCTGTAACCTTGGCCGGAATGGGCAGTCTCAACAGCTTCAAACACCAAAGGTATCTCGTCTAGACCAAGCGGGAAAAATAAAACGCTTGCTAACATGGGGCTTTACGCCACTCTGCCTCCCACAAGGAAATTCCTGCCGCATCTCTCCCCTTTCGCCAATCCTTGCATCGTTGGCTTCAAGACTGGTTGGCAAGGTAGTTCGCGGCCTGCCCAAAGGGTAAGTCTGTCTTCAGCCATGCTCGTTGTTTCACAGAACGTTCAACTTACCCTCTCCAAGTTATAGTCGTATTTCTCTAGAGCGAGAATAGCGTCCGCTCTCGAGTAACCCATGCTGGTGAGGTTTTTTAGAATCGGATCATCGTGCTCACCTTCCTGCGTGAGGGCTCTACCGGGGGCAGGACGAGGCTCTTCAGCAGCTGGCGCGGTCGTGGTCGGGTTTGTGTTGGCGTCGCTGGGCGAGTCGAGGGTGGCAAAGATAGCGTCCCAGTCCTGCGCCTCAGGTGCCGCTGCGGTCTTCGCCGGCACGCTGCCGCTACCACTAGGGGCGGGGTTCGGTGATATGGTTCCAAAATCGTAGCTGCTCTCGTGCCCAAACGCAGTGGATTCGGTCTTGGCCTGGCTCGGTGGGGGGCTGCTGTCGAACACTGGGTTGAAGTCGTCGAGGCCAGACCGGGAGATCGTCTGGAAGTCGTCATCAGCGGAGCCCTCCTTGGCATCCTCGAGACCCTCGAAGTCGTCGTCAAGCTCGTCAAAGGACGACTGAGCCTTGGGTGCGGGAGGCTGTACAGCCGAGATGACAGGAGCGGTCGCAGCCGTCGGAGAAGCCGCGGCCTCAGCAGCAGCCGGGGCGGCAGAGGGCTCAGAAGCAGGTGCTGACGGAGCGGGTGTTTCTGTCGTGGGTTGCTCAGATGTGGGGAGAGCAGTTGTAGCTGTAGGCGGGGGAGAAGTGGCCTCCTTGGGCACCTCAGTCTTTTTTGCTTGGGGGGACGCGGGTGCAAAATCATCGTCGAAGCCGCCACGCTCGCTTGCTGTGTCCGAGTCATCGTCGTCGTCATCGCGATCAAGCTCCGAGATAGGGGGGAATTCAGAATCGAATGCTGACAATGATTTGTTAGCATCGACACCAGACTTATCAGAGCCTTTGTGCGCGCTGGTGAAGCTTGCGAAAGCATCATCAAAATCAGCCTTGGCCTTGTTCTGATCCATCGCACCAAATGGATCCGAGTCTGATGCCGCGGCTGGTGCCGCGGGGTTGCTGTCAGGCGCAGCAACAGCCCCATTGCCTGGAGGCTTCACGTCGCTTTGAGTAGCTGACTCTGGATTGCTCGCAGTAGAGGTCGAAGCCGTGCTCTGACCCGTAGCCGCAGGCTCCAAGGGGAAAGCTCCTGGCAAGGAGTTCTGCTGAGGGGTTTCACCGCCTTCGCCTCGAGAAGCTGGCGGCGACACGGCCCGGGACGAGCTCAGTGACTCGGTTGCATCCGGAAATGGGAGGTAACTCGAGCTGATCTGTCTCGACTCAGGGGGAGCAGGCGGCTCAGCCGTAAGAGTGGCTTGGCGACTGACGTTAGGTGACGTCGAGACCGGAGGTG
>MPGH01000060.1:1252622-1382486 GCA_001937105.1 Colletotrichum chlorophyti | reverse complement strand
AATGAGCCCAGACTAGCGGTGGAGGCTCCCGTGTGCTGCGGCTTGAAGGATGTGGCAGGCGGAGGGGTGCTCGTGGATCCAACAGGTGGGAACGCAGGCCCAAAGACGTCGTCGAACGACTTGTCACCGCCGAAAGGCTTAGCGGTCGGGGAGGCGAAGGTACCCATCATATCAGTGCTTCCGGTTCTTCGGAAGAAAGGATTGTTTCCACTGGACGTCGAAGGCGTAGGGCTTGCCACCTGAGCCGATGATGCTACAGGAGAACCGGCGTTTGCCTGACGTGACAGTTCTTCGTTGCTCTTCGTGAGGTCAACCACCTCTGACTGAAGCTTGTCACGCTCGCCCTCGTTCGTAACAAGCTGCTTCTTGTTAATGGCGACGAGCCCCTTTTGCTGCCGCGCCTCAGACTTGAGCTTTTCAATCTGAGGCTTGAGCTGGGCAATCTCGGCGTTAACAGCCCGGATCTTCTCCTTGAGGTTGGCGTTCTCCTGCTGATCGGCCTGCAGCGCGGCGAAGATCTGCTGATGCTGGGTCTGCAGGTCCTTATAGGTTCCCTCCATCTGTATGCATTCGCCTTGGAGCTTTCTTGTCTCGTTCCTCGATGTGTTCAGCTGTTGTTGAAGAGCTTCCACATCCTTGGCCTCCTTCTCGTACAGGGTGCGGAGCTGAGCCAGCCGCTGCTCGAAGTTCTTCTTTTGTGAATTGGCCTGATTGAGATCATTCTGCGTCGACGTACGCTGGCCCTGAACTTCTTGCATTTGCTTAGACAACGAACCAACTTGGTTGGACAGGTTGGCTAGCTCGGCAGTCTCGTTGGTCAACTTCTTGCTGACCTCAGGATCGTTGTCTCCGAGAAGATCCTCGGATGTAGTAGCAGCAGGGGGCTTGCCAGAGTTCGAGTCCCCAGTGGGCTGCGCTGTGAGTCCACGACCGAAGGATGACGAGGGCACAAATGGCCTGAACTGGGATCCGGTGGGCGAGGGTCGAATAGGGGATGAAGGAGCTAGAGCGGCTGAGCCCGAGCCGAATGGATCGTTTGCAGTCGAGCCGCCGGTGGATAGAGCAACCTGTGCGGGGGCCGGGGCAGGCGGCGTGTCCAAGCCAAACAAATCGTCAAGAGCAGACTTGGGAGCCGGGGCGGGGGCCGGAGGCTGAGGCTGAGGTTGCGGCGGAGCATCAAAGGGCGAACCTGATGTCGTAGGCCGCGCCTGGTTTCGAAAGCTGGGCGGGATGAGGTTCGGGGGAAGCGTCGTCGGCAGAGCGACGGAGCCGTCTCGCCTCATTCTTTGTTGCCGAATGAGATACATGGCAACGGCAAATGTATCTTTAGTCAAACGGCCTTCAGAATTGATGTCTGCGAGGTCCCAGATCTGAGCCAGAGCATCTTCAGGGAGGTTCGACTGGCTAAGGAAAGGGACAGCTTCTTCGCCGGTAATGAATCCTTTCCCTGTCTTATCCAAGTCGTTGTAGAGCACATCAAAACGTTCCTTGTCGGCAGGGGTGATGAGCCAGTCGCTCGCCGGCGTGCCGGTTGTCTGGGCGGTGATGGGCGGCCGTCCAAGAGGGCTTCCTACGCGGAACTGGGCCGAGCCGCTGAGCTGTCTAGGAATGGCAGACACAGGACCGGTGCTGGTGGGCGATTGTCGTGGCGCAGCGGGTCCACGTCGAGTCGCGGCCTCGTACAGAGCGGCCGGAAGGATATTGGGAAGACCTCTGAGGGCGCCCGTCTTCATAGCAGAAAGGAGATGCATGGCAATGACGAACTCGGTCATCACCAAAGCTCCGCGCTGCTCAGTATCGGCCAATTGCCAAATTCTGCCCAGCACCTCGATCGGCAGGCCTGACTTTTCAAAGATCGATTTGGCCTGGTCGCCAGGCAGTAGATTGCCAGCTTGAAGTGTTTGGCGCTCGAACAATGCAGCATACTGATTGACCTTGTCGGGAGTCAGCGGAGGGATTCTGATGGGACCTCCTCCGGTGCCTTGAGCCTGCAGAGCCGCTGCGGGCGGCGGCGTAGGAGACGTGACTCCAGCTGGGAGGGTTATGCCATCGAAACGAGGAAGCGGTCCTTGTTGCAGGGCTATCTCGGGTGTCGGTTCGCGTCCGGCCTGGGCATGACCGATGAGTCTCAAAACGAGGCCGAAGCCAGCAGGTGTCAGGAAACCCCGATTCTCCTTGTCTGCGATCTGCCAAATCTGTGGTTGAGGTCGTCGTCGTTAGCGGATGCGGCTGTCTGTGTGTCGGCAGCGGTTGATCCTCACCTCTCCCAAAACCCTTGAATCGAGACGAGTCTTCTCGAAGAACTTGACGGCGGTCTCGCCAGTAACAACACCTACACTGTCGGTATCGGCTTGGCGAAACAGTTGGCCATAAACACGTTTCTCTTCGGGGGACAGATTGAGGTTCGGTGCAGCTGTAGGACACCACTGTTGTCAGCAAACGCCAGTCTATCTACGCGAACAGCCCTCGTTGGTTCGAGAGATTAACTCACCCGCATCAGCGCCTTCAGCAGACATGATGGCGGCTTGGGGCTCCCGGGCGACTAAAGGGATAGTGCTGCGCAACTTGTGTTGGTCTCGGAATGAGTTCTTATAGGGGAGGTTGGTCGTCGGTCTCGATACGGCCTCCAGAGGCTAGTGGATGGGAAATGGACTTTGAGTCTGAGATTCAGAAACAGCCGGTTAGAGACAACATGTCAAGGTCAGAGGTTTGGAAGCATGTATGCCAACGGGAACTCACCTTGTGCACAGACGTCGTGCCCGGTCCCTGTGGTGCGCGAAAGAGAGGTATAATGGGTGTTGCGTACAGAAGCTGTTCGTATGGCACCTCACGTAAAGGTTGTAGGCGGATATGGCAAGGTTGGGCAAGGTAGGTAGGCTGGATGCTGGATGTCTCTGGGGGTTGGTTGCTCTATGCTAGGAAGGTCGTTAGGCTGGTGATTCGCAAGCGTACCTGAAAGGTGGTACGTACTCTCGTCCTGTGTTAGATGAGCACCAGCTTGCCCCATAATAAGCAGCTCAGGCGCACCTTCCACCCCCATTTCAGCATCCCCCGAACCCCCCGGTTGGTTTGCACATCCGACTTCTCCGCTCCGTGCTTCCAACGACGATGACAATAAAAGCTGCGTGGAAACATCATCAAATCCTGCATCAGGCGGTACATAACTAATGTAACCCATTTAAACAGTGTGGTGGTCGTTTCTCTGCGGTTTTCATCGACATCGAAATTACAACTTCAAATGAAGCCCTCGCATCGTGACACTTTGGATACACCGACAAAGAAGAGTAGTGCAAGCTGAGAGTTGATTCATCCCCGTAGCATTAAAGTTGGCTATTCTTTTCTCACTCTAACAACTGAAGTAAACACGCCATTGGCCTCGAAGGCAGAGAAACACGGGACCGGAGCCAGCACCCCAGGAAAAATCAGGGTAATGCTTCGCAACTTCATCCGCATGCAATCGCCGGGATATAAACATCTTAGTACTCAGCCTCAAGACCCTCCTCGCCTTCGAGGGAGTCGGCAGCAACCTCCTCGTAATCGCGCTCCAGAGCAGCAAGGTCCTCACGAGCCTCGGAGAACTCACCCTCCTCCATACCCTCACCAACGTACCAGTGGACAAAGGCACGCTTGGAGTACATGAGGTCGAACTTAGTCGACAGGGCGGACCACGCCTCGGCAATGGCAGTGGTGTTGGACAGCATGCAGCTGAAATGGTTGTCAGTCTTACCGATCAGACGTCGCGGGGACGGGGAAACTTACACAGCACGGCTGACCTTGGCGAGGTCACCGTTGGGCACCATCTGGGGAGCCTGGTAGCAGATACCAAGCTTGAAGCCGGTAGGGCACCAGTCGACGAACTGGATGGTGCGCTTGGTCTTGAGGGTAGCAACGGCGGCGTGGGCGTCGTTGGGGACGACGTCACCGCGGTACAGCAAGCAGGTGGCCATGTACTTGCCGTGGCGGGGGTCGCACTTGACCATCTGGTTGTTGGGCTCGAAGCAGGACATGGTCATCTCCTGGACAGAGTTGGCCTCGTGGGCGGCCTTGGCGGCAGAGATCATGGGCGCGTAGGCGACCAGGGGGAAGTGAATGCGAGGGTAGGGGACGAGGTTGGTCTGGAACTCGTTCAAGTCGACGTTGAGGGAACCGTCGAAACGAAGGGAGGCAGTGATGGAAGAGACGACTGATCATTCCATGTTAGTATCTAACATTCAGTGTGCGGACCACAGTCAGAACTTACCCTGGGCAATCAGGCGGTTGAGGTTCTCATAGTTAGGGCGCTCAAGACCCAGGTTGCGACGGCAAATGTCGTAGATGGCCTCGTTGTCGACCATGAAAGAGCAGTCGGAGTGCTCCAGGGTGGTGTGGGTAGTAAGGATAGAGTTGTAGGGCTCGACGACGGAGGTGGCGGTCTGGGGGGCAGGGTAGACGCAGAACTCGAGCTTGCTCTTCTTGCCGTAGTCGACGGAGAGGCGTTCCATGAGCAGAGCACCGAAACCAGAACCGGTACCACCACCGAAGGAGTGGAAGACGAGGAAGCCCTGGAGACCAACGCAGTTGTCGGCAACGCGGCGGACCTTGTCGAGGACCTGGTCAATGAGCTCCTTGCCGACGGTGTAGTGACCACGAGCGTAGTTGTTGGAGGCATCCTCCTTGCCGGTGATCATGTGCTCAGGGTGGAAGAGGCCACGGTAGGGACCGGTGCGGACCTCGTCGACGACATTCGGCTCAAGATCGCAGTAGATGGCACGGGGGACGTACTTGCCCTGGCCTAAATGGTCGGCTTGTCAGCATACCAGTAGAGGCACAGCAACCATTCGGACAATATCATACCAGTCTCTGAGAAGAAGGTGCTGAAGCCATGGTCGGGGTCGGCCGCTTTACGCTCCTCGGTCAAGTATCCGTCGGGCTGGTAGAAGGTATGTTAGGATAGTGGCGTCAGTAGACAGAGGTGGGTTGATAGCTTACTTGGATACCATGCTCAAGGCAGTAAAGCTGAAGGTGAGACAACGTTAGCCATCCGATTCTGTACGGGGTGAGACCGAGGGTTGTCCGGTGTTGTTTCGACGATGCTGCTTTTCATCGTTCGACGACGGGGGAAGCTTCGAGTAAACAGAAGCGAACGTACCTCCCAGCAGGAGTTGGCGATCTGGCAACCGGCCTGGCCGACTAAACAAGAGAGTCAGTAGGGGTTTCAGCAGACAGATAGACGGCGGGCCATGTTGTTGTGGTGAGGAGCGGCAATAGCCGCCACATTGAGCAACGGGATGACCACGATGCGGTGAAGGAGGACGCGTGGGGTCAGGGGAATCAAAACAGAGGGAAAAAAAATATCTTGATACTTACCGTTGATGCTAATGACCTCACGCATGTTGGCGACGTCGGGACGAAATATACGCTGTCGACTGGGAAAGAGTGCAAAGAAGCAGGACTCGAGGTGAAAGCAAGCAAAAAAGTTGTTTTGCAGCTATCGCGAGGAGAGGATGTCGACAGGATAGGAGGAGGTTGAAAAGGTTAGGTTAGGCCTGGCAAGTCAGGTACAAGGGAAAGAGAATAATCTGGTGGTGCCGGCGCTGCCCCGGTGCTGGTTGGTGCTTGTCGAGTGTGGTATTGAAGACCTTGCACGTAGGTAATGGGGTACTGTGTACCTAATTCCCTTTCGCTCTGGGCAAGTCGGACTGGGTTCCTTGGGTGGTCAAAGGTAAAGTGGGGGATTCAGTCTGGTGGTATACGGTACACAAACAAGGGGGGGGCTTTTGTTGACATTGAGAAGACCCCGAATTGGTAAGCGCGTCTGTCCACGTCCGTCGCCGTGGGCCAAAGTGACGAATGAAATGAACAGACGCCAGGAAGTCTTATTGATTCCTCAGTGGAGACTCGGCAGGTATAGGCTAATCATTGGCAGGTAGGGGCGTGGTTTCCACACCACACTTCGCTGGCCACGCAGGGACAAGACGGAAGGTGACGGCGAGTGAGAGTGAGAGTGACGGAGAAAGCTCTGCGAAGGTGCCCGGCAGTGACAATTTGCTGTGCAAGGCCCCAGGCACGATGCGCACATCTATCTTAGCCTACGGACAGGCAGCTTTGTTGATATGAAAACGGGGACGACATTCGGAGGGCAGTTCTGCGCCATGTATGGCTGCCTGATCCAGAACGAAGCTACATTAGCTAGGAAGTGCCCGGAAACGAGGCACAACTGAATAGAAAACAGGGCAACCAAGAAGCTGACGGGGTTGGAGCAAATATTCGTTGAAGAACACACAAGGGATCTGGCTGTAAGATGAAGCGCATGTGCCTTGCAGATGAGAACGAAGAAGCACGGACTCGCCTAATCATAATCGGAATTACAGAACAGGCGCTCTCGTCTGTATAATTTTCAGGGCGGCCCGAAGATGCAAAGTTATCTTACCCCAGATGCGACACTCCTCTTAGGTATGCTACGTCCGACTTTTTCTACCATCTTCAGAAGAAACTCTCAGAGCATCGGCCGAAACGTGAACCAAATGGATCTAGATCACGGCTGGCACCCCATGCATCCTAATCGACCATATACGAAGGAAACAGGGACCACGATTTCCTCCCAAGTGAAGGTAGTGGCACCCGGGAAAGGGGTTCGTTCAATCCAAGACGTGGATCTCCCATGGCCAGGAAACGGGCAAGTGGAAACGGACCCATCTGACGAACCGTGGCGGCGGGAACAGCAACCACCTGCGAAGCGTTTGAATGTTTCTTGTTTAAATCCTAACGGCCGAGGGCATGGAACAAAATGCTAGAAAAGAAAGGGGAGTGGGAGGCACCTTGATGAGATACCGAGGCAGCTCCTCCAACGCCACGAGTCATAAGGGACAATACATGCCAGCTACGACAGCCCGCCTGGACAGCCATCCCAGACCCCTGTCTGCACACTCTCTGTCCCCTTGTCAAAACGTCTTACCTAAGGCATCTTCATCATCACCACCATCATACAGCTTCACCGAGCACTACTGATCTTCATCGACAACATCATAACATAATACCAATCGCCATTGGCTTGTCTAACCCGCATTGTGGCCCTAAACATGCGATCCCTCATCCATGCGTGCCTGGCTCTGGCTAGCTGCGCTAATATCGTCCGAGCCAACACGGAAAAGGTCATCTTCCTTGGTCCTGAGACTGTCAATGTTCCGTCCACACCGCCGACACTCGATGATCTTCACCTGGATATTCTCGCGCCTGACGAATGGTCTATGAGGCTCGATCTGCAGGCTTCATTCCCGACCCATGACTTACCCTTAGGAACGGCCACTTGGTTCTTACTCACGAACCTCACCAAGGGGCAGCGTTATGAGCTGAGGGTATGCTGGGCAGCTACGGTTAGATGAATCCGTCTTCCGATTGTTTGACGATTTATGCTTATACCAGAGTAGCAACCCACCGCGTTCACTCTCGATGTCTTTGAACTACCTGCTGTGTGGGACACCCCGGAACTGATTTCCTCACTCGCAGCGTACGCTTTCTCGCGTCAGCCGGATCTGGACTCAGTCGATGCGCCCAAAGGCTCGCGACGGGCGAACAACGAATATGAAGCTTCGTTACTTTTTCTTCGCGTATTAGCGGCGGCAGACTACTTCACCGACAATGCCACGCTTATGTCCCACGTCGAGCCCGTCAGCGTCGACCTCATCCTCGATCCGTACTTGCTCAACGCCTTGCCAAGGTCTTTGCTGCCCACCATCGGTTATTTCGTCGTCGTCGCGCTTTGTGCATGGTTTCTATCTAGACGCATTCTTGTTTGGATTCAACCCGTGCTCGCCGCTGAGGGCAAGTTCGCGGGAAAAAAGAAGAGACTGTGAACACACAAAACTACCAAAAACGCATCGCCCTCTCCATGCATTCATGTCTGGCTCGAAACGAAAGAACTTCTAAAGACAGAATTCCACTGCGTACAAAATCGTACTCATGCTGCGAGCATAAAACGATATTCAAGCATTGTTCGCGCAATATCCGCCTGATAACAGCCAACCTTATGCAAAGGGAAAGGAATATACAATCTGTGTGCTCTCCCTCGCAGGTATGCCCTGTTTTGTTTTCGAGCACGGCTTCTTGCCGGACACAATGTCCGGATGTCGTACTCGGGCGCTAACGAAATTCGAGGCTACACTGGGCCAAGTTCTGGCTCTCCAGCACCCTCGCGTAACATAAGCCAATACATGCTTTTCTCAGTAGTGGTTGCCATAGCTGGGTGTCTGGTTAGAGTGGTTGTTGTAGGAGGGTTGACCGGAGTATCCTTGCTGGGGGCCCTGAGGAGCGCCGCCACCATAGGTGGCAGGGTTATAACCGCCATATTGAGGCTGCTGCTGTTGCTGTGGTTGGTACTGTTGGTGATTTGAGGGGCCACCATAGCCAGACTGCTGGCCATACGACGAAGGAGGTCCACCGGCGGGCGGAGGTGGCACGTTGCTGTACGAGGACGGCTGGGAATGTTGAGGCGCGCCGTACGAAGAGTTATGATGAGACTGACCCTGGTTCGGCGGAGGGGGGTATTGGTTCGGGGGCGGAGGGAAGGATTGCGAGTGGTTCTGACCATGGTTAGGTGTTGATGACTGGTACGAAGAACCTCCCGCTGGCGGAGACGAGTGTTGGTTGTGCGATGAGGAGCCGGGCGCCTGATACGAGGTGGGAGGTGTCTGGCCCGAATAGCCGCCGCTGTTACCGCCAGAAGAAGCGTTATTGGAGTATCCAAAGTTGTTGCCCTAGAACTTCAAGTCAGCAATGCGCTCTGCGGTCGACATGTCACACGCTCTCTAACGTACCCCATGGTTCTGCTTGCCGCCGCCAAACATGTTCGCGACGCCACCCATGAGGGACCCTGCGAGACCACCACCATGCTGCTGCTGCTGGTTCGAAGAATGGTTACCCTGATAGTTTTGTTGTTGTCCTTGCTGTCCCTGCTGCGGCTTGTTCCCGCTGGAGAGGAAGCTGGATGCTAGCGCGCCTCCGATTTTGCCCAGCGAACTCTTACCGCCACCGCTGCCACCACTCTGGCTGTTGCCGTGTCCGCCAATACCACTCATCAACTGGCTGGCGAGGCCGCCGAGAGGACTCGAGCTGCTGTGGTTGCCCGAGGAGGAGCCTTGGCCTGAGTTCTTGCCGAGAAGAGCGTTCATAGCCATGCTCTGCGAAGAAAAGGCGAGTCAGCAACTGAAGGCAGGGGACAGCACAACAATAGGTTGAGTGATGTTCGGCAGGGGAAAGGGGGGACTTACGCCGAGTCCACGGTCTCCAGTTGGGCCATCAATGCCTCTTGTGCTCGTGTTATCGGGCGGCATAGGAGGGTTGACGGGCTCGAGAGTGCCATCGGCGTGTCGCACCGTCTGGCTGCCGTCGGGATGAGTGATGAGCTCAGGCTGAGGGACGCCGTAAGGGTGATCGGTTGGTTGCGAAGGAGTCGCGCCGGTCGGAGCAGCATCGGTCGGCACCTCCCACTGGGAGACGCCGGTGGAAAGCTGCACGAAATAATACTTCTTGCTTGAACCATCCCACTGGGCAATCCAGCCAGCAGGAAGATGGGGCGGGGCGTACGTGGGGCCCTCGGTGCCCGGCGAGGTCGGGCCTGCCATCGGAGAGGAGAATGAAGTTGTCGAGTCTTAAGAATGGAGAAAATAAAAAGATTTGGCGAATGTATTGTGGACGACAATGCGGTGTGCACACAAGGTGTATAGGGTCGACGGGTGGTCGTGTCGGATGCGAGGAGTAGCGGTAGCGGGGGAGGGGAGGAAGAAGGGACGAGGGCGCGGCGTTGTTGATGTAGGCACACAGTAGGTACCGTACGGCACGCTGTTGGGTACCTACCAGGTAAGGTATGGATACCTCGCTATGGGGATTATGTATGTGTGCGGTGCACGTATGGGCGCTACGGGTATAGGTGGGTGGCACCGTGGCTCCGGCCTTGGTGTCCTTTGAAGACCTCTTCCAGGGTTGTCTTATAAGGTTAATGTGGGAGGGTTCCAGCCAGACCTTTGGAAATGCGCGCGGTTTGTCTGGCGTTTTATCCGTCAAGTACTACGACGACGAGATAAGTGAGATGCGGCGCCGGGACTGGCACAGGTGCGGGCACAGACAGCCACGGGTTAGGCAAGAGGTTGTTAGAAGACAGCAGGATACTGGAAATGTTCAGAGCCCAGTCAAAAGCATGTTAGACATGTATGATATCCAGCCCGGGCATCTAGGGAATCCACCAGATGCCAAGAGATGTGTCTGAGAGCCCGTCGCGTTGGATTGGGCGCCGGTGGAGTCGACAAGTTGGCGGAGCACTGGGGTTGGTCGAGGCTCACGATGGAGATTGATGGAAGTGTAGTGCACTGAATGGGATACGGACTGCGCATTCTGTTCCTTGGCTCAGCTTCAACTTGACCTGCTTTCAGAAAGAGGTGGTGGATGAAAATTGATGGATGTGTTCGGTGTCAACGGTGATGACGACAACCTAGCACAGCCCCAACAGCATTGCTGAACAATAACATGAGAGGTGAATAGGGAGCTCACTCGCTCAAGGTCTCGCCTGTTGGTGGACGAGTCGCGCTGTCGGTAAACTGCTCAGAGACATCCGACCACCGTATGGCTATCTTGGGCGGCCTCTGAGGCCTCACTGTAATTTCAGAATTCGCCATCCATGTCCTGGCCTCGACTGGCTGCTTAGCCACAGCAGCCAGAGACCCTTCTGCCAGCGGCACCAGCCACCTTGAAAGACATGCACAGCCGCATCGTTCTTTCGGATAATCGTGGCTTGAAAATTTGTAAGCTTCTTTTCCTTCCCTTTAAGTCACGGCTTTGCTGGGAGAAGCTCAGGTCAGCTAATGCCGCGCCTCTTACCTTTTGTCAGAGCTAGAGGCAACCCAGACGCGAACGGCCCAGCACCGTATGAAGGGAAAGGAAGGACGTCATACTGCATTTTCTGCCTCTCATTCTATTGGCTTTTGTCTTTCTGTTTTTACACACTACTCGCTACGTTTTTGCTCGTAGCCTTTTGTCTCTACGTAATCAATGCAGGCCGGCAACCCGAAAGCGTGTGGGGGTGGAAGACCCGTCGCATAAGGCAAACAAAATGTCTTGGAAGTTACTACTGGGGTGCCACAGCTACCCTACGAGGGATGTCTTGGTCGAGACGGAATCCATCTTGACACAACCTCGAAACCAATTCGTTGTTGAGAAAGGTTCCCACGATAGCTTCAACTGGGCCACGGGGTGTGTCAAACCCGGTAACATTTCTCCTATTCACATTGGTTCGCCGGATCTAATTAAAATCACGACGCTTGAACTCTGAGGCCCTTTGACAAATCAACCCCTGCTCTGAACACCCGACACAAGGAGAAACCTCTTGGGACGGGACAACCACAACACAACCTTCTCCTTGCTCCAATTTTACCCAGGTGACAGCTCCAACGAACGAATAAGCTGCGACATTTTTTGCTCATCACGTGGCCCGGCAACAGCGCGCCTGACCATACGAAAGCTACAATTTTCCAGTTTTCTCCACCGTTTCAATTGACCTGACCCCCAGAAGACCAAGTGAGATTCGCCGCCGGTCCGCACCAACCCGACCTTCTACTCCCGAGGACCGACAAAGTTCCGTTCTTGCCCATTCTTCCTACCCGTATCCATTCTCGCTGCCGTCTCTTTCCTCATCACTACCCCCGAATACCCTCACGTTCTACTCCCCCTTTTCATTCTTGTGCTCCACAAGACCTATCACAAGGGAAAAAAAGAAAGAGGAAACAAGCTGACGAGAGCTGGTTTCCCGATTTTTTTCCTAGTCCTTATTCTTCTTTCTTCTCCAAGGGACACTCCAAGGAGAAAGGAGAGAAACTGACGAGAGCTATTCGGGTGCCTCACCCATCGCGTCGCCGATGATGTTCGCTTCAACACGTGCCGCCAGGAATGGCGCCGCCGCTGTCCGATCCTTGGTCGCGACCAGCCGCGTTGCTGTCCGCTCCCCGGCCCTGACCTCCCCTACCGTCCGTTCCGCGGCCCGTCCTATAGCTTTGACGACCCGACGTCACTATGCCAGCGCCGCCGACTCGGCCCCCCCGAACCCGAACGACAACTTCCTCTCGGGCAACACCGCCAACTACATCGATGAGATGTACATACAATGGAAGCAAGACCCGAAGAGCGTCCACGTCTCATGGCAGGTCTACTTCAAGAACATGGAGAACGGCGACATGCCCATCTCCCAGGCCTTCACTCCTCCGCCCTCTCTCGTTCCTGGTGCCACTGGTGGCGTCCCTGGTCTCGCCGCTGGTCTCGGCCAGGGCTCTGAGATCACCAATCACTTGAAGGTCCAGCTCTTGGTACGCGCCTACCAGGCTCGCGGCCACCACAAAGCCAACATCGACCCCCTGGGCATCCGCAACGAGTCCAAGGGCTTCGGCAACATCAAGCCCAAGGAGCTTTCCCTTGAGCACTACCAATTCACCGAGAAGGATCTCGATGCCGAATACGAACTCGGTCCCGGCATCCTTCCCCGCTTCAAGAAGGAGGGCCGCGACAAGATGACTCTCCGCGAGATCATTGCCGCTTGCGAAAAGATTTACTGCGGTTCTTATGGCGTCGAGTTCATCCACATCCCCGACAGAGAGAAGTGCGACTGGTTGCGCGAGCGCCTTGAGGTTCCTCAGCCCTTCAAGTACTCCATCGACGAGAAGCGCCGCATCCTCGACCGTCTCATCTGGAGTTCTAGCTTCGAGTCCTTCCTGGCCACCAAGTACCCTAACGACAAGCGTTTCGGTCTTGAGGGTTGCGAGTCCCTCGTGCCTGGTATGAAGGCACTCATCGATCGTAGTGTCGATTACGGTGTCAAGGACATTGTCATTGGCATGCCTCATCGCGGTCGTCTCAACGTTCTCAGCAATGTCGTCAGAAAGCCCAACGAGTCTATCTTCAGCGAGTTCGCTGGAACCGCCGGCGCCGAGGACGAAGGCTCCGGTGATGTCAAGTACCATCTCGGTATGAACTTCGAGCGTCCCACCCCCTCCGGCAAGCGCGTCCAGTTATCTCTGGTCGCCAACCCTTCCCATCTTGAGGCTGAAGACCCCGTCGTTCTCGGCAAGACCCGAGCCATCCAGCACTACAACAATGACGAGAAGACCCACCGCACTGCCATGGGTGTTCTGCTCCACGGTGATGCCGCGCTCGCTGGTCAGGGTGTTGTCTACGAATGTCTTGGATTCCACTCTCTGCCCGCCTTCTCCACCGGTGGCACCATCCACTTGGTCGTGAACAACCAGATCGGCTTCACCACGGATCCCCGTTACTCTCGCTCCACCCCCTACTGTACCGATATCGCTAAGGCCATCGACGCCCCCGTTTTCCACGTCAACGCCGACGATGTCGAGGCTGTCAATTTTGTGTGCCAGTTGGCCGCTGACTGGCGTGCTGAGTTCCAGCAGGACGTCATCATTGACTTGGTCTGCTACCGCAAGCACGGCCACAACGAGACGGACCAACCGTCCTTCACCCAGCCGCTCATGTACAAGCGCATCCAGTCTCACGAGTCCCAGATATCCATCTACGTCAAGAAGCTCTTGGAGGATGGCAGCTTCACCAAGGAGGATATTGACGAGCACAAGCAGTGGGTGTGGGGTATGCTCGAGGACAGCTTCTCCAAGTCCAAGGATTATCAGCCGACGTCCAAGGAGTGGACCACCTCCGCCTGGAACGGCTTCAAGTCTCCCAAGGAACTCGCCACCGAGGTCCTTCCTCACCTCGACACCAGCGTTGACAGCAAGACCCTGCAGCACATTGGAGAGGTCGTTGGCAACGCGCCCGAGGGCTTCAACGTGCACCGCAACCTGAAGCGTATTCTTGCCAACCGAACCAAGTCGGTTGTTGAGGGCAAGAACATCGACTTCCCGACTGCCGAGGCTCTTGCTTTCGGTTCCCTTGTGACCGAGGGCCACCACGTCCGCGTTTCCGGTCAGGATGTCGAGCGTGGCACTTTCTCGCAGCGTCACGCCGTCTTCCACGACCAAGAGACCGAGGACACCCATACCCCTCTCCAGAACGTCAGCAAGGACCAGGGCAAGTTCGTCATCTCCAACTCGTCTCTGAGCGAGTTTGGCGCACTCGGTTTCGAGTACGGCTACTCTCTGTCTTCCCCCAACGCCCTTGTCATGTGGGAGGCTCAGTTCGGTGACTTCGCCAACAACGCGCAGTGCATCATCGATCAGTTCATCGCCTCTGGTGAGGCCAAATGGATGCAGAGAACTGGTCTCGTCGTGTCTCTGCCCCACGGCTATGACGGCCAGGGCCCCGAACACTCCTCTGGTCGTCTGGAGAGATGGCTGCAGCTCTGCAACGAGGACCCCCGTGTCTTCCCCTCCCCTGAGAAGCTCGAGCGCCAGCACCAGGACTGCAACATTCAAGTCGTCTACATGACGAGCCCTGCTAACCTGTTCCACGTCCTCCGTAGACAGATGCACCGTCAATTCCGCAAGCGTACGTTTCCCCTCTCCCCATACCTGTCAGTAGAACATCACACTGATATTCCTTAGCCCTTATCATCTTCTTCTCCAAGGCTCTGCTCCGTCACCCTCTCGCCCGCTCCGATATTGAGGAGTTCACCGGCGACTCCCACTTCAAGTGGATCATCCCCGACCCCGAGCACGAGACCGGCGCCATCAAGCCCAAGGAGGAGATTGACCGTGTCATCCTCTGCTCCGGACAGGTCTGGGCCACCCTCTCCAAGTACCGCGCCGACAACAAGATCGACAACGTCGCCTTCACCCGTGTCGAGCAGCTGAACCCCTTCCCTTGGCAACAACTGAAGGAGAACCTCGACCAGTACCCCAACGCCAAGACCATTGTCTGGTGCCAGGAGGAGCCCCTCAACGCCGGTGCCTGGAGCTTCACGCAGCCTCGTCTCGAGACGCTGCTGAACCAGACCGAGCACCACGACCGCAAGCACGTCATGTACGCCGGCCGTGGCCCCAGCGCCTCCGTCGCCGCCGGTACCAAGGGCCTGCACACCAAGGAGGAGCAGGAGTTCTTGGAGATGGCCTTCACCGTCAAGCAGGACAAGCTGAAGGGCGAGTAGACGGGTTGACAAACAACCAAACAGACACGAACAGCGGTCGGAGGGAAAGAAATATAAAAGTTGGAGCTAGGGGCATGGATAGGATTCAGAAATGGAAAGGGGAGCGTTTTTCCCTTGTACAATTGTAAAACTAACCTATGAGTAATAGCACACGAACACCCCCTTTCCCGCCTTCTGTGGCGGGCAAGCGGATTGTGCGAGTTACGACAATGGCGGACACAGACAAAGCATCCTAGATATACCACGAAGGAGGGCCCGGGCGGGCAAAGAAAGCGCTGCCTGGGAAAACACATCTACTATGTACTTGCATGCTGAGAGCAAATTTCCTTTTTAAAAATCGTTCGTTCATTTCGCCTCGACGCCGTTCCCCGTAGTGATTCCTTGGTGTGGACCCTGTTTCGTCTCAAAAAGTTGAAAGGACGCATCCGCAATGTCTTCGTACCCACACGCTGTTCATGTGGTTAACGCGCGTTGAGCCGCAACAATTCATTCATGAGAGGCTCCAAGTCCGTTTGTATAAGTGCTAGTCGGCAAGGTCACTCCCTCATCAAAGACATGCGACACCGGAACTCGGAAGAAACCAAGAGAAGATGAATCAATACAATAAGGCTACATAGACAGAGGGGGTATCTAGTTCCCAAGACTACCGCAGAGCATCAATCCTTTGCATGATAATCATACAGCCGCCAAACGGCCCTGCAACCGCTCCCACTCGCGCGATCCGACGATCTGCACGTCCCGGCCAGTCCCGGACACGGCCTTGCCGTCCACCCCCGGAAGGCGGATCTGCAACCGCGCGGCGGCGCCCCTCATCGCCGACCTCTTCTCTGCGGCGGCACTGTCCTTGCGGCCGAGCACCACCTCAGACTTCTTGAGCACCGATTCCCGCCAGCTGTTCCACGCCGCGAGGTCCTCCCTCTGCTTGGCCGCGTGATACTGTGGCGTGTTGCGCGCCGGCTTCCACGCAAGCTTGTCCTCGGGCAGGGTCGCGAGGTCGTACACCCTCGCTGACGTCGTGAACCTGACCAGCTCGCCGAGCGCGTCCTTGCCTTCGGCGACGACGAGCGCGCGGCGCTGCTCGACGACCGAGGGGGCCTTGGTCAGCGGCTCCGCCAGCCAGTCGTAGTTGTGTTGCTCCGTCGTCCGGGCGCGCCGGTTGTCTTCGCGGAGGTAGCGCACCGCGGCCTGCAGGCTCGCAATATCGCTCTTGAGAGCGTCCATCTCGCGGGCCGTCGCCACCGCCCGCTCCTGTCCGGCCTTTGCCCCGGCCGCGCCGGCACCGTCGGCAAATGCCTTGCTGTCGCCCGCAATCTTCTTCCACTTGTCGCGGTCCGTCTCCAGCGTCTTGAGCTCGCGGTCCTGCTTTTCGATATCCTCCTTGAGGCTCTCGGCCTTTTTCTTGGCCGCCTCG
This sequence comes from Colletotrichum chlorophyti, assembly GCA_001937105.1. Lineage (NCBI taxonomy): Eukaryota > Fungi > Ascomycota > Sordariomycetes > Glomerellales > Glomerellaceae > Colletotrichum > Colletotrichum chlorophyti. Next base: position 1,366,005 of record MPGH01000060.1, on the reverse strand, counting down.
ATCTGCGCTTCGAGGTCCTCGATGCGGGAAGCCTTGGCGTTGGCGTCCTTCATCCGCGACTCGAGCGTCTCGATCTTGAGGTTAGCCGTGCTGAGGGTCTCGTCGCGCTGCGCAATGGCCCGGCGCGCCTCGTTGTGCTCCTCCTTCAGGCGGCGCAACTCCTCCTCGGCGTCGACAGGGATCGTCTTGGTCGCCTTGAGTTCCTGGGAGCGAAGTTTCCAGGGCGCGGGGCTAACCTCGAACTCTTGCGTCTGCGACAGGTCCGTGCTAAGAGCGGCCAGGTCCGAGATCTGGCTGGTGAGCGTGCGAAGCCTCGACAGGTATGTGGAGAACAAATCAGACTCGCTCGACATGGTGACCTTGGTGGTGGCCTTGGAGATAGTGTCCTGGACTTCGCGGTACGTGTAGGCCTCGGTGCGTCCCTCTTCGTGTAGGAGACTGTGCAGGTCCAGACCGATCTCACGGGCGAGGGCAGCAAGCTGACGTGTGGCATCCTGGCATTGCTCGAAGGACTCCTTGGTCTCCTGCGGCAGCGCGAGCGACCGTGACTTGAGGTCTTGCAACGCGCGGACGGCCTTGCCGGCGATAACTTTGGTGCTGCGCGTCTGGCTGACGACGAACTCAGACTTCTTGCTAAAGTGCTGCGCCATTTCGTCGTCATCTGATTCAGCAGGCAGAACCCGCTGCACCATACCCCGCATCGCAGCGAACGTGGCGGCGGCAGACTCCAGATGGCTCTGCATAACAAGAGCCTGCATATACGTGTCCTCGGCGAAATCGGACAGATCGTTTGTTAGGTGCACCTCGGCGAGATGAGACATGAGCGCGATCGTGCGCTGCAGCTCGTCCGCGCACTTCTGTTCCTTGAGGTCGTCTCGGCGGAGGCCGTCGATCCATCCGTTCAACGCGCGCTCTACAGGCTCGAGCTCGAACAAAGCGTTCTGGTATCGCTGGAACTGCTCGATAGAGCAGTGGCTGATGGCGCTGGTGAACCGCTCGCACATGGACGCGACCCAGGTAAGCTTGTCGATGGCGTCGCAGGCCGCGAAGATATCGTCCTCGTGGCCGGGGTGAGGCTGGCCGCCGACGCGCTCCTTGATGAACGCTTGCAGGAGCTGCGCCTTGAAGGCCAGTCTCTTGAACCTCAGGAGAGCGAGCACCGAGTCTTGGTCCTCCTTGTAGCTGTCTGGGAGGAACAGCTTGACGATCTCGAGGTGCTGCTCGGCCTCTTGAGCCTCCAGACGCCGCAGCTCGAGGTCGATGGTCTTGACTTGCGCCTTGGAGGCGGATATCTGCAGCTTCATGTTCAGGTCCATCATGGCGCGGGACTTGCTGTTGAGCTGTTCGGACTCGGTCTCGGTGACGGCGTGCGACGCCCGCATGTCTTCGAGGTCGTTCTGTAGGCTGGTCACCAAGCCCCTAAACCGCGACAGTGTGTACTCCATGTCCTCAAGGGCCTCCTCCTGTTCGCCAGCCCGCCGGGCTTGCTCCGCAATAACGCTGTCCTTGAAGTCGAGCTCCTCCTGCATCTCCTTTTCGTTTTGAACATGGTTGATTTCCAATTCGTCATTGATCTCTTTGAGGTTTTCGAGGTCCTCGATGACGGCCTTGAGCTCCTCGATCTGCTCCGACATGCTCATATTGCGCTCGGTCAGGTCCTCAATCATGTCCTCGGCGCCCAGGGCGTTGTCCAGTTGCTGTCGGAGGTCCTCAACGGCGGCCTCGGACTGAGCCAGCTTGTCCTTTGCCGCGTCAAACTGTTCCTTGACAACGCCAAACTCCTGCAGGTCGTCCTCCAGAGTCTTAATCTGATCCTTGAGCTCCTCCTCTTGTTGCTGGGTCAGGTCTCGCAACCGCAGCAGAGCCTCGCGCAGCCGCTCGTTGGTCCTCTCCATCTGCAGCCATCCGGTGCTGGCCCGCTCTTCCGAAGTCATGCCTTGGGCAAACTCTGCGTTCTCCTCGCGAAGAATTTCCACCTCAAGCTCCAGCTCTTCCGACTTTTGCTTCAGAGCCTCAAGCTCAACCTTGAGAACCTCGGCCGTCTCCTCGGCCATCTCGCGATCCAATGTCGCCAGCTCCAGGGCCGTTTCGTGTTCCATTTGCATATTTTCTATCGACTCAAACCTCTCCTCCGCCTCCTTCAACTGCTTCCGTAGCTCATTGTTCTCCGTCTGTTGAGGCTGATACTTGGCCTGTAGCTTCTGTATGATCGATTCGAACCTGTCTCGCTCCCCCTGGACTTGGTCCAGTTGCTTCAGCTTCTCCCTGTCTTCCACCCTCTTTCTCTCCAGCACTTTAAGCTTGGCCTTGAGGTCCTCTATTTCCCTGTTCGCAGCCGCGACATTCGCCGCGGATCGTGGTGTGGTCGACGCTCCCGGTTTCGTTGAGCTCGCGGGTGTCGATGAGGCCGAGCCCGAAGTGAGTTTCTCGAGAGCCTTCGTCCTCGCTCTAACGGGGCTGGTCTCTCCGTCTTTGGACGGCGACGTCCCTCCATCATCTCCGCTGTCGGCGTTCTTTCCGGCCCCCATGTCGGCCGATGGTCGCCTGGCCGATGTCGTCCGTCCAGTCAGGGAAAGACGCCCGCTCGTTGGTCTGGCGCTGGCTGGCCTTCCTGGCGTCGTAGACGATGAGGGTTGTCGCGAAACTCTTGAGGTAGGTACCGGCGGAGGCGCCATGGACGGGCGAGTAGCTCCCATACCTGGTCGTGCCTTGGTGCCGACGGCTGGTGTACGAGTGCTCGAAGGGGTCGTGGTTCGTGAAGGAGCGGTGCTAGACGCGGCCGATCCGAGTTGTTTTGTTGGTGACTTTGTCGGAGACTGTGGGTGCGTTACTATCTCCTGTCCTCCATGCCCGTCAAAGACATCCGCGTACGTACCCTCAGTATACTCGACGGTCGCGGTGGCCCCTTAGGCCCCGGACTCGGACTCGGAGCATTCAGGCTCATTCTCTTGGTCAAACCAGTGTCGCTTGCGGGCCTCGCGGTGCCCGGGTTAAAGCTCGTTGGCCGACTGGGCCTACGAGCTGGTTTTGCCGCCGCCGAGGGGGGCTGGGCGATGATGGCTAAGGTTGTTGGCCGCACAAACATGCCATGGCCCATGGAGCAGTCAAAGTAACGCTCTCCCTGGACGCTTCCATCATTTTTTCCACTGTCATCCTCGAGCTCGATGCCGACCCAGTCGCCGCTGGCGAAGTGCGTGGTCCCGACGAAGCGCACAATACCTGTTCGGCCATCTGACAGACGCACCGTCTGTCCAACTGCTAAGTCCGCCATTTTTTCGCGACTCGGTTACTAGGAGATGATCATGTTCGTTGGCCGTGGTTCGGTAGGCGTACACGTGGGCCAATCGTCGAGGCTCCGGTCCGTGATATGTACGTATGCTCGGTATGATCCTATTTGTTTGGATGTCACTTTAGGGGGCCACCTGGATCGCGTCCACTCGGATAAACGCGCGAGCTGAGGTTCGTTGCGGAGCTTGCTGTGGAGTGGACCGGTTGCGGCACCTCCAAAATAAACTAACAGGGCATGTTTGGCAAGGGGGAACATGTCGATCGAAACTTGTTCTCTGATTGGTCAGTTTCTGCATTGCACACCCACAAGGGAGAGACCCCTACCAAGGGCATTTGTGCATCTCTCACTCTTGGTCTGGGCATAATTCGGCTTGTCTGCACAGGCAGCAAATGCAATCAATGACACCCAGCACTAAGCAAACGACCACAAAGAGTCCGGACAAGGCATTGTCTCACAAAGCCATCATCTCATCTGCACCACTGGGCGTATGGTGAGGTGTCAACAGCGTGGTGCTAACAAATCCGTCACTCGCGATATCAGTCCTGGGCTTAGACGAAGTCGTCATTCATCTCAAGCGACTCACCATCAACACACCCGTGAGAGAAAACACTAACAACCAGAACTCTCGCTAACCCGTAGAATCTCGTGGTTTCCCTATCTACGCCTACGCTATGTCATAAAATAACCAATAAAGCTTGTCTCAAACCCATAGGACGCGAATCTGGCCACGTCCAATACCCCGTACCGCATCAGACATCCTTGTATTACGTTCGCTCCTGCAACCACGTCAACCTCGTCCGGATCCCTCTTGGAAGGTAGCACCCCGAATCCACTCTACCACCTCAAAGCAAACGCGCCTCTCAGTCTTCTCGTCCAGCGATTTGTTGTGCGCAATCCTCACCACCATAACGCCGGGACCTCGGAACTCCACGGCACCTCCTCGCGTGACCTCCTCCTCCGCAGCGGCTTTGACATAGATGACCAGATCTGGGCCGACTATGCCCCTCCACAGGGTCGACATCCATTGCCAGTGATCGACCGGAGCGTAGGAGTCGGAAATTGGGATCATGCAGGCGTACTTGTCCGAGATGGATAGGCTGAACCCCGCAGGGAGCAGCGCAATCGGGGTCTTGACGCTGCTGGGCGCTGATACCGAGCTGTGTCTCGACCCAGGCGCCTCTCCGTCGGACGCCCGCCTCGTCGGGAGTCCATCCGGTCCGAATCCTGGTCTCGTGCTTATGTGCCGTACAATCTCCCTCGACTTGTCATGCCACTTAACCATGGTCTGCATATAGTTGGAGAACAGCTCCGAAGCGTGCAAGCCTGGTTGCGAATGGCTGCTCTTCCTGTTGCCGACGGATGCCGAGTCGTTCATCTTTGAGTCCTCCTCGACCGATATAGCGGACAACGGCGTGTTAGGTCCCTCGCTCCATGTTTTCAAGTCGATCTCGCCCAGACCAAGCAGCGATCGATGTATAGCCATCCCGACCTGCTCTAATTGCCTGGGATCGACTCCCTCGACGGCGATGACTGCACCGCGGGTCTCGATATCCGGGCTGGTCGGTCCCGGAGGAGCCAGCGTCGGGCTGATCTTCTGCAGCACCTTGAGCTTGCTCAGAAAGGGTATCGTCATGATCATCGCCTCGAGGCTCTGGGCGTAGCTGTCCCGAGGGTTCGCGATACCCAAACCGGCAGCCGGATGAGCGCTCGGGCGGTCATTGGCGTCGCCCTCCTTGTTGAGCGTGGGGGAGCTCTGGGTTTGCAGCGGCGGCAGGCGAAGGCTCTCATCAAACGCAGAGCTGCGGTTTGGTCCTGAAAATGCGGGAGGCGGTCGCGGAGGCGGTGCCATATTGCCGTGCCCCGTCCTCGCAAGTGCCAAAGGGCCCGGCAGTGGCCCATAACCGGCAATAGGCGGTGTTGTTGGCATGCTCAGGGACGATCTGGGCTGGCGCGACAGAGGGTGGCCAGTATAAGGGCCTGGCGATGGAACGGCTTGGTAATGGCCCACGGCATTAAATCGGCGCCGCTTGAGCTCGGGGGATGGCGACATGGACTCATACTCCTCGTCCATGTCCCTCAGGCCAGTGTGTTGGTATGTGTAAGGTTGTTTTCCGCCGGGCAGGGCGTGTCGATAGTCGCCGTCTGCAGCTCGCACATCTCTTGGGTGAGGAGGCATGCTTGATTTTGCAGCGGTTGGTGTGGTGAATGGCGTCGACGGCGTTCTGGGCGTTGCGATGAATCTGCCTCCGCACTTTGGGCACCGTCCCGTATCGGTCGCAGACGATGAGCCGGGCCGACTTCCTGGCCTACCACCTCGCCGAGGCTGATACCGGTAGTCCGGATATTGTCGTTGATGTCGGATCTTCTCTTCTTCTGCGAGTTTCTTCCAGCTTTCCTTGACGTCTTCGGACTGTACTCTCCACTGTTCGCCTATAATTTTGGATATTTCCGGGTTCGAGAGGCCCGGGTGCTGCGCGATAACCTGGGCCTGGTGGTGTTGCCTGTATAAGATGAAGGCTGTCAAAGGAGGCTGATGTCAGCCAACAGGCGTTGCATAAGTGTCTGGCTGTCTGTAGGGGTCATGCAACAAAGGAACAGCTTGCCGAGCTGCTCGTCTCAGGTCATGTCTGTGACGGAGACTGTCATGACGAAGGAAGACATGGTACTCACCGTTGCGAGGTCTTGGGACTTTGAGAGCGGGCGTGCAGAGACAAATGTAGTCCTTGCCGCTCTCACTGGCCATCGGTCCGGTCTCTAAGCTGAGATCCCTCCCTCTCAAGCTGTTCGCCTCGTCAATGTCGATAGATACGGCGCGTTTTCTGCTCGTACGACTGCCAGCAGAGCCAACAGAGTCCGGTCTTTCGTCTGTCTCCTGGCTTGCTCTTCGTTCCATGGCCGAATGGGCAGAGTTGCCCCCGGAGGAAGAGGTTGACCGCCGTGGTCGAGGAGTAGAAACAACATCAGTCATCTTGTGGTGGGAAGGATGAGAAGGTACAAACGGTCGTGGTGGAAACGACGACTGATGGGCGTGGTGGTCGAGCTATGCGATGTTTGGACTTACACCATGCTTCGAAGGGGGGGCGTTTGGAGATGCGGGAAAAGGTGGAGGGGTGAAGGGGGGCGTGTAAGTTGTATACGGTGAGAGACACCACAGGATTCCAGCGTTTGGGTCCTGGTACTGGGAGAAGAGCAAGTTGGAAGGCAGCGGGAAGGACAGTTGAGGACCTAAGAGGCGAGGAAGGGACAGATGAAGAGGTATATCGGGAAAATGGAACGAGACAAGACGGCCGAGATCAACCTTGTCTTCGTGGTCCGATTATCCGCTCCGACCCTTTCCCCTCTTCCTTTGTGGTATCGAGATGGCGGCTACCCATTTACCAGAAGCAGAACAGACAATGATCTTGCAGCTCAATGACCTTATGCTCAAAGATGGAGGTTGCCATTATGGAGGAGAAGGGACATCCGGGTGACCGGGCGGTAGATTGGTGTTGCAGCGGCGGTGACGAACAGCGCCGACAGCAACGATGGGATACCGACGGCGGGGAGCAGGAGATATGGTGAGCCAAGGGAGGAGGTAGACGAACGGAAGGAAGAAACAGAATGGGATGAGGATCGAGCGCGATAGAGAGGAGACTGATGGGGAAAATGTGTCTCGGGAATGCACCGGCGCTCAATCTGTTGCAGATGAGTAAAGATGTCCCTTTGTCACGGAGCGTTTGTACTGTGGCCAGAGAAGCCCCCTCTTTCCCAGTACTTGCCCAAAGCTTCCGTTCGCGTGTAAAGATATATGGGGATGAGGCAGAGGGGTTAGAAGCTGTTGCTGTCACTTTCCGGAACAAAAAAGGATGGACAAGTTTCCGGGTCCAAGTCCGAGGTTAGAGGAGAAGATGGCGGTGACAGTGAGATGAACAACGAGGAAGAGGTGAGGCAGAACAACGCTTGGGATTGCGGCTTTGAACGATATCTAATCCTCCTTCCCCCTGTCAAGTCTGCCCCGTTGTTGAAGGAGGGAGAGTGAGAGGGAAGAAGGATATTATTCTACATTGGCCGGGGAAGAGGGAGACGACTCCCTCCTCAAAGCAGTCTTCTAACCCTCACCATGTTATTCTGGGCATCCTCGTCTTCTTTCATGTTGTCGGCAATTCAGACCAAGCATGGGCCAACCACAACGTCCTCCTTCCTTCTTGTTGTTGCGTCTGCTGCTAATGCTGCAGCCGCAGCCTCAGCCAGCCTCTCTCCAAAGCAACTTACAATACCTACAGCAGACCAACTGCAGACTCATGTTTCCCGGCGGTACTCAAGAATAATAACAATGGCCTTTGGGGGGTGGTGACCAGGATCAGGTGGTGAACAGTGAGGGTCAGGGAAATAAAGACGACCAAAGGAATGAATGCGAAAAAAGCCGATGGCCATCCCCCGCTGGAATGTTGGTCAATCATAAGTCGCGCCAATACAGGAACAAAGACAATGCAAGATGGTCTGTACCGCCCCGGCCGAAATCAGTTCAGGTTAGTTGGACGCACATGGTCCACGTGATGAGAGGGGGAGAAGGGGGACCCGGAGAGAAGCCTCTTGAGGAAATTCCTCTGGCTCTCATCTTCTGAGAATTGTCTGTCCTCTTGACATATTGGAAAGGGGGGTAAAAAAGATTGATCGGCAGGAAAACAATGCGTTTGGCTTTGGTGTTGTCTCTGATAATTGGGTTGAGGTGGGAACTGGGGTTCAGACCGGGAACTTGAGGAAAGACGCGGTGAAGGGACGGACAATTTCTCTGCCCTGCCCTGGTTGGGGTAGAGCTGTCACTGGCATTGGCGGTGCGTGGATGTCTCTCGTTAGCTGTTGTTTTTCTGGTTCGCGGTCTGCAAATGTCTTATGGCTTCGGGATGGACGGCTTTATTTTTTCCTCATCAGGCAATTTCTGCACAAAATCTTTTTTCTAAACAATATCATTTTGGCAAACAGGCCGCATTCCCTTCTTCAATCCCATGGGGTAAAATACTCAACGAAGTCGAGGCAAAAGAGAGGATGAGGAAGAAGAACTTCATTGCGATATGTCGTCTAACCACACCGTCCGTTTGTCCGCATTTCGGTACATCTTCTACTTCGACTCCCTCGGACCGATGTAGAAAAATAACTGATCCTTTCTTTCTCCAACTACCAACTATGATGATAAAAAACTCCATGGATTGCCTGTTTTGGTCTTGATAGTAGTGACAAGTTCTTTTACAACGCCGCCGCCATCCTTTATCGAGGGACCTATGACGTCTTCCCTCGGTTTTCGTCCAACCATTATCGCTCACTTGCTCTCTCACGAGAGGTATCCTCGTCCGCTTTCGCTGCCTAAGAGACTGGCGCTGCGCCGCGAATCCAAGAAGAGGTCCTCGCACTCGGCCACGTCCTGGACATCGATTTGGGTGCGGCCGTTTGCCTTGCAAAGAATGCTTTCGTTGGGGTTAGCTTACATTGTCTCACTGGCCCCGGTGATCCACGACAGAGAAGCGAAGGGGGGACCGCATGGGAGGCAAAACCGGTCTGTCTGTACTAACCTGGCGGGTGTCAGCAGTTGCAGGCAGTATCGCAGGCTGATGCGAACGCCGTGCTCTGCAATCTTGTCTAGGGCGGCATCGGTGATGGGCACGCCCTCCGTCGTCGCCCTGATGCGCACAATGCGCTTGATCTCGTCGGCCTGGTAGGGGGTAGTTGGAATGATGAGCAGGCGGGCCAAAAAGTCGGTCGGAATGCCATGCGCCGCGACAATGTCGTCCGTGCCGCGAATCGTCGCCATTCCTCTGTTTGATGCCAACACGACAATCGGCGAAATGGTCGATTCCAGAGCCCGGTTCAGGTACGTGAAACATTCGACATCAAGCATGTGCGCCTGTTGTTAAAGATTAACCCACCAGTCTCAGTCCGCGTCAGTCAGGGACCGCTTACCTCATCGATGAAGAGAACGCCGGGCACGAGCTCCGCGACGCCCTGGTCGATGTACTTGCTCACTACCTTGTTGATCTCCCCTCGCAGCTTGTCCGTAATCTCGGTCATCTTGGGCTTCATCAGCTGGCCCATCATGCTCATGATATCCTGGCCGCCCTGAGGCCGCGAATTGGCAACGTCCAGGTCGTGCAGAGTCACGTCCTGCACAATCTCCTTCTTCTTGTGCACCTCGCCCTTCGGGATGGGGACATATTCCTCGGCTTCAAGGTCGAACTCGGTCGCGTAGGCGTCTGACCTTCCAACACGTTTGCAGGCGCCCGTGTTCGCCTCAATGTAGATGACATCTCCCACGGACACCCTCTCCTTCTGGATGGCCTCGTATATGCTGGGGTCGAGCCGCAGCTTCTTCTGTCCCTTTGCGCTCTTCAGGCCGATCAAGAGTGTGCTGATGGTCTTGCCGTACCCGCCCAGGGGGTTCTCGGCCTCCTCGGGCGTGAGCTCCGTGACCTCGCCCTCATACACCTCCTTCGTTTCCCGAACCTTGAGGCCGATCGCGCGGCGAAAGTTCTCCATCAACATCTCTGTCTTCTTCACTTCTGTCGAGTAGATTTCGCTGCCAACAATTGGGCAGAAGGGGATCTTGGTTCCCAGTTCTTGGCTGATGGCGAGCGCAAGGGCCGTCTTTCCCGTGCCAGGTCCTCCTGCCAGCAAAACACCCCGGCCTGCCATCTTGTGCGCTCGAATGAGATCAACTACAACACCGCATGCCTGGAAGCCAAAGATCAGTCGGCTTGCCCGTCGGCGGATTCAAAGGTAAAACTAACCTCTCTTGCTGTCGTCTGGCCGACAAAGCCGGCGGCCTGCTTCTCTGCGGTTCCATCTTGCTTCAGTCCCAAACCCTTGATGTGGGTGTGGGCAGCCGTGCGATTTTCGCGGCTGTTTCCCTTCACCTCGCTGATTTGGACCATTGTCGCGGCGGGGGCTTCGGTTGCCGGTGGTCAATTCTTGGCTCGGCGGTTCTGGAGTTTCCGAACAATTCAACCGGAATGTCAGCGATTTTGTCGTTGGCGCAATTATCACGTCGGCGTTGAGTGGGTGGCTGGTGTTGAACAGGTTTGGATGAAGCTTCAGAAGATTTTGGGTCGACGCGCCTCACTCCCATCCCTGCAAAACTGCCACAGTCGTGCACAGTGCAGGCGACGAACGTGCACTTTAGGAATCATCGGCGCCCCCCACGTGACCTGGCGATGGCTTCCCGTTTGCCAGTTACATCCGACGGGATTTCGACTGACGGGATTTCTGAATTCCATTTTGCGTCAAATGCAAACCCATTTGCCATTTCAATCGATATTTTGAGTCAGTCAAATCTTGAACGAGAAGCCAGGGGGCAGATAGTACACGGAGCAGAAGGAATCTCCGCCACGACCATACTTACGGAACGAAGCGACGGCCTTCTAATTTTACATACCCGCCCTGGATTTCTTCCCAGGCTTGGTTTTGCTGGCGTTCGTCGAATATTCTGGTAGGCTTCGGGCCTTATTGTTATTCGGCATGTATCTTTTTCGTCCAAAAATTTAGCGTCGGACGATGTTGAGCCTCCAACCCAAGGGAGCAGTTCTATTTGTCTCAGGTGCTAATTTCATCACGACTCTGTTTTCCCGCGCTCGGGAATGCTGAAGCTCGTGTCCTACCACGATATCTTTCCACCACCACATGTGCCAAACAGCGTTGCATCCCCATAGTCCGGAATCTTTTGAAGGCACCCCTGGCTGCAGACCCCATCCCGTACTTACACGTTGCTTTGGAGTCTTGGTGAAAGTCACCCACTGCGTCATGACGTCGGCTCAGGCCAGGCCAAGGATTCCACATGACAGTGTGTGAGGCTGTTACTTCGCTTCGATACGCCTCCGCGCAGGATACAACCGAGGATTACACCGTACTCCCAAGACGGTACGGCTCCTCGTCGTTTGGGGCATTCCGATGCTCGCCTGATCGAAAGCACAGGGGTTGGGGCTACCGTCCCTCCACCAAGCTTGTAGGTCAAGCCCATCGGTACTTTGCCCGGAGGAAGTCCATCCCATCGAAACTCTGCGCAGGTGGATGTCCACGGCATGGACAACAGCTTTAGATTGTTTCCAGGTCGTCCAACAGGACGCGGCGTGTTTTTGTACTTTTTTGATCGTAACTCGGGAACCTCCAGCCCGATCTTGTCCTTCTCATTGTGCCTTGGGCTTTCTCCCGTCTAGCAAAGCAATAATCATTTCCCTGACCAACTCCGAACCGCAGAACAAGTCTTTATTTCCCTCGCAGGAAGGGTCGTACGCGTTTATACAAATGACAAAACTTAGTTGATGAGCATGGACACCTGTCAACTCTTGTCAGTAGGCCATCGTAGGGAGGGAGGGAACGGGGAGTGACTTGCCGCCATGACGACACAACACAGGCTGATGTATGGGCTTAGACGCTCGCCTACTCTTGCGAACTTCCAAAAGATGCCCATGAAACTATTACGTTGTAAGCCAGTGCACGTCGAGACATTTGGACGATGTCGTTTACCCATCCTTGTTGCGGTCCATGATCGCTGGGATGAGTTGATGGACGTATGCGCAAGTGCAGACGAGGAGTAGGATGACGAGGAGGAGCGACTGGAAGTTAAAGAGGGCGGTCTGCATATCAAGTTAGCATGAGAAGTCATTTGTGGGATAGTCTTCGAGCGCTTGCATACCATGATTGCGGATGGTGTCCCTCTATGTGGAGGGGTGCACTGGCGACTTGGGCGTGAACCTCGTGTAAATGGGCAGCTTGCTTGGAAGTCGCGATACAGCAGCCCACCCAGGGGACAAGGTGGCCCAGAGGGTTCGCGAGCCACGCATGGCCTAAGCTAGAGCTTCACCAGCCACATTTGACGCTGCAGGCCGCCACCCCCACACCAGGCGGGCCTTGATCTTAAGGAGGCCGATAAAGTACGTGATCTGTGCGTCGTGTAGCTGTCACTGCGATTTCTCCGAGCGTTCAATCACGACTTCAATAATCCTTGACAACCAAGCAACCATTTCGACAATTCTTTCCCGCCTGCATCCCTTCGACGACGTTTTTCTCGTATTCTCCAAACCAAGTGAGACTTATAAAACACCGAATACATCATACCCAGGAAGCTTGCCCGCCATGGAGCCACGCGCCCGCGCCGCCAAAAATGTTGGCAAGATGAACTTTAGTCACAACGAGCGTATGTCCACCCGAATGATGATATGCTCATATTACGCGCTGACGCCTACGCCTGTAGTCGCACAGCTTCTCTTTGCTCACGGCGATATGCGGAACCCGCTACCCGAGACGATCCGTGTGCTGGACGAGATCGTGACGGAGTTCATCCAGGGAATGGCTTTCGAGGCGACGCGCGCGGCCAACTACGCGGGACGACAAAAGGTCAAATACGAAGATTTTGAATTCGCCTTCCGCAAGAACGGAGCTTTCCTCGGCAAAGTTCAGGAAGTATTTGAGAAGAAGGGTGAAATTGATTCGGCGAAGAAGATTTTCAACAAGGATGACGAGGCCATCTTCATGAAGGACGCGGCGGACCAGGAGCTGAAGAGAGATAAGGCGGTGAATGGTCAGGGGGATGCCGGTGGATCGGGTGACGCGGCGAAGCAGGAGGAGGAACTGGGCGAGGCTGATGACGACGCTGATGCCGAAAGTGAGGTTGCGGGACGGCCGGCGAAGAGGGTTCGACTTGAGGGTGATGGGAAGTGAGTCCATGGGCTATGGGTAAGGGCGGCTTGTGAATTGGAACGGTGCATAGCGATCGGCGTTTTGGAATGAACCGGCTTGGGTTATCGGGTTGCCAACTGCACAGCGGGAACACCCGCAGCAGATAGGATAGAATCCGGAGATACGGCAAAGGCGACATGCAGAAGCCACTACAAGCGGCATTTTCTTGAGATGAGGTTTCCGGCCGGCCAGACCAGGGGAGACTGGCCGAAATATGGCAGAGCATCCATGCGTTGTTTTTGTACTGCGAAACTAATCAGACTTTGCTTTGACTTGGGCGAATCGTATCCAGCTGCCCAAAGTTTCTTGGACTAATCAAGTGGGAAAATTTGCCCACCCATTGTTAAACTCGACGATGGCTCACGCATCCGCTGTCGTCCCGAAAGACAGTGAGAGAAAAACCCAAGGCTCAAATGGTTCTTCGATCGTGAATAGTTCAAGCGGTGGTTGAGGCCGGCAACTAGCGCTCGAATGGTTTTCTGTGGTCAGGTTCCCAAGTGTTCCCGTATCCGCTCCATTGACGGACAAGAGTGCAAGCGCCTCACGACATGCGAGCCACAACATCAGTCTATCACACACATTGCCTCACCCTGTCACGCGTGACAGTTTGCGCGGTAAAGACCTAGGTTCCGCCGCTTGCAGCCGAGAGGCCCTTGTAGTAGACGTAAAGGTTATATCGCGGTCTTCCGCCCGAACCTGCACGATTACCCGAGTCAACACCGTAACGCTGCCGTTGGTGTTGGTGCGGTGGAGCCTGCCGAGAAGGTGGACTTTTCCCCGGCACCGGTCATTTAGTCAACCAAGTTGGTTGCGATATCGGGGGCCTGGTGACCAGGCGGGCCCTTTTTCAAACCGCGCCGTCTCTCGTTTCGGCCAACGCATCAGCGAAACAACCTCCGTCCTTGTACAAACTCTTGCGCTTCGATCCTGGGAGCCCCTCGAGTCAAGTGAACATGCGGCGCTCCTCTTGTTGGGGGGAGGGGTCTAACTTCCTGACGCTCCTGCAAGAATCCTTCAAGCCCCCCAAAGTGGGTTGCTTGATGACGGAAGAGCAGTCGAATGTCCCAATGCGACTCCACCCCCGCCGCTCTCTTCCCCCCTCCAGCGAATCCGAGCCGCCGCGGTCGATGACACAGGAGGATTCTTATCTCCCGCATTTTCCCTTTCCTCGCCCGCCACTACACTCGTCGATGGCAAGGGTTAACACTTGAACGGTGGGCTAAGCTATGTGGCGTGGGGCGGCACGCAATGAACCAACACATCTGCCCCATCGGAATCCTGCGGTCCTTTTCGCTTTGCTCTTTTGTCTTCTGGGGGACCGGTCGACCCATTCATTACTCCGGCCTCCCCCCCCACTTCTGATAAACGATGGACATCGATGTTCTTCACCTTACTTTCACTTCACCCCGCTCCGTGTTGCACTGAGAAACCTTGCTCGTCTCTATTTCCAGGTGAAAGATATCCTTCATGTAGGGACTTAAGGCTCGAGAGAAGAACTAGTCCTCTTTGCCCATCTCTGTCCGCCAGGGAACATACTACACCATTGTTGGCCCTATAATTACAAAAATGACTTCATACACCCGTCATGTCACAAACTCATGTTAACGACGGCCTCCGGAGCCCAGGGATGAAGTCGAGATTCGAAGATGATTCAGATGCCGCGGAAGATCGCGGGTTACTGACAGACACAAAGATGCCCCAGTCACACGATCACAGCAAAGGGCTCTCAAGCCTACCAGACCCGGACTCGTTTCGACGGTTCTCCCCCAGCCCGTCCCGGAACGCGGCGACATCGCCGTTATCGGGGCCAGAACACCCGACGGCAAGACAGCCGGATGGAAGGCTGCAGCGGTTCTGGCTGGCCAACAAAGGCGTCGTCTTGGTGGCCCTGTCGCAGTTCTTCGGCGCCTTGATGAACCTCACAGCGCGGCTCCTCGAGCTCGAGGGCGAGGGCATGCACCCGCTCCAGGTCCTCTTCGCCCGGCAGAGCGTCACCATGGTCTGCTGCTGCGCCTACATGTGTTACATGAAGACCCTCGACTTCCCCTTGGGCAAAAAGGAGATCAGATGGCTCCTGGTGGCACGAGGGATGCTCGGCTTCTTTGGCATCTTCGGCATGTGGTACTCGATGATGTACCTGCCCCTCGCCGAGGCCACCGTCATCACCTTCCTGGCCCCGAGCGTCGCCGGCTACATCTGCTACCTCGCTTTCGGCGAGCCCTTCACACGCTCCGAGCAGATAGGCACCGTGATTGCCTTCTTCGGCGTGGTCCTCATAGCCCGCCCGACCTCGCTCTTCGCCGGCGACTCCACGTCCGCCGCCCCCGAGCACCATGCCCCGGCCGCCAACAACGGCACCATGCCCTCGACGCTGCCCGGCCTCAATCACCAGACAACGACATCGGAGCGCCTCACGGCCGTCGGTGTTGCTATCGTCGGCGTTTTCGGCGCCGCCGGCGTCTTCGCAACCATCCGCCGGATCGGCAAGCGCGCACACCCCCTGATCTCGGTGAACTACTTCGCGACGTGGTGCACCATCGTCTGCACCGTTGTCTTGACCGCCGCGCCGCTTCTCGACGTCGGCCAGCCCGCCCTGCGCTTCGCGCTGCCGCAGACGGCCCGCCAGTGGCTTTTCCTTGTGCTGCTGGGCGGCTTCGGTTTCGTCATGCAGTTCCTCATGACGGCAGGTTTGGGGATTGACCGATCTAACCGAGCTAATGCTATGATTTACGTTCACGCGTTGGTATGTGCTCCCTAATTTTCCAACTGATCACAGGCGCGGCTTTACTAAAACGGAATACCAGTTCGCGGCGGGCTTCGATCGCTTCGTGTTTGGGAATGTCATGGGGTGGATGACCCTCGCGGGCTGCGGTCTGATTATCGGCAGCGCCCTGTGGGTTGTGCTGACCAAGAAGCCGCCACCGCCGCCCAAGACGGTAGACCTTGAGGTTGCGCATGTGCGGGATACCGAGGCTGTGCCTATGCTGGCCGATATGGACGGCGGGAGGGATGAGGATTACGAATTAGAGAGAGTACGACGATCATGATGACGATAACAATGATGGTATATAAAGCCAAGGTACGGTCGCATGATACCAGTGGGAAATAAATAGAGTACATCATTAATGTAACACGAATCATAGATGAACCAGCTGAGACGTCGTGAGCCTTGGCGAGGAGAGGTAGACAGACCTCGTACGACAAAATCCTACCACGGCCTTAATCACACAATGCAGGAAATAGCAAAAAGGGGCAGGAGTTAATCTACAGCCAAATATTACAACGCTTAGTGAGACAGCAAGCATACGTCGACATCTTCACTTAATTGGCTTTTATCTTCTGTGGCGTTTTCGCTTGTTCTCCAGCAGATCTGACATAATGGCTCATTAAGGCATACTGCCGGCAGTAGCTGGGGCCCCTACCCAGTTGGTTCTGCCGACGTGGTCCGTGATGCTGCTTCCGGTGTATTGAGAATCATTCCCTTCGTATAACAAGCTCCCTCATGCTAGATTATGTGACTCTACCTGTTGTGGCTTCGTCGGCGACGAAAGCTCTTACTCAAAGGCCTCCTGCGCCCAGGAATCCGGTAGAATGATCTCAGAATCGATGTGTTGTATTGAGTGTTCCAGCTCATGCTTTGTAAGTCGTCGGTAAGGACGTCAAGAGCACGAACAGAAACGTCGTTCCTCTGACCGGTGACTCGGCCGTTGTGCAGGCGCTCCCTGTAGCAAGCCAAGGCAGAGCCTGTGTGCTTCCGAGCGCCGCGGTCGACTGGGGCAGTGTGTAGGCTTCTCACTCGATATGGAATATGTCATTTCAGAGCTGCTCGCTGTCCACTCGTCTCCCTCAACGTTTTAAAGATATGCTATACCGCCGAAGAGGAGATATTTCTTGTCGCTTCAATACTCCCTCAAGGATACTGGGAACTGGCAAAAACGTATCAATCGACTAAGGGCTGTCCATGTCCTCCTTGAGAATCTGGAAAACCGCGCTCGTCTAAGTGCCCTGCGTCCAACTCCTTCCAGCAGAGCCTGAGGACGGCCATGTCTCCTAGCACGATCATTGTGACATCAAAATCGTGAATAGAGTGCGTTGTCCCTTTTGATGTGCGCATCGTCCAGAGATATTGGGCATCCTGAGCTTTCTCGTCATAAGCCAAGCCCGCCTGGCAGCTGGGACGGATCGACCCCGACGTCAGCTTTGTGGGTACCTGCGCCCTTCGAGACTCGCTCGTCCCACGGTACTGAGTCTCTACCGATGCCAAGTGGAATGTATGGCAGAAGAACGCTCCCATCTACGTCTTTTTCCTGGTCGGTGGAGGTTGGTGAGACGCCAGCCGGCTCTTGTCTTGTTAAAGACATGGCTGGGACATGGTCCTCGATAGTTTACGTTGACGTGACAAAACGTCGCAGCTTCTGTGCAGGCGATGAAGAAATATGGCGAGCTGATTTCAATTAGGTTTGCATTGCCTGCCAGCCGGAGAATCTGATCTTCAACAACTTCCAGGAAGCTGCCGTTCTACAGCTCAGAGACTTCCAGATCGGGGGCTCGACAGCATCAATGAGACCGAGAATGAGGCTGAGATCAAGAAACCCACCGCTTGGCGTGACGCCCATCTTCTTGAAAAGGGCCCAGTCCGTAAGCGGAAGGCCAGAAGCCAGTTGTGCGATATGGCTGTGTTTCCCGATTCGCAAGTATCCATCTTTCGCGGCGTTGCGTCGTGCATGACTATGTTGCCTATGGTGTGTTCATAGGACCCGTGGTGAGAAGAACTGCGTGGAAGATTGATACTTGGCTTGGACCCGTGGGGAAACAACCGTGGTGGGTAAGTTCCGGTGCTGTGTTATACCGGAATGGAAGGAAGGCGCGACCAGTCACCTGGTTTCAGCACTTTCACTCTTGGTGGAGAAGCACGGAAATGAATGTAGAGACTCTCATCGACAGGAAAACTTGATGGCATAGATAGGGTTTCACTAACATCATCTTGAGCCTGCTTGGTCGCTTAAAGAACCGCTTATCTTCACTCCCGGTACATGCTGCGGGGCGTTACGGCGGAAGACGGCCCAAAGTTTACCTTCTCCGCTCCGTTCGGATCCCCACCTTCCACAAACAGCAGTCCTGGACCACCGGGGGGTTTCCACATATGGATGGAGTCTGACGCTTGACAAATTCAACCTGACCAACTCCCTCGGACTCCAACTTCGAGTCGCAACTCTACCGCAGGGAAGGTTTATGAGGTTAAAGGATCATCATTCACGCGACCCGATGCAACCCTGTCGAACAAATATGCGACACGCACAAGGAACAACATTCCCTGCCAACTACTCGTCCTTGACACACGTCCGCAATTGCTTTCCTACGTCGTGGCCTTTTTTTAACTACTGCCTTCCTTCCCGAATCCTGATAACTCTTCCAAGACAGTTTTAGCTTAGCTCATGCCGTAGGCGCATTTGGAGCGATGGCCAGCTCGTGCGCGGGTATATTGAGCTGCGATTCACCCAGAAAGTGTGCGGCTAGACGGTGGAGAATCCTGTCCAACACGTACGAAATCGCTGAAGGATAAAACCTAATTAGGATTCGACACGAAATAAGAGTATCTTGATTTCTTGAACAACCGGCTTCAGCCAGTACTCTGAAGTGGCCTCCCAGATTTCACAGGCTATACGCGCTGATATGATTACAGTGGCGTCTTTGAGCATCCCCGAACTTGTTGCGAGAGATTAGCTTGGGTAGAGTGAGTGTCTGTGCCGAACGGGCTGCGCCCCGCCTTGGCCGGTAACTCCTGTGCGGCGATGTTGATATCGCTAGAGTGAAAAGGGGGGGAATCTGGCCAAACGGCGCAAGTCGGACGCGGGAGCGGGCGGTATAGGAGCAAACTGTGTTGAGAGGCAGGCACGGGGCGATTAGAGAGCGCTCGCCTCTTGCAATTTCTTTCCTTCCAACGGAAACCCAGTCCTTTAACCTAGAATGCGGTGAGGCTGTTTTCGAGAACGAGGATCAAAAAAAAAAAAAAAAAGAAAAGAAAAAGAAAGGCGCCGCTCCTTAATCGGGGCGGCAAACCTACGAGGAATTCGGTAGGCAGACCCTGTTGCGCCCGAGTGAATACGCATATCTTACACGTCACAGTATCATCCGGCGTGCTCACTAGCAAAGCCATAGCATCAACAACAGCAAAATTCCCATGATGTGAGTCTCTGATGATGTAGAAGGATATTATCGTTGAGGATCATCCCCCCTTTTTCGGTATTGAATAGCTTGATGATGTCCTTAGGGCTAGTCTCATTCTGTAATTCGTGTTATTAACATGTAAATATAGGTCGATTTCAGTTTGAGGATATGCATAATTTCAAGCACTGATTCAACATCTCTCACACAGCACAAAATACCCTCTATGACAATTANGGGGGGGGTGGGCATGAGACAAATGCGGACCGCCTTGTACACCTAGCTAGCTACGGCCTGCAACACCAATCCAGGCTGTACACTTCATTCTTTTCATCCCAACCCGACACAACCCTCTTCGGTCGGGATTCGAGTGTAGCGTCATCTTTCCCAGGAGGAGCAGCCGAGTAGTATGGCTCGAGGCAAAGACAAGCGTGGCCTCCCGTAGTCTCGCAGAAAGTATCTTCGACCATGGCGGCAGGGCACTTCTGGAAGAACTCCTCTGCCGCGGCCCTTACTCCGCAGAAGATAATCAGACGGGTTCACCACAGGAACCGCAGTACCGTACGGCGTTCGGTTGATCCTCTCGGGCGGGGAGGGGGGCTCAAATGGTTTAGCAGGTGCCCAAGGGGACCGAACCAGTCCATTACGGACCCGTCATTCCCCATCTCTTCTTCTTCCTCCTTCACCGCGGAGCTCATCGTCACCACGAGAACGTCACGGCGCACCCCCATTACGACTCCCATGCGGAAGCAGCGGGCGTAGACAACCTCAAGCTAGGTAGGTACCCCGCAGACGGGCCGGACGCGCCCCTGTAATGCCGCCCGTCCACATGACAGCCGATCCCACACACGGCGCTGGAACGACAGAAACCAGCAACTGGAGAGAAACCGCCAGAATATCCCGACATTTGTTCTCGCCGTCCTACCTACCTTGGTCGACCACGTTCCGTCCCGAGAACACCACCGAAATGACGAACGGTATTACTCGGGATACCTTACGCAGACCTCTAACAGCTGGCAGCTCCCCCGGTATTAAACTGTTAGGAGGAAGCGCAGCTAAAACGCTAACAACTTGGCAAACATGCCCTTCTCTTACCGATATATCCACGACACGACCGAACACACTGAATATACATCGTATTGGCGCTTCTCTGGTTCTTGCCTGGGGACGATGTGACCATCTTCTTACCAAAAAACTCGCCGATTGGCTGTCGTCGGCATTGCTGGGTCACTTTGGCTGCTTCAAACCGCCCCGCCACTGTTGTGCGACCATGAGGCCGGTCTCGAACACTAGTGACAGCATAGGTTCCCATACAGTAGTATCAACCACGATCTTGAATATCAAAAAGACTCTTATTGTCTGTCTCTACAATGCAAAAAGTGTGCGCTATGTATCTGGATGTGACAGCCTCCCCATGCAACGCCTACCCAAAGGACTTGCGAAACAGCGCGAGCCTGATGCTTTGATCCCCCAACACCGTCTAAGGTACCATAACCTCCGTAACCAAAAGAGGAAAACAAAAACGAGAAGTCTTGCGAGAAAAAGCGCGGAAATGCAAGATTAAAATACTGTAGAAAGGGGTATTGTTGTTCGGCCAGACATAACAGAGAAGCCCCTGGCACGGAGCGTATTGGGGGTTGCTGGATTCGCCAGCGTGTACCGCCATTAAGGTTCGGTGTGGCGTCTGACGCCTCAAAACTGATTCATCTCCATCGGGGTATCCATCTGCTCGTCGGCAGTATACGCCAGGCCTGCAAAGACCCTCCAGTGGAGAATGCCGAGATGCGCCAGGCGCGTCGCCACGTCGTCCATGCCGCCGTCCTCACGTCCCTCGCGGCCACTCTCAGGGCCAGAGCCGTCGCGCTCCGGGCTGCCGCTCCATGATCGGCCCGGGCTGTGAAGGCGACCACCAGTGGCCACTGAGAACAGCCCGACACCGGTCAGACCACGGAACTCCCTAACCCGTTTCTGCAGCTCCAAGAGGAGCTTCTGATGGAACTGCTGCTCAACTTCCTGGAAGAGGGGGCTGTTGACATCACAGACATGCGAGGCCAGTTTGGATTCGAAGACCGGGAGCATATCAGCGGGGGCATTGGTGAAGCGGAAGATCTGGAGAGCCAGTGACGGAGCCATGGCCTCCCAACGGGATTCATGCCTGCGGGGCGGTGGCGAGGTGTGAAGTAGGGCAACGAGCGAGTTATAGAGGTCCCGGGCCTTGGTGAGTGATTCTGTGGGATCAGACGTCGGCTGGGGTGGGAGGATGAGGGATGACCGCGGGGACGATGTGGCAGAGTCGGAGCTAAAAGCCAAACTTGATGGGCGCGAGGGGGGGGTGTTGAAGTTGAAGTCGGGAGTCATAGACAGCGGCCTGCTGCTGGGCTCGTCCTCGAATCGCGACATAGAGCTGGCGAAGAGCGGAGCGTTAAACCGGCCGACCCTCTCAAGGTCATCATACATCCGCATGCATACTTCCAGGTTGACGGCGTCCAGCATGTCGGCCCGCAGCTTGATAAGTCGCTCTTCGTCGAAAATAAAGGTATTCGGCAGGGCCTTTTCTGAAACAGATGGCAGAACTAACCTTGAGATGGCCTCAAAGAACACCGACATGTCGCCAAAGGAGTGGGCCGCGGCGGGAGATACGGACGCTGCGTACCTCTGGTCAGCGTCCCTGTACCAGGCGTTAGCCTGGGTAACGTCCAGCTTGTGGCCCTGGATCTTCTTCTCGAAGAACTTGCGCTCGAACGGAATGGTTCCCTCGATGAGAATGGGGCGGAGACAGCGGATCTGATGGTTGGCGACGTCGAGCTTCATGGCCTCCAGCACACTAAGCAGGCTCTTCATGCCCCGGACCAACTCCTCCACATTGTTCGTCCTATTCCCGTTGCTCAGCTGACTGTACATCTGGTCAACCCACTCGTCACGCATCGGCGCGCAGTGTGATTTGAGGACGCGGGACAACCACAAGGCCAGCTTTTCCAGGTCCGCGACACCTCTGTAAAATTGCTGCATCAGCAACTCGACGTTCAGCCCCTCCTCCAAGTAGACCCTGTCTCGTTGTGGCACCAGAGTCTGGATAATCTCCTTGACGGCCTTGAGCAGCGAAGGCAAACACCAGTCGTCGTCCTGGCCATGCAAGGCGTAGAATGCCTCGGGTTCCCGAACGAACTGAACGAGCTGTTCTTGCAAGGTGTTCCAGAAGAGGTCCGCCTTGTGCTGTTTCCGTTTCCCCTTGTCGCCGTCTAAGTTGGGGCGGAAATGCAATTCAGGATCAAAGTTGATATCGTGGCGCAATTTGGGGTTGTGCATGATCTTGCACACGTCCAGCTCGCTCAGAGTCAACTTCGTCACTGGAGGCTCGATTGGACGGGAGATCCGAGGGGCTGCCGGGGGCGCTTTTACCTCGGGAACGCCTGCGAAGTAACTGTCTGTCGGAGCGCCGGGGGTGGAGACGGTAGAGCTGTTGGACGATGCTCTGGCCATCAGGGGCGCCGTTGCGGGTGTCGATGTATTTGAAGGGGGGTTGAAACCTCTAGGAGAATCTTGTGAGGGTTGTTGGAACTGAGCCTTGGTCTCCTCTTGTTGGGTCTGCTTGCCCGTCTGGGGCTCGTTCTCCTGAATGGGTTCGTTGTCGGCGCTGGCTCGGGTTGATGTCGAGAGGTGACGGCGGTTACTTTCTATGCCGCCACCGGCTCCTTGTTCGCCGGCCATCGTCGTAGGAAGGCGGTTCTGATAATTATCTGGTTTCTTATTCGGTTCAACTGAGTCGATCGCCTCCACTCGGTAAATCTGTGGTCGTTCGAGAAGAATCTAGAGACCAGAACCAGATTGCCAAGGTTACACACTCTAAAAAAAACGACGTCGAAACGAGAACTTCTGGGAAGTCGAAAGAACCGCTGCGAAGTGCTGGTGTGGCTGGTGTTCGGCAGAGGGAGCAAGTTAGCAAGAGTATATCTAGTTGCAGAACAACGAACAAGCATCGGTGGTTCCGTGAAACGAAAATGGGTCTCGTGAGCGACATCCGGGCGCATGCAGGTGCTGGTTTCCGAAGCTCTGTGTAATGAACGCCGGTGGTCCAAGGGATGACCTGCGAGTTTGCGGCCGGCAGGGCAGATAAGCCAGGTAGGCTCAAGGCGACTTACAGAAGAGAGGTTGCGGATGTGGTGCGGAACGCAGCAGTAATAGGAGAGTCGAGGGCAAGCGTCACCGAGGGATGTTTGCTTCCCGTTTCTTGTTCGATCGTACTCTCTCCGTCAAGTGAATAGGCGCAGGAAGGAGCGGCTGGACCACAGAAGGAGTCCGTTATGGAAGGATGCTCGCTGTGCAGACACGACTAAGAAGCAAACAAACGGCCGAGCCTCACTAGATTGTCGTCGTCGTTGGCTTGGTAAACTGAGGAGACAACGACAAGGCCGGCGGTGCGGTCAAGCTTGTAGTAACAGGCGACTACTTCAGGATGATGCGCTGTCGTTGTTGTCGAACGAAGGTGGAATCAGAGCATTCGTTGGTTCCAGAGGTTTCCTGAGATATGGAAAGAGTGAAAGTCTATTGGAGGGCGAGCGAGGAGGGAGGATGGATTGGTTAAGAGGAAGAAGGCTCGGGCGGGAGATTGCTCTTGCTTCAGAAAGGGTGGAAGGGGGCGAGGTGGGAAGGTGGGCACGCAATATGGCTTTGCCTTGGAGATGCCTGGTATAATGAGAGACGGGAGATATAAAAAAAAAAACAGAGGGCAAAAGCAAGGCCAGAGAAGAGATGTTCCTCCGTTCAGTTAATTACAAATTGGGAAGGAAATTGCAAACGGAGAAGGGAAGGAAAGGAAGCACAAGTCTAAAGAGAGTAAGAAAAAGGGGACGGGGAGAGGCAAGAGAAATACGGTCGGTCAGAGGTGGTAAGGTACAGCTGGAGGTACGGTACAGTCAGGTTCAGGCCCCAGGACCAGGTCAGGTCGGGTCAGGTCAGTGCAGCATGCAGCCGGGGAAGGGATGAAAAAAAAAAAAAGGAGAGGAGGATGGACTGGAGCATGTTAAAGCCGAACAATAACATTAAGATGCTAAGTTATGGTGGTATGGGAGGGTAAGGTGTGCAGCGTCCTAGGAAAGGGGAACCAAGAGGGTACGTATTATGCATGTGTGAGTGAGGTAGCGTAGCATAGCGTAATGTTCATTCAATAGCAGCAGAGGTCTCTCGGCATCGGCAGATGGGTGGAGAGATACTTTTGGCTACGCAAGATTTTGCGGGATCTCCACCTTCACAGTGGCATCGACTTGAACTTAGCCTACATTACACTACTCTACTGCATACCTTGGTAAGGTATTGAGGAAGAGGGTGGCGTAGTCTACGCCATGTTAGAGTGAATTTGAAGTAGGCAAGGAGGGCAGAAACCAATATGTAAAAGGAGGGAAAGGGAAGAGGCTTGTTGATGCGAGCACGGAGTACTCCAACTTCGTCTTGAACAGCAAGTTGATGCAAGTATTTGCGCCAGGTACATGTACCCCATCGCTCGCCCGCCGCCCACGCCCAGCCCAGACAGGACCTAAGAGTTTAGGACGGACACCAAGCCCAAGGATCATGGAAGGGAATCCGAGGCGCTTGGGTTGGGTGAAATTGCCAGTAATGCACCTTCTTCAATGCAGTGGGCACCCAGCGCCGTCCCTCACCCACACTCGAAGCCGGACCTTCATCTTTTTTAGCGCATCACTCATTGACATTCCCTCGGCCCCCTACCACCCCCCCTTGGGATAGGCCTGACGGCGCCAGCAGGACTTGCGATGGTGGTGTTTTGGCGGTCGTCGTGGTGGTGATGACAATGGGGAAAGAAAACCCCCGAGGTACCCCTTCCGTACATGATGGGGGACCATGACGCAGTAAAGAACATGGCCGATACAATTCCTCAAACATCTCCATCTCATACATGCCATACCAATGCCTTCTCCCTCACCTCTCTGCAAATTCCCATGACCCCATCCCTCTCACATCTCGACTCGACATCCCTTCCAGTTCCCGTCCATGGTGTTGGCGCCTTTCCCTTCTCTGTCAGGTACGGCACGCCTCATTGACGCCTCAAGCCGCATGTTCCATGCCCGTCCCTTGGACTGACGACCTGTCCATTCGAAGCGGGTTTTCACCACGTCACCCAGGACTTGAGTCTCTTTGTGAGGTCGTTTTCCATTGCCACGGCAAGCCACGCCACGCCCACCGCCTCGCCTACGTCAAATCCATGCGCTGCTAGCAGTGAGCAGCATTACAGTGTATCAATCAGGTCACTACGCTGGCAATGAATTGCCTCTCGAAAAGCCGGTTGTCTTTTGCCCAACGCCCGGAAAATCCCCGAGAACTTTGGGAAATGATACATGCAAGCAGTACTTACCATGTCGCGACACACCATGGACATGATTCCGCACTCCAGTCGCTGCACGTTTTTGCCCCTAGCAGAGTGGCACCGATGGGGAGGGGGGACGTATCGACACGAGATTCAGGACCTCGGAGAGAAGCACATCGCCATCATTAGTTATGACGGGGGAGCGCCGACGAGCCTCCCCATTTGCCGTTGATTCATCCGTCAGTCTCCAATCGCACCCACAGGCCGATGGCCACTAAGGCGAGATGACTGGGTAATTATCCATGCGGCCATGCCCATGCCATGCCATGCCACGCTCATCGCACGCTGGGGCGATTGGGACCCAGGACCCAGGTCACCCATCCTTGCGCCCTACCGGGGGCGTGGACGAACAACTGGGTTGGTACCTGAGCCCACGTCCGGTCTCCTGGTTCACTCGGGCCTGTCCCTGCCGGCCTTCCAGGACAGCAGCATACGAGAGGCCAGAGACACACACAAGAACCACGACCCATGCGCCTGTCGGCGATCTCGAAGAACGGAACGTAAAAGTAGATAATTCATGGAACACGCCGACCAGCCTCCCTTTCTTTGCCTGGCTCTCCTGGCCCTGCGTTTCCCCGGAAGAGCTGAGTGGGAAAAAGGGGAAGGACAGAAACGGTGGCGCTGGACGGGCCAGACCGATCCCGTCGTCGTTGGGACGACCGACAATACTCCAAACACCAGACTCTTGCCGAATTTTGTTGTCCCAGGATTTCAGAAGAGTTACCTGCACCAAGGGCAAGAGAAGGACTGGTATGGGCATGCAACTAGCTGCGGGCTCTACGCATTAGAAAAAGAACAGAGACACAGCGGCGGTCGGCAGGAGGGGAGCCAGCGCATCATCCATGAGGCTACCTGGGGGCTAGACGTTTGACTGACATGACAAGAGCGCGTCCGGTGAGACGAAGTAAACCAAGGTAAGTAACAAAATGAGAGCAATGTGGATGAAGCTTAGGGTGTGTGCGGTGGTGAGACTGTCAAAGACGGCGGACAGCGGACAGCGAGTCAACCAACGTACCCACCATGGTAGCATCGACCTCTGCCCTCATTCCGGTAACTGCAGCGTGCAAATAAGCAGGTCAAGGCACTTTCAATGGTGTGTCAATCCGCTCTGAACTGACTGATGGTAGTGTACGATAGCGTAGCAATACGGAGGTCGTAGGCGGACGTGATGAGCGCCTCAATATGATAATCTGGTTGAATTGTGTCCGAGCGATGGGATGTTTCTCTTGATAATACGAGATTCCAACCCAAGAGTGCATATCAAAAAACAACAACCTAAAAAAAAACAAAGGGAAAGAAGTTCAACCAGGCAGCTAGTCAGTGATACGCTAGTCGCGGGGTTTCACTACAACAAGGGGATGTTGATTCTGCTGAGAAACCATCGGAGGAATTAGAAAGGCGGAAAAGATTTAAGAAAAAAAACAAGGACAAAAAAAGAAAAAGATATTCAATCTAAAAAAAAAAAAAAAACCCCCAATCCACAGACAGTAATACTAGTAAGGGGAAAGGATACTAAGAAGGCAGGGGTCATATGAGACAACCCAGCAATCCACGCCGTCGGTACGGGGGAATAGGTACCGCGAACTGCATGCCTGGCTCTTGGATGGCTCATAGTAAGCAAGGGTAATTAAGAACCCCAAGAGCGCCCCAGGCGGCAAGGGGAGGACGAACATGACAGGGCGTACCTGATAGTGAGCGTCACATCATCAGCATCTTATTACCGGTCTCCCTTCCCAGCAGTGTCCTCGCTACGCACGCCTGACACCTTTCCTGAATCTCCAGGTGGGCTCACCTCAGCTCAGCTAACCTTCACCTGCCTCGACCGGACCCGCCATGGACACGGTGAGCAAGAAGGGATGCGGTGAGCGAGGGACGCCGAGTCGAAAGTTTGAACCTTGAATTGACTGTCAACCGGCAGTCGCGACATCACCATGCATACCAACCGACACCTACCTGTGTGGCTCAACGCCGACTTTGGTGTCGCTTTGATGTTTGACGTTGCTGGTGCGAAGTACATATCAGTTACAAAATTCATATAGAAGAAGGAAAAAAAAAAAAGAGCGCATGTTTGAATGAGAACTTACCGCCACATCTTCGAATCAATACAAAGTAGCACACCCTACTGTGTAGATAATTGCTCGACCGAGTGCATACCGTGTTGTGAACGGTGTACGCTGTAAAATGTGATGCGACGTAGTTGCATCGTGATGCCAGGTGCCCACGTAGAAGGGAGAGTTCGTTGTCGCTATTTTAGAATAACTGGGTCGGGAATTGATAAGTCAGGGAGAAGGGGGAAAAGGTCCATATGGAAGAAACAGAACCAATGCCTGGCATGCCTGTTGTCTCTGGCCCCTGCACCACAATCCAGGGATCGTCATAGAACGCACCAGTGGATAGAGTGGAAGCGTGACCACCCTTAAAACGAGGCACGACTCAATTCGCCTGCCCTACGGTGGCCATCATTTCACAATCCTTACGGATACAAAGTACGGATACATGACTGGCAAGAGACCTTCTCCCCTCCTCAACCAACTTTCAGTTCTGGACTCTGTTGGACCACCCATTCCTCGGCCCCCGTCCCTGCATCGAAATCTGCGTCAATTGGAAGCCGCCCAGGCATTCTGGGTACATGACATAGAGGTACTTTACCCCAAGCGGCGACTCGCTACGTGCCCTGCGGCCGGGCCTTGAATGTCTCCAGCTTCGGAGCCGGCGGGTCGCTTTCTCGCAAGGTACATCAACGGGGACGTATCGATTACTAAGATGGGTACGTCACCTCTCCGGCCTCGAGCACACAATCTCAATGTTCCTGCCCCAAGGCTAGCCTGCGGCAGGTGAGTACCCCCGACGGTGCGATGGTAAGATAGGACAAAGTACCTGAACCAAGGTTGCGGATGAGGAAGAAATTGCCTAGGCGTTTGAAAGGCTGGAGCGGAGCCAGACGGATACGAAATGCGCTCCGTCTGCATCTCACGTTCCTTTCTCTCCCGTCCCCTAACCGAACACAGAGGCGCTCATGATCCGATAACACATAGTACATTACCGGGCGTCTGTCCGGCTGCGACTCTGGTGGCTACGTTTTGGTTCGGCCTCCACTTCCTTCTATTCTTGCCCCCCCCTTCTCCTATGACTTGGGCCAAGATGATGCTGTTGAACCATCCCCCTGCTGACCCCAAACCTGAAGGCAAGAGGCAACCCGTCACGGAGATGGAGAGCAAGTGTTCAGCATCGCGTCCGGCCGGCATTATGATTGGAACCACCATCGGCCATCCACACTCCCTAGTTACGATCCACGATCCACCGTTCCTCGTCCACTCCAGATGCGACCAACCATCAGCAAACTATACAGCTGATCGCCCCTTTGCAATCACAAATTTCACGAGTCTGCCTCGCCTCGTCTCGGCTCGCCGCCCTGGGACTCTGTGCCTTGTTTCCTTATCCATGCATGCACACATACTTGTTCACATGCGCGTATACGAGAACGACGCACTCTGAGATGAATTCAATCACTTCTCACACATCCATGTCCAAACCCAGATCCAAGATCCAAATTGGCTGCAACACTCCCGTCACCATGGGCCACCCTCAAACTTGCTGTAGAGGGAGAGCAAACGGACCACATCATTCAAGGCAAACACAATGTCAGCAACGGACAACCGCAGCTCATCAGTGACACTGCTTATCTGTTTCCTCTCTCTCACCTTTTTCACCGTATCGGCAGTTGGCATCATCCGCGAAAGTGACTGCGAATCAGCCGCCAGAAGAGGCCATTGGCTGGGATCTACCTCAAGGCGTTTAAGCCGTGGATTGTGGCTGTTCATCAACCCCGTTCTTGAGTGCAAGGGGCCGAGATACCGGAGCTATTGGGGAGATGGCCGACAACGAGGCGACGCCTCACTGACCGGCGTCGTCTGATGCTCACGTCGCTGCCTCTGCTTGGGCTTAGGCCCAGACGGTGCTCGGGAACGTGTGGTATGTGTACAACCGCCCATTCTTTCCAGTCACGGCGCGCCCGTCGCTGGATCAAAACGCCAACGGCGCACGGCAGATGATAGAATTTCGACTCGCGAGACGCCGGCCCCTGCCCGATACCCAGACCTCCAACTGCACGCCTCATGTCGGCGGCGGGCCTGCTCTACGCATGACTAAGGTAACGTAACGGTGCGAGCCTTCCTACTCTACCGTACCACAACCCAAACAAGGCTCTGTCTTCCCAATTCCTGGCAATCGCGGACCGGGGGACGGACAGGACAGACACTGGCTTAGCCACCGGACCAGGAACCACCAAACGGCCGATGACGACAATCGGCCGTTGCAGACATATCGCCTTCATGGTTATAATGCATGGGAGCGAGAGAATAGGTATGCTTCAGTACTCAGCGGATGGGGCGTTGATGAGCTGAGATGATTTCATTTTCACCAGGTGGCCAGCCACTTTGGTGTCCGGAATCAGCTTGCATCTAAAACTGCCACCTGGCTGACTCTTGCTTGAGCCACCACCCATTCTCCAACCAGGACAGTACTGGTACGAGTCAATCACTTTCTGACGTCGACACTCGACAATCGACGTATGTGTGCGTGTGCATGTGTGCGGACCTCTACTACGCATCAACCCTGAACGCCTCGGCCATGGCGAAACCTCCATCCCTTCTGCCTCGTCTTGCCATGTGGCTGATGGAGCACCTTCAGGGGTCCTCCGACCAGGAACCGCGGCAGCCTGAAGAGCGAGGGTCATCCTCGCACAACTGCTGCTGAGAACGAGGCTGCACAGCTCACACCAGCAAACCAAAACCATGCCAGCCCTCCAGTTTCAACAGCCCATCCATCGTCGACTGTCGGCGGCCATTCCTATCTCGTCGGTGGACGCAATTTCCACCTCCTGATGGTTTCTCCCCACCCCTTCACAAATAAAACCAGCTCCCGAACCGACATCGTGGTTCGGCATCGGAAATCAGTCATATGTGGGTTTTCATCCGGCGTCAGTCATAATAACACACGGGTTGTTAGCATGTCGCCTCTTTTGTGGATTGTAGCACTGTGAGGCTTCAAGCACTCTCCGGCCAGACCAACCCGGCCCCAACTTTAATAACGTCTCAATTGCGNCCCCCCCCACCGTCCCAACTACGACATCAGTGCGCCATGATTGGGTTGTTCGTCGGCCCTTCTGGAGACACCCGAGGCGATGCTTGCATGCCTCAAGTCCTCTCTTGCTACAGTCCATGGACGAGAGACAAGATACCGCTTCCTCGCATTCACATTGCACTGTGGCATAATGCATTCGAGTGGCTCGTTTCGGCGTGGTCAACTGCTGCATGGCAAGCCCAGCGTTTTACGATAATATGATGTATGCGCTTGAGATATTGTTGTTGTGCGTCTTGTGCGACACCCACTATAGCCATCCACCACTGCTTGTCCAGATGTGCTCTACTTTGTGCATCTGTACACCAAGTTCTCAGACAGTCTCGCGGCCTGCCGTTGCTTCATGTAGCTGACGTCTTGGGAACATTATAAAGAGATGGAACGAGCCCATGACTCGGTCAGCCCAAAACACACCACATGCCCCGAGCACTATCACCGATGTCGTTCTGATCGTCTTGCTAACGGACACTATGGCCGGCTTGAATGGTCGGCGGGCACTTCGCCTCCCGTGTTCACCGCGCCGTCCTGTCTCTCTCTCTACGGGCTTTACGGCGCAGCGGCGGCTTCACTGCTATGCTGCAATCCGCCGACCAATGCAGCTTGCAGGGTGCAGTTGCTTGCTCGCAACCACAACCGCAAAAGCAAACCAACAAGAGCCAGGTTAGTCGGCTGGGTAGGCAATCGGGCCCCTCCGGTTCCGCACCCC
Source organism: Colletotrichum chlorophyti (assembly GCA_001937105.1). Classification (NCBI taxonomy): domain Eukaryota; kingdom Fungi; phylum Ascomycota; class Sordariomycetes; order Glomerellales; family Glomerellaceae; genus Colletotrichum; species Colletotrichum chlorophyti. Next base: position 1,334,628 of record MPGH01000060.1, on the reverse strand, counting down.
GAGACTCGGTGAAATCGGCATTCAAACAGTGAGGCCAACAACGCAACAAAGCTGTGGCAAATGCTGATTGATGACAACTCGTCTCGACCACACCATCCCATGCCGTGGCCGCCGGATTGATCGCCATTCATCTGTCGTTGGGTCACGTTCCGGATTTGCGCGCCCACCAAGCACAACCCGAGCTGTTTGAGCACTCTGCAACCAGACAACTGTGACAAGTCAGACGTACACCAGCACACCCACACCACACACACATACACATACACAAACAAAGCTCGTACATGTCGCTGACTCTGTGGCCATGCCTTCATGCCGCATGCTGGGCCGACGAAAGGGGCCTCTGCTGGTCAACGTCCAGACCGTGCCCACGCAGACATGGGCCTTTCCCGAAGCGCGCCCGTCTTCCGTGCCCGGTCGATGTCTCGTCTCGTCTCTTTCTGTTTTCGGCGGTCCTGGCCTGGCTCACCCACTTGAAAGAGCACCGAGCTTCCAGCATCAACCGTTTCAAATCACATCACAGCGGGATCTGGGCCGAGATGTGGCACCTCCTCTTTTACCCGTCCCTTCCGTGCCTTCTAGAAAGCTCAGCCCCCTGGAGAAGACGAAGCAGCTCCTCAGACTTTTGTCACGCCAACATCGGTGACTCCGCCCCTTGTGGATGGGATGAGATGGGTGCATGGGTCGTCTCCATCTAATTGTTATTGAGTTGCACCTACGCTTGCGCCGGCTTCATTTTTTTTTTTTTTTTAAAAACGAAGCCCACTTGTTCCTACATGCCGTCGCAACCAATGCGCTTCCAAAGTGAAGCAGGATTTGGTCTTGGCCTGCCTCTTCATCCCGTCGAATCCACCATAACGGCTTATTTGGTTGAGATTGAGCCCCTCTTCATCAGTCACGGCCACAATTCTTCAGCAGCAGCAGCAGCATCTTCTCGCTTGGTGCCAGCGGGTTTCAACAAGGTGCGGAAAGGCATGGTCCCAAACTGATGTGACGGTTCGCTCCCCTGCGACACAAGGGCGGTGAGCTCTCCTTGTGCTCCAGCACACACACACACACACACACACACACACACACACACACACACACACGCACTCACACACACGCACTCACACACACCTCTACCTCATACATGATGCCCGCTGCGCAGACTGCATGACAACGTTAAAAATTTATCATCAGCATCATCACCACCGCCATTTGGAGTCTTGGGGGCGATCGTGTTGCCGCCCCTTACCATGTAGTGGCCGCCCTGTCTTTCGCCTTGCCACCGCCGGATGCCCTGGAAAGTCTGGCAGCCTCCATTTAGACGACACCATCAGGTGCGCTACATTCGTTCTCGTCCTCGCCTTTGATGCTCGTGGTCCCCTGGCACGCGCTACCCAAGCCGCGGCTCCAATCAAAGATTGTCAGTCGTCCGGTTTGGGCCAGTGACCCCCCGCTGCGTCAGTGGACAATGAAGATCGGCGACACCATTGCCTCCCCCCACCAAATTCGATACCAAAGCGGCGTGGAAACAACCTCGCAAACTCATTTCGGGTGGGAGGCACTGACAGCGCCTGCTTTGGGTTTCTGTCTCAATCTACCAGATAGGGTCAAAGAGACAAAGGGTGGGGGGAGAGGACCAGCTGACCAAACTGGAACTCGCGCCTGGTCCCCTCCTCTTCTATGTTCTGTACCACGTTCTTCTTCCTTCGTTCGCAGAAGAGGAAACTACCGAGGAGATTCTAGACCCACTTTACTGTCGGACGACGTAGATCCTCACGAGCCGCCTGTCAGGTTCCCGCTATGCCAAACCCACCATCGCGCGCAGTCCTTCCAGTTTGGTTCAAGCTTGGACCGCTTCAGGAGCGGCCTCCGTTATTCCTGAGGCACACACCCCCCTTTCCTAATGTATTGACAACGGATTCCATTTACGGCTGAGCCAGGGGAGAGGTCTCGAGCGATCCATATAATCTGTCAAGAGTGAAGGAAAATAGGAGATCATTTGAACGTCGATCTCATTCATATACTGGGCATCCGCGGAGGAGCACGCACACTACTACCATGCACAACACGCTGGTGGACGATGTTTCAGGACGGAGGGTTCATCAAGAGGGAGAAGAGGGGACTCATCCTTGAGGAGCGGACGTCGGTCATCTACGAGAGAAAGAGAGAGAGAGATAGAGAGAGAGAGAAGGAGGCTCTAATCTCCACGTTGGATGTCACCCATGCACCCTCACTCCTTGATCCAAGAGTCTCTCCCCTTTGTGACTAGGACAAAACCCATGGGGGATTGAGTTCAACACCAAGCGCGATGATCTGGTCTCAATGTTCTCCTCTCATTCCCGTTCCTCCCCCGTTCCTCCCCCAAACAGGTATGGAGTTCGGAGTCGTCCCCTGTCGAGTGATCCTGAAGTGACGGTACGTCGCCAACGGAGCCCGCTCCCCACGCACGACCCAAGTCGTCATCGCGTACTGCCGTACAATCTTGACGCGATCCGGGGGTTAGCAGACAAGGCTGCGCGGGTCGCTAACGCAAGACTCGCCCGCCGGGGAGGGAGAGAGGGAGGGGGGTTCGCAAGTCGTGGGCTGCGGCGATGACTTGTGACAAAACATAACCCATACTATGATGTATTACGTCCACTCTTAAATAGAGCCTCTGCGAACGAGGCGAGCATCCTTCGCCCCCCTCGTGAACAATCTCCCCCTCCTCCCTCCCCCCGGGCCCCGGGGCCCCAAAGGATGAAGTGCTTAAAATGCGTCGACGGCACAGTGACGAAACCTCCTCCGCTTGTGGCGATGGTCTTGGGGAGGCATTGCAAACACGCCTGGCCCAGGCTGCAGTTGTTCACTGAATTCCCTCCCTCCATGGCGAATCCTACGGCGTACGACAAAAGCGCTACATTCCTGGCTGGCAAGCGGCTGCTGCGAGAGGGCCGCCTCTCCCAGGGGGAAGTTCCGGACAGACTATGATGCCAGCTCATCGCGAGCGAGATGGACCAGGAACCGATCACGTTCCGGTTTGGGGGAGGGGGGGGGGACATTCGGCACACAGTTCAGGTCGCATGGGCACAAGCAATATATTTTTTAAAGGACCTCGTTCAGCCCGCTCATTTTGTACCCAACGATCTGTCGTTCCCCGTCTTGGTATCCAACAAACAACGGCCAACACTTTGACCATATACTGGAAAAAGAAAAAATAGCCAAAAAGGGCGCAGGCCAACAACATCTGTAAAAAGAAAAGGGAGCGGTGGCATACCACCCAGAGTAACAATAACGTTGTAGGTATCCAACCAAAAACTAGAGTTCAGAGAAACTTGTCCCCCAATCCGTTTTTTTCTTTCTCCTTGAAAACCCGCTATGCAGAAATAATAATAATAATAATAAAACATAAATGACGCCGGCCGTGCTAGTAGTACAAATGTAGCATTGCATGGTTGTGAGAACGTCGTGGTTAGATATAGAGGCCGGAGAATCAGATTGTGCTTTTCGTCGTCTTGTCGTTCGGTGCAGAGATCACCTAGGGCTTAGGGGACTTCGCCCAGGGCCCTGGGATTTCCTCAGCTTCTGTAGTTCCTCTTCGATGCGTCTCCTCTTGGCTTGCTCCTCCTGTGGATTGTTAGTACGATGCGTGTGCGGGACAGAAATACGAAAGAACTCACCTTGAGGTCCTCCTGGAATTTCTTCCGCTCCTCCCTCATTGTAGCCCTGAACTGCTCGCTGAGCATCGAAGCCCCGGCACCACGGACGCCGGCGCCGGGCGTCACCTTGAGTCGCTCGTTGTCAAGTTCCTCCTGCAGCTTCGACATGCGAGCCCTCGAGTTGAGCACCTCAGCGTCGAGCTGGTCTTTCAACGAGGCGACCTCGCCCTCGAGCGTCGACTTGACAGCAAGCGCGTCGTCGAGTTTGCTTTCGACCTCAAACTTCTCCCTCTCGGCGTTGATCGTCTCGGCCGTGATGTTCTCCAGCTCCTTGAGCGTCGAGCTGAGCTCCTCCTTAAGTCTGTTGACCTCGGTCTTGAGCTGAGTAACCTCGGCAGTGCTCTGTACCGCCGCCACCTGGTTGGCCCTCTCCTTACGGGAGCCATAGGCACCGTCGAGCTCGGCTTGCGCAATGGTCAACTCCGTCTTGAGCTCGACAATCATCATGTTAAAACGCTCAAGCTCCTCCTCCTTCTCCTTGACCTCCTTGTCTTTCGCTGCTGCCTCCTGCTGCTTCTCGACCGCCGCCTTCTCTGCCCCGGCCAACTTGGTCTTCAACAGCGTGACTTCTTCGTTGGCCCTGCTCAGCTTCTCGGTCATATCTTGAACGTTCGTGTTGAGGCTCGCCAGCGTCGCTTGCGCCTCCTTATTGCTCGCCTCGAGCGACGCATTGCTGACCTCGAGTGAAGCAATCCTGACTTCGCGTTCCTTGATCTCGCTGCGCGTCCTGACCGAACTGGATTCATTGGCCATGCGCGTCATGTTCGCCGTCTCGGCCTCCTTCTCGGCCTTGGCAAGCTTCTGCTGGGCCTCAGCCCCTTCTTCCTCAGCCCGTTCGAGCAGCGACCGAAGCTGATCAATCTGGTCCTGCTTAAGCGTCAACTCAAGGATCTTCTCTTCTTCGGCACGCATTTGCGTCGCCCGAAGCTGGTCGAGCTGCTCTTGCTTCGCCCTCAACTCAATGTCCCTCTGCGAGTCCGACTTGCTGTTGAGCTCGCGCTGTTGCTTGATCTGGCGCTTGAGGACAGATTTCTGTTCCTTCAGGCTGGTCGCTTGGCTGTAAAGCCACTGCACTTTGGTCGAGAAGGCCGATAGCGAGTACGGCTCGTCAGTGTCCATGGCCTCGTCTCCCGACATGTCGTCGTCTTCCGGGGCCATGCCTTGATCCAGTCGCGTTTGGCGACGGTCTGCCTTTTGTCGTTGGATGCTCGCGAAACCGGATTGAATTATATCCCACAGGCCCATCAGAACGGCCTCGACCTGCTCGTCGTCCTGCTTCTTGACAGCTGATTTGCTGGCGGCTTTCTTCATCTCCTCGTCCACGGTGGCCAGAGCGCGCTGGAGGTAGTCGAACTGAGCGTCGAGCCCGGATTCAGGAATGGGGGGATAGCTGGCATCGGCCGTGACAAGGATTTCCCTCATCTGTTGGTTGAGGCTCTCAATGCGACCTTCAGCCTGCCTCAAAGCGACAGACGCCGCGGCAGCGGCGGCCTCCGCCTCATCAAGACCGTGAGAAGACTGCCCTTGAACTTCCTGCTGCTTGCGCACTGCCGACAAGCCCTCCTCAAGGAAGTCAAACTGGCTGTCGAGTGTGGCCCCCGGCTCGGCCGGTTCGTTCGCCGGTATTGACGGCGGGTCGCGGAAGCTATCGTTCTGGGTCGGGTTAAAGTTTACAATTACTTCTCTTAGAGAGTTGCTGAATGTCAAGAGCTTGCGTTCCGTGTCTGCGACGGACTGTAAGCGTTGTGTGTTTTCTCGTTTCAGGTAGTCGATCTCGCCATTCAGAGCATCAGCTTGCGCTAGCAGTTGGCTGTTCTCGTCCTGCAGACCGGCAACTGCGTCTGCTTGCGCCTGGAGCCGAGCGTTCTCCTCCTTCAATCTCTCGGCTGTGTCCCTCAACTGTTCAGCTTCCTTCCTCAGCCTGTCTGACTCCTCGCGCAACTTGCTTTCCTCCTCCCTACCGGGCGCCTTGGGGGGGATGTTGAGCGGAGTGGATATAGGCTTCCCACGGGAGGGAGGTGCGCTGTTAAGTTCTTGGAAAAGTCCGTTCTCGTCGAAATAGGAGTCGTCGCCGGACGGCTCCAGGCTGTTGCGACCATTAGAGTACGTATATAGGCTCTCTGGGCTTCCGGGTATCCCATTCATCAGCTGCGCGGGGAGCTGATTCACCGGCTTCTTGGAGGCCTTGTGGGTCAGTTGCAAGATACCGGCGGTGTGCTCCAGCAAGCTCCTTTGTGACTGTACTAGACGCTGTTCCAGGTTCCGTAGTTCGTTCGACAGCTCATCGACGCGCTTTTCACTGGCTTGCCGCTCCGTCTCAGCCTCCCGCAAGGACTCCCCCAAGCTGTTGCGATTGCTGCCCATCAAACTCCTCCTCTTGCCAGCTTCAGGCTGCGAGTATAGCTTAGCCATAGAAACGGCCGCATCTCGATATTTGGTCTGGATGGCGAGGTTCGTTCGCGTCTGTTCAACCCGCAACGTCAAGGACTGAACCTGCTTCTTGAGACTGTCTACCTCTTCCTGGGATAGAATCTGATATTGTTTGCTGTCGGTCAAGGCCGTCTCGGTGAGTAGGTGGACCTGAATGGGGTCCTTGAGATCTACGAGGGCGGAGCTCGGCGGCATTTTTGTTTTCGCCTACTGAGAGTTAGATACAGCAACGCGAGGTCGACGAGACGCGGAGAGACAACTTACAGAATTAACGCGCAATGGCGCTTGGTTGAAGTTGTTCATGATGTCTCTCCTAAGGCCATCGCCAGCCATGAAATTCCCTCCAGGGCCAGCAGCCCGGGGCGGCGAGGGCCTCCCCGGGGAATACCCGCTCATGATGTTGTTCGGTCGGTAGCAATTGGAGTGGTCGTCAAATCATTATATTACACAAAGGTCGTGGACTCGTAGGTAGAGAAGTTTAGGACGTAGCGGCCGCAAGCGCAACGAGCAAGTTGGTCGGAACGGTTATGATTCGATGGGATTTCAACCTATCCGTACAGGCTGTGGTTTTTCTTTTCTTTTTTCGAACAGCAAGTTTGAGCAACTGAGTTCAAATCGCAGCAGCAGGGCGGACGTGGAAAGACAAAGGGTGGTTGGTGGCTGACGCGTGGGATTGTATTGTATTGTGCCGAAAAGCCCCCCCTGGTGGAATACAAGGGGGTGTGGTTTGGTGGTGGAGGAGGAAGAAGAGGGGATTTGCTATCGCCGTGGAGACAAGATATCGTTGGATTAATCCAATACCGGCCAGTTCGTTGTGGGCTATCGGGAAGAAGATCCAAAGATGATGGTTAACGAAGTCTTTCCCCACTGGGACGCAGACATTCTTGTCAATGTCTAAATTTTTTCTGCTTATTTTTTCACGTTTGCGAAAGGGTGGACCAGAGCACGATTAGGCTGGGGCGGGAACGACGGAATGGTAACGACACATGACAGAATGGATAGAGAGACAGAGAGTAAAACCCTCGGTTTCGATACGGAAGAGCTGTGAGTTTACCGTCCCAAATTTTGAGTTGGCTGACCTGTCGCAGCGAGTGGCAGTCTGGCAGGCACATTTGACACTGTCCAGGCCCCCGGCCCCTTCTTCCCCTTTGCGGGCGGTTGGTGATGGATGCTTCGCAGCTCCCACTTCGGGGGGAATGGGGCACTTGCGCTAAGCTTATTTGGGTTCGTCCCTTGCTCGCTTCCTGCAAGGTAGCGGCTACGCTATTGGCAGATGAGCCGGTAGCTAGCGGTACGTATCCTTAGCGCTAAGGAGGTCAGCGGAACGTTTTTATTTTCCTCCTCTCTCGCTGTGCATGCTTCATCCATCTGTGCACCATTTTCTAGAATAAACCAAATATGCTAGCTAGCACCGATGACCTTGCTGACTGATACCTTGAGGCCGCCGCTATTCGCAAGGATAAAGCCGAACGGGGTTGAATGCACAGCAGTTGCATAAACGACTACTTCTCTCATCAATCTAGGAGCGGTACTCACCGTAATTTCGGGCTCTCAACGACCAGGATCTCGCACCGGGATCATGCATGGCTAGACCATATTTGACAGCTGCCCGAACCTCTTTTCGGCAACCCATCTATATCCATCAGCCCAAGAATGGCCATCGGCCTCACCCAGGCGGTTTCTGTATGCGGGCCTTCGCCGTACGTTCGGCGAACTGTTGATGAAACGTCTCTCAATCGAGTCAATTTGACATATACTACGTAGTAGTCTTCGCAAGGCTTGTCAGCCCGTCTCATGCGTAAATCTGGGCCACATTTAATTCATTTTTATGTTCATTTTCGTTCGAGGTTTTGCCACACAGCCTGGAACTTCACCCAAAACTATAGCCAAAACATGTCCAAGACATTTCCTTTCGGTCAACGACAAACAGCAGTTGCATTTTTGTGCGACGGGACGAGGCATATCTAATCTTCGCGACCGTCCTGGCCGACCGGCCTCCTCCGCCCCAAGTCAGCCTCGTTCTGACCTTGCACGCCTGATGCTGTGGCTGGTCCTCCTTCGCCCTCCAGTCGCCGCCGGAGACCCTCAAACTCGCTTCGCCTGCTCTGTGACCGGGCACCAACCATCCAGCCCGGAAGGCGCCATTTGGTCATGGAGCCCGGCAGCACATCGTTCCTCCATGAGTGTCCCACCACCCAGCCGATGAGCGCGCCCAGCAGCGAACCTGGCCACTGGAAGAGCGCCAGCTGCAAGGCGAGTGCGTATCGATATGACTTGTCGGAAAAGGTAAGCCCAATAAATTGATCGTTCGTCGGCGGCGCCGCGGATGCCGCTACTCGGTAGCGGTAGATGTGTGGGACGACTGCATGGTACTGGGCAAGTATCGCGAAGATGATCGGGGTCGGCCCAGCAGGCATATAGTTAAACAAGCTTGCCGATAGTGGCCGAAGCACGATGGAAAGAAAGACGGGAGGTATCACCGAAGTGAAGAGGGTAGACACCAAAATGAAGGACTGCAACAATACCGGTCAGTAAGGCGATCCTTGCGAGACGTGCGCAAGCGACTCACAGCATATTTCCTCGACCCCCATATCTGTTCAATGACTCTCAAATGGTAGAGAGTCATTGAGGCGAACAGCACCTCGCTGGAGTTGGTGCAGCATAGCTGATACGTCAGGAGGCGCCAGAACTGATGATACCGCAAGAGATGGGAGTCGATGATGATGTAAAAATAGTGCTTGACGTCGAACAAGCTGGCGGCTATGGAGCCCGACACCAGGCCGAGGACAAGTGTGCGTGTCACCGGCGCGTTCGTGAAGGACATGTTGCAGGTGGAAAGCTATCGCATCGTAGCTTGGTCTTCTCTCAGCACCAATTTGATCGGCGGAGGGGCAACAAGATCGGGAATGATCCCTTGTGTTGAAGGGGCTCTCTTCTAGCTGGATTCGGATATCCCTTGGCGCGAAGGGGGTATGTTGGGGATCCGTAGCTGCAGCGTCAGATCTGGCGGCGCACTTCGAAAGAGAGTCGAACTAAAGGAAGTCAGGTGCGTGGCATAGATCAATCAATAATGCCAGGTGGTATCTTCGGCGTCGTCGAATCCACCAGAAGCTCGGGGCGATGCAATGCAGATTGACTGCATTTGTCCACCCCTCCAGGCCAGAGCCGGTGGTGCCCCTGTCCTGGTGGAATGGGGAAATGGGACTACCCAGCCTCAGTTCTTACGTCGACGCCACGGAAAAGAACACACCTGCGAGCAGATCAGGCCTAAGACCACTGGTCCAAAACTTCAGACTTCCCCATGCAATGACGAGGCTGGAGGGCTGAGTGGGGCTTGTCCTCACGCGCGCGATCCCCAGGGAATAATTCGCCCAACGACTTGTACACGACGACACGGTACTCTAAATAGTACATTGTAGTATCCATAGCATATTTCTGCCAGCTTTTCGCAGCGTTCCCACCCTCGCTTCCCTTGCATAACCCTGTCATAACGTATTTCTGTGAGGCGCAGAGCTCTGGGCACACGCCGTCCGTCGCCGCTACTGCCGATGCACAGTGGTGCGTACTCCAGTCTCCAAGCTTCCACCACATCTGCTCTGGTTGAATACTGAGATCAAGGCGGGTACTTTATCCAAGTTGCCAACAGAGCTGACGCGCCATCACCAACTTGATTCTTGTTCTCTTCTGTAATTCCTCTTGGCTTCTTTTACCATACTTGCTTTCTCCACGTTTCTTGTTTGCCGTTCGAAATACCTCCATTCCTCAACATTCAGTCACCGCTACCACATCGAGCTTTCCCTTTCGTTACGTTCTTCGCGCCGTAACCCCAATTGACCAACATGTCAGAAATAATCAACAACCAAATCACTCGATGGCTCTTAAGCTCCCCGCCTGCAGAGTGGGCTATCAACCAACTGCGCGAGCTTCTGATTGGCGCGCTGAAGCAAGGCCCGATCCCTCAACATGTCGCTTTCGAGATGGACGGCAACAGGCGGTATGCCCGAGGCAGGAAGATGGAGACGATAGAAGGCCACCACCATGGCTTTGAGGCCCTTGCAAGGGTGCGCGAGACCCGTTTATCCCTCTCATTAGGAACCGTCGACTGACTCTAGAGGGCACAGGTGCTCGAAATCTGCTACAAATGCGGCGTCAAGGTCGTGACTGTCTATGCCTTCAGCATCGAGAATTTTAACCGCCCGCAATACGAGGTTGATGGGCTTATGCAGCTGGCCAAGGTGAAGCTCGAGCAGTTAACAAAACACGGCGACCTGCTTGACCGGTATGGCGCGGCGGTTCGCGTGCTCGGCCAGAGAGACCTGATCCGCAAGGATGTTCTTGAGGTCGTTGACCGGGCTGTAGAGATGACGAAATACAACAAGCGGTAAGCTAGGCGCATGCCGCCCTCCCGATTGCCATACTGACCGTTGTAGCAACGTACTCAACATTTGCTTCCCCTATACATCGAGAGAAGAGATGACAACGGCCATGCGCTCCACCGTAGAGGAGTACATGATGCCCCCCGGCCCCAAGTTTACGCCTTTCCCAGCCGCTCGCATTTCGCAAAAGATAATGTCCAAGCAGCTGGAGCACCGTGAACCCCTCCCCACCATACGCGACACCTCACCCGCGCCCTCCGTTCGATCGGATGGTGATGATGGCGCGTCGTCGTCGACTACCCTTCCACCCGACTCGCCTTCGCCGCCAAGCCATAGACCTGGCTGCTCCAGCCATTCACTGAAAAACCCGGACAACATCACGGCCGAGACACTTAACAACCATATGTACACCGCCGGAAACCCCCCGTTGGACATTTTCGTTCGAACTAGTGGCGTCGAGAGACTCAGCGACTTCATGCTCTGGCAGTGCCATCAGGACACGCACATCTTCTTTCTCAAGTGTCTTTGGCCCGACTTTGACCTGCAGCACTTCCTGCCAGTCCTCCTTGAATGGCAATGGAGGCAGAAGCAGATTGAGAGAGACGAGCAACCGAGACAGACGGCCAGCAAGGGACGGAAGCTTGCTTGAGCGTAGATCGAGTCTTGGGCTATTCCTTTGTACTTGATGTGCGGGGCAGGCGTTCTGTTCGGTCCAAGATTGTGTTGTTGTATAGAGGAAAACGTTGGTCAGGAGCGTCGTCGTTCACGGCCACATGACAGGGCGGGGAAAAGGCTGCATTGATACCACGAGAGTGTGTTTTGAACCATTTTATTGATATCCATCAAGTTCGAGCGTTGATTACGAACTGGCCAAGGGTGCTATGATTCGAAGCCTAAATGTTAAATCTATGTGAATATTCGAATGTGTGCTATTGACTGCAACGCGACCCGTTGGAATTAAGGTGCTTGGAATGCCAAAGATACTTATCGGATTGTGGCGCGCGTCCCACTGATAAGAATCGATGGAGGATAATGACGACAGTCTCTGTGATGCTCAGAATGTGGCTGGAGACCCTTTGGTCTATCTCTTGGTAAGCTCCACTCGGGCCTCAGGCTGAAATCACTCGCTAAAGTGGCTGGACTGATGGGGGGTCTCTCAGTGGGTGTGTTCCTCCTCCGCCAGGCGGCAGATCCCCAAAGTGCTTTGTATGATCTATGGAAATCCCGAGGCGTCGCTCTCGATTTTCCTCGCACAATCTCTCGTCTGCTGCGACCTGTCAAATTGCACCTCCCGGGCCTCTCTCGCGATTAGGATGTCCTAGTTTCTACGCAAACCTTTTAGATCTTTCAACTTGGTTTTTAATTATCCAACAAATTCTCTCTAGGTTTTCCTCCATTCACAGTACAAATCGCCCGCCTTCGTCGCTACAAAGCTCTGTTGTTCGAATTCTCCGCAGCCTCACACATCCCGCGCGACACGCCGACCAACGTCGCGATGAAATCGGCAAAGCAAACATCGGGGGACACCCCCTCCAGTAGGAGGTCTCAACCCGTTCGACAGACACGCATGAACCCGCCGCGCGTATCGTCTGGCGTCAGAGGATCGACCAACGGGCGGGATTCCCTCGCCGGTGGTTCTGCTCCCGACCAGCCCATTGACATATTCCCGGCCGTAACGTACTTTTCCGACGCCATTGCGGCTCTTCCGAAAGAGCTTGTTCGACATTTTACCCTGCTGAAGGAGGTTGATGCCAAGATCTTCTCCCCCGAGGATGCGCTCTTCAAGCTCGTCGACGCCGCCATGAACGCACCGCCTCCACAACCCCGGTTGCTCAACGATGCGTCGAGCAGTGTCGCGCCTGCCTCGGCTCCGATGAGTGCACAGAACAGCTCCAGCGGCGCTCCCTTGGGCGGCATTGCGCCTCCTCCCGCCCCCTCGACCGACGGCTCCTACGCGACGTCCATCTACGATCCCAGTAACTTCCCTCGGAGACAGTTGTACCGGCAGACGGCCTACAAGATACAGGAGATGCTCGGCTCTTTGGAAGAAAAGAACCACGTTATTTCGACGGCGAATGACGCCCTCCAAAAGCAGCTCGCCCGACTCGACGACGTCTGGCCGCACGTCGAGAGCGAATTCAGCGATGAGGCGAAGTGGGGGAGCACAACACACTGGGCATATCCCGAGAACAGAGCCGTGAGCAAGGCGGCGCATGCCGAGCGCTCGCGGCGTGAAGGTGCTGCCGCCATCTCTGCTGCCGCACAGCAGCTCGCAGAGGAGGCTGCTGCGCGGAGCGACGCGCGAAAGCAGGCTGTTCAAGCCAAGAAGGGCCAGAAGACGCAGCATCAGGAATCCGACTTTGATGACGCCGAAAGTCGCAACAAGGTAGAATCAAGCAAGAAGGGCCAGGGGGGCGGCAAGGCACGCAAGCCGGCCGAGACCGTTGCCAATGTCGGCCTCGGGATCTCGACAAACGGCACAACGAATGGATCTGCCCCTCAGCCCAAGAGACGCAAGGTTGAGAAACCGCCAAGCGGAAACGCCACGACGGAGCGGGCCATGAGCTCTGTGTTCGGAGCAAATGCATCGAAGGCAAAGACAACAAGTCCCAGAGAGACCCCGGCGCCGGAAAGCGGACCCAAGAAACGAAAAGCCCTCCCGTCCGGCACTGGCCAGTCGAAGAAGAGGTTCGCTACCCCCTCTACCCGTCCCCAGGTCATCATTGTCGACAGATTAGCTAACCCGTCCCTCAGCAAAAATGGCACCGCAGCCATGCCTACGTCTGTCGCTTCGTCCCCCGTTCTCAGCACATTTCCCGAGCCCACGTTGCCCCGAGGCTCCCCCACGCCGTCTGCAACTCCCATACCCGCGGCACCGAAACCCCCGACGGCCTCGCGGGCCAAGCAGAGCACGATACAAATGACCGCCGACAACGGCAAGCAATCCCGACCTCCATCGTCTGCTTCCGCATCAGCCAAACCCAATGGGGCTCCGCCACCCATGCCCGATGTCGCGCCCCAAGCACCAACCGTCCCAAAGCCTGCCGCCGAGACCAAACTGGCCGTCAAGGAATCGTCCGCACCGCCCGCGCCGGAGCTTGCAAAGAAGAAAGCAGAACCAAGTATGCCTGCAGTGAAGCCAAAGAAGGAAACACCAAAGCCTGAGGAGCCGGAGACTCCCATCGATCCGGCGCAGCCCGTCCAGACGGCTATCGCGGCTACGGTGACGAAAAGCGGGCGAGCTAGCAAACCTTCAACGCCGGCGATGGCCACATTCCAGGAGGCAGCGAGGCCGAAGTCGGCCCGGACTACGGAAGGCAACGGCGCGAACAAGAGGAAGAAAAGCAACGCAACTACGAAGACCAAGACTGCGAAAACAGCGGATCGAGATGTCGCGAAGACAGCGGGTCAAGGGGTTCCGAAGACAACAGGTCAAGGGGATCCGAAGACGGTGGATCGAGACGTTGCGAAGGTGGAGGGTCAACCCAAACACAATGAGGAGATATCCAGTGAAATGGGAGCGGTCGATACCTACGAGTCGGACCAGGGCGATACTGCGCCGGAGGATGAGGAAGAGCCGGTGTATTGCTGGTGCGCCTGCGTGAGCTGGGGTGAAATGGTCGCATGCGATGCGGACGACTGCGAGAGGGAGTGGTTCCATCTCGAATGCGTAGGCCTCAGGGTGGCCCCCAAAGGAAATTGTAAGTTTGGCATCACTGGTATCGAGGGAGAAGAGGCTAACTGTCGATACAGCGAAATGGTACTGCGAGGAGTGTATCGAGAGATTGGAGTCACAAGGCAAGAAGCTGGGCAAATACAATCTGCTGCGTGACACACAGAATTGGCGCCAATTAGTTGACCGGCTGGATGAACCATACTGATGCCCGAAGCTTCCCTATGGGATCATCATGGTCGGAAGGTATGATCAACAAGCGGAGGCGATAGCATACGCAGCAGCGGTCCTTCGGGAATGGTGTAACAGTACATACTCGCTGGGACAGGGTGGAAGGGAAGGAGCGCATTTGTCTGGGAAGGATAGAGGCAGCTGTAGGATTGAGTAAGAAGGCGACGATTTGGCCCTTTCGTGAGGAGCCCTCCCACGGGAGTCAGTCAGTTAGTCAGAGAGACGGGAATGATGTGTGTGCGCGTTTCGTCTGGACGCGATTTTTGTCTTTGGGGCTTTTTCCCGATTGGGATGGATGGGTTATCTAATTGGGAGCTAGAGCTCGAAAAAGGAGAGAAAAGCAAATGCGTTTCGATCGAATGGGATTTTGATAAGGGGGATCTTTGGACCTTCTCTGTTTTCTTCGGACGAGGCTCTTCTCCCTTCATGGGCGCGTTCGTGCCGTTTCTTCCGCAGTGCTCTGACCTCGTCAAGTGGTTTGGGGATAGGTCCTAAGGTGATTCCGCGGAAGCAGGTTCCGGGCATCGGACGTGGGCATGTGAGATGAGGCGACGCATGCTTGGGTTTCGGGTCCTGTTCTGTTCTCCTGCATAGCGGTGAGGAGAAAGGGGGAAGGGAGGTTTGGTGATACTCTGGAAAGGAGAGAACGGGGGTGGCCATGGCGGTCTGGGCCCCCGGTCTTTGGGAGGACGAGCTGCCTGGCTTGCATGGGGCTTTGGGAGTTTCGACGGACTTCTGCGAGGGTGAAAGGGTAACCCGCATTGCCGTATCCATACACGATCCAATTTCTACTAGTAGTACGCATGGTTCCATAGCGGACATCATGGGGAAAGGTACCTGGACAGGGGATGACAGATCAACCATGGATGGTAGGCGCACGAGGTGTCGTTTTGGAGTGTCATGCTCTTTGGGCTGGGGGAAAACTTCCCGGGGTAGTGCGCTTGCGGAACCATCTGGACGGTGATCTTGTCGCCTATTGTTCTTGGCGACGTTTGCGAGAGAGGACGCAAAAGCACGCCACTGCTGCTATGAAGTGAACGGGCTGTAGCAGTAAATATGTCGTGGCTGAAAGGGGACATTTGGTGGTGTGGTACAAGGGCGACCAAAGTTGCCTGCTTTTCCCGTTTGGGTAAAGTAGAGAGGCATGGGAGAGAAAAATGAGGGGAAAACCTGGGGTAGGCTTCGAGCGCTCTGAGTGGTTAGGAGCAAAACTCGCTCATGTCTGGTGGGACAGAGGCGCGGTGGCTCTAGACAACTCGGCAAAGGCATGACAAAACCAGGAACGGCGAGTGTTTGATTCGATGGGAGCAAGCGTTTTCGTTTCTCTTGCTTGGCTCTTCCCTCTCAACTCCCCTACTGTACCTTCAGGCTTCTGCTGGAGTCGCCGAAGGGTTTGTTCTTGGTGCGCCGCGTGACTACCTCGAAGTACATACCCCCCGGGAATTACTATGACTAACTGCAAACTTGAATGAGCACACCAAGACGGGTCGGGCAGGTCACGAGAAGAGGACTCTGCGTGCAAGCCGACATGGCGCAATACGAGAGGAGGATGGAGAGATCCATTCTGCATTTTTCGTAGACTAATGGGTACTACGGCACAAATACACTCTGGCTTCGGCGCGTGTGACTTTGGTTTTTTGTGTTTTGTTGAGGACCTGGGTTCCTCTTCGGATGGATTCTTATGGCAAGTGAGGGTTTCTTGGTTTCAGCCAGGGGGTATGTTGAAAGGGCTTGAGAGGATTGGATTGTTTTGACAGAAGTTTAGGCCCGAGGCAACGGTAGAGTTCAGAGTCATGATCTGTTAGTCCCGTTGTTGTAAGCAAGTGCACTCAAGATGGGCGGTGCGGCTAATCCACCTTTCAACTAGCTCACCTCCGACAGGGTGGCATAGGGCGGTTGGCCTCGGTCTATCGCCTTGTCCCATTCTTTCTCGAATAATTTTTTTCCCCCTTTCCAGAGAAGATTTTTTTTTTTCTCTAGTGCACTAGGTGGATAATCTGGGGACAAGCACGAGTCACATTTTGTCGATCCTCGAACCGTGAAAGTCCAGCCAACCAGAGATCCGCCAGGGGCCACGGGTGCTAGGATATTCCCGTCAATTCGCATCTTCGGTCTGCCGGCCTGAGCAGCGTTGCCTGAAGCTGTGAATTCCGTAGCATTACGCGGAAGCTGAGGGGGTTGCTGCGAGATTAATGTTGCTCCATTCCAATACCGAAGATGAGCAGGGAGCTGGGGTTAAGTGATGCGCCGTGACGAGTTGCATAGACACAGTTGGATGACTGAGACTCTCTGGAGATGTCGGAGTTGACGATTTTGCAGCTCGGGACCCTGTGCACGCCTCAGAGTCAAAATTGTTGCTGAAAACATAGGTCGTCGCGCAGCCCGAGTGTCCCCTCGTTCGGCATGCCCACCCCCAAGGTCAGATGACTTTGATGAGGTGGCTGTACTGCAATCTGCAGTCCCGTCCGTATCCGATGGGTGGCCAAGCTTGTATCCTTTCCCTGCTTTAATCCCATCGGTCCACGTTACTCATCTTTCGACTACCTGACTGACGAGGAGAAAAGAGAGAAAAAGACAAGCTGGCACATTTGCCATCGTGGTCAGAGAGTCGGAGCATTATCCGACCACCGGAACGGACGTCTCGGTACGCGACACCGGTACTCTCGGCTGCAGCTTAGTGATTATGTGTGTGACTTTGCAAAGCGACGTTGTATGTTCCCACGTCTCAAGACCTCCTCGGGGCTCGGTGTTTGAGTTTGGCGGATCATCAATAACCGTCGCCGAGCCGAGAGCGATCTTCTTCCAAGACGTGCCACCGTGTGCGAGAGATTTGGTTATCCACTCGAGATCAAGGCTTGTCGTCGGCGATCAGGAAGGATATATACGCCGATTTGCTTTGATTCTCATGCACCTAGAGAGGCTCCGTCAAGACAAGGGAGACGTGCCTCCCTCCTCTGAAGCACTACTACATAGTACGTAGAAATGCTTAGGTAATGGACTACCAAGAAGAGGTCTCGGCGCCATGGTGGGAAGGGGAAAAAAAAAGTTTTCCCCAATTTCTATTAGTCGTAGCTTGTATCCATTACGTTTGCAAACCGCAACTTCTNCCCCCCCCCCCAGCTCAGCGCAGCAGGTGGTTCCCGACCGTCTAACCTTTCACAATGTCCCTCTGTTTCCTACTGCTTGGTGTCGAACTAAACCGTCTCTCCAAGAACCGCGAGCACATCCCTTTCGACGAACGCGCTCCCTCGGAGTACAGGACGCGCACTTGTCCATTTGGGTCTACACTAAGTCCCCCGTTATTCTTAGTATTGTTATTACCTTCTCAAAAAATCCGCTTCGACGGGCGAGCCATTCCTTTCAGGTTGCCATTGACAGCCGTGGTACGGGTCCAGCATACGTGAGGTACGCCGTCGACAATTATTAGATGATTATGATTGCATATGGTCAGTCAACAACGGCTTGGCGGGGGAACACTAGACAGCATGCCCGGATGATGGGACCTTCCTTGACACATCTCTTTTGCGCATCGCTTATACAGACTGGAAGACGCTTTAGTATCAAGCAATGATGCTGTGGTCTGCTCATTGCCGACTGGCTCGAAGGCGACACACCCATGACATTCTCATTACCAAATACCCGTCCAATGGTTGGCGGCCGGCTTGCTTCAGGTCGCCAGCCATTTTTCTCTCAAGCTCCGTCGCTATCCATGGCACGACCTCCTCCACCTTCTCGCACTTGTTGGTGTTTTATGTGCATGCGAATTGTCCCTGGGACCTGGACCTGGACTGGATTCCCCATCAACAACTTGACTTGACCCCTTGTCTTGAACGGATGTCGTCTACTGTCCGTGAGTGCGAAGCATGTCACCTGGGCTCGCCGCGCCGTCACCGTGTCATGTACGGACAAGGCTCCGCCTCCCTTTCGATGAAGCTCTGGATGCTCATGTGACGAGGCAAGTCTCCAGTCCTTTGTTTCCATTACCCAATTTTTGACCAAGAACAACTCTTCGCCTCTCCCTCTTGGTATATTAATCTGCGGGCCGCACACACACACTCACACGCGCCCGGCTACTGACGCCTGTAACTGTACCTTTTATGCCGTTTTGTACACAACCTTCCCCATGACGAAACTGTCTCGCTGCTCTACTCCAATACATACCCTGCCCGCGATCCGTGGATGAGTCCATTTGCCCCTGGCTCTTGTTGTTGAACCACCACACTATTTACGCCCAAGCCGCCTGCTTTTCCTCTCTCGTCCACATCGCATCACCTCAACGATTGCGAAGAGCACGTCTTTACTTGTGCCACGCCTCATCACCCTCCATTTTTATCGCCTTCAGGTTTCCTCATTGACCGGCCTCACCTCATCGCCGCTTGCCGGTTTCTCCTCCCCCAAGCTGCAAGCTCCTGTCTCCAGGTTCTGGCCTAGTAGCATTAACAAACGAAACGTGTGTTGAGGTTGGACCACCCTGAACACGCCAAACCACCATCTTCCCCGCATCACAGCAACTTCCTCTTACCTAAAAGCCCCGGTCTTTGACTAATAGAAAAGCCCATCTGGCTTCGCTCTATTGACGGACCCGGACCCTGGCCTTGTGTGTTTTTCTCACGGCTCATCAGTTTTACGTTGTACTGCACCTGCCGACGAGTCGAGCACTTTCCCCTCTCCATCCCCTTCTCCAGCTTTTACCTGTCAAAAGAGACAGAAGAGAAAGACACACAGCAACGGGAAACACGTGTGTGTGCGTGTGTGCGTCTCTTGGGGTGTGTCGAGCAACAATTGAAACATCAGGCGCTGCCGCTGCCGCCTCTGCGCCGCGACCCAGACCCTCAAGGTCAAAGTAAACTTCCTGCAGCCATGGATGCTCCGCGTCTTCTCCATTCGCAAACCTCGTCCCAGGACCACACCCCCCCAGGCCCTCCTCCGACGGGCCACAACCACCCTCAGACTAAATACAAAATGGACAGCCCGGAGCCGCACCGACCTGATACCCCAGAAAAGAATGGCAGGTCCTCTTTCTCATCCATCCGCGAGAACGACTCCGACTTGGCCCAGACTTTCACCTCTTCCAAGGTATCTTCCTACGCACAGAAATCTGTCGATCCTGTCTTCGACGACTCTTCCGCCTCACCATCCCCCTTAGCCTCTCCTTCCCTCGACATGGGCGAAGTCCAGTTTCTCCCTCCCGTCACCCTCCCCAACAGCAAACTCCATGGCGGCTGGTATCCTGCTTCCAGCTTCAAGGGCTGGAAGCAGATCAACGTTAAGGGCAAGACGGCGAGCAAGAGCTTCAGCGACCTGCAGGCGCTGCACATGTCATGGAGCACTCCTCCCGCCTCGCCCAAGGGCAAGAACAAGCACGCCAATGGCCGCGCGCCTATGGAGAGACTCCCCCTCGAGGTCCTAGGTAAGTCGATCGTTCTGCCGATACTTCTCGAACTCGTAGCTGACCCTCTTGTAGGATCCATCATTGAGCTGCTCGTCCTTGATATCCCCCCGCCGTACGGTACCGCGCGCCGCAACGTCGATCTCATGTCCCTGCTCTTGACGTCGAGGACCATCCACGCCGCGACCCTGAACACGCTGTACAAGCATATCACCATCCCGCATTCAAGAATCTTCCGCAAGTTCCTGTCCAACATCACGATGCACCCTGCCCTGGGCACGATTGTGCGGCGCATCGACTTCAGCCACTTCAACAACGCGACCCTCTTCGAATCTGCCAGCGAGCGCAAGGGCACCCGCAACCTGACGGCCGAGACGTTGCTGGAATGCCTGCGGCTTACGCCGCACCTCCAGGAGTTCCTGGCCATGGAGCACATTGACGACGACCTCGGTCCCGAGGTTCTGCAGAAGCTCTTCTTCGACATGCCTCGACTCCAGGCTCTGGACTTCGCGGGCTGCACATCGCCGGCGTTCAAGAACTCCTTTTCGTCTCTCGTGAGTATGGACTGGCCCGACTTGCTTTCCATCACGCGCCTGTCGTTCCACAAGTGCTTGACGCTGCCTTCTACGCTGTTCGAGTACATCATGCCACGCCTGACCAACGTCACGCACCTCGACCTTGCCCAGACGAAGATCACGGACCGAGCGCTGCACGCCATTCCGAAGACGGCCAAGATCACGCACCTGAACCTCGCCAAGTGCACGCTGCTCACAGCGCCGAACGTCATCAACTTTTTTGCAACCCACCCGGCGGTACAGAACCTGGTCTACCTGAGCGTGGCCACCGATGCTCGGAGCCACCAGCTCTTTGATGTGGAGGACGTAACACAGCTCATCCCTGTGCTCCCCAAGTCTCTCAAGTCCCTGAGCTTGAAAGGTAGCCGCATGGACGATGCACACATTGATCAGTTGCGACCTCTGACGAAATACCTCGAGGAGCTTGCCGTCGGGCGCAACATGGATGTGAATGCCGTTGCCAAGCTGCTTGAGCCGGCCGACGAGAAGAAGCCGGAGGAGCCGCACACGTTGCGGTACCTCGACCTTTCGGACCTTTGGGGCAGCGAACTGGATCTCGTCGACCTCTTTTCCAGCCGTAATTCGCTGCTGAGAGCGACATCGGCGCCGCTCGAAGTCATTGAGGTCTCGGAGCAATCGTTCAAGAGCCTGTCCCGGAACAGGACACTGGAGCGCATTGGTTGGTCCCTGCAGGAGATCGGAAGCCGATGCTGGATTGTCCGACTGCAGGACCACCGCAACGACAGCGATCGCGGTTACCGGTGGTGGAAGATGGGAGCCGACAACTGGGGCATGCGCAAGATCCCTGTCGCGCGCGCCGAAGTCGGGGGTATGTATGGGTCTTTCATGTTTGGACGCAAGCTATGATTGCATTGGGAGCATTTGACGCGACGAAAAAGCGAAGCACTTTCAGCGTTCTCGAGTTCTGTTCGCCAAGTTTTTTTTTTCTCTTTTTTATTACACATTCATCACGCATCATCACTCATCGGGCGNTTTTTTTTTTTTTTTTTTTTTTTTTTTACTTTTCGCCGGGGTTTGGGCGTACAAGGGGCGTCGGTTGAGATACCTGGAGCTACAATGGATCAGAAAACCAAAAACGGCGGAACTCGAGACTCTTCATGAAGGAAAGAAGAGTAACGGGGGGAAGCAAGCAGCTACGACCGAAATGACTGGCTGATGTACTTTATTCGATATTCGATATAGGTAGCATAACACCTAATTTTCATGCCAGACGGAAGTTGTTTAATATCATTGTTTGGTTCCGCCAAGTGAGCACAGTGTCATCCGGGTCCTTATCGATGGAAGTGAATCATTCTCGAACATGCATCCAGGGGAGCTCGAGGGGTACCTGCAGGGTCTACATCATCGTGCCGTCACTAAGCCCCCAAAAAGTCAGCTCATCCCTGTTCCCGACAGCTCTTAACTTCTGTCACCTGGAGTTCTCCCTTCTTAGGTAAGCCCGCATGATGGTCTTGGCAAACTTAAATCATCATCTCTCCATGTGTCCTCGCGAGAACGCGTAGAAGTAGCCTTACGCCCTGACCCTGTTCACAACCCAAAAAGACACCTCTCAGCCTTACCAAGCTCCAAAAACCGTCGCACACCTCGAGGACGCTCACCAAGCTTCTTCGTCGAGCGGCTATCCCGCCCGACTTCACATCCAAGAGCACCTGCGCAAGCAAAGGGTCTGTCGTCCGCCCACCATGGCTTTCGGCTGGTCAGAGTGAGTAACCTCAACTCCGCCATCACCCCCACATCATTGAAGATAAACGCAACCTCACACCTCACAGAATCCGTTCCCTCCTCCTCGTGTTCGGCCCCATCCTCCTACCGAAAGTGATCGCGGCCTACCGCTCCATCCGCAATGCCTCTCAGCACAAAAGCGACCCCGTTCCCCCTCCGCCCCGCGTAATTGGCGCCCTCGCCGTCCTCTCCGTCCTCGTCCTAGTTTACCTCGCAAAAACCCTGCCGCCCTTCGCCCCGGAAAACGTCTTCACCCTTACCCAGTCCCGCCTCCAGATCCCCGTCGACGTCCTCTTCAACCGCCTGTCTTCCCTCCGCCCGAACTCCGCCCTCACCCAGGCGGATGAGCGTCTACACGCCCGCTTCGTCAATCTCGAGTCTCGCCTCCTCTACCTCCACCTCGGCCCTGCCGCCCTCGCAGACTGTCCCTTTTGCAAGTCCGAAGACCCCAAGTCCTACTTTTACTACGCCCTCCCCGGCATCGTCCTCCCCCACCTTGTCAACCTCATCGCCCTGGGCGCCGTCACCTCGTCCATCCTGACCGGCCGCGACGGCGCCCGCTGGCGCTCCTACGCCACAATGGCAGCCGCCTTCCTCTGCATCGCCGACGTTGCCCTCGTCAACCAGTACGACTACTCGTCTAACGCCTCCGCCCTGCGCCTCCAGGACATTGACTTCTTTTACTGGAAATCCCGCGCCTTGCGATACGGCTCCCTTGCCCTGCTCAACGCGGCCCTCGCCGCCGTGCTCTTCCTGTCCAGCACCCGCCGTGCCTTCGTCCAGCCTCCATCGGAGGCGGAGCGCATCGAGTCTGCCAACCGCGCACTAAACGCCGTCAAGAGCAAGCTCAACGCCCTGGGCATCGTCAAGAACACGACGCTCCGCGACGACGAGCTGCGGGCACGAAGCCAGGCCTACTGGCTGCACGAGGTGCGCCTGGTCCGCGAGGTTATGGAGGAGCGCGAGGTCGTCGAGGGCGTCAACGACGCGCTGGAGAACAGGATCAACATACAGCGCATCACCTCCGACGCCGAGGCCTACGCGCAGACCGTGTTCCAGCCGCTGGAGGCGAGTCTCGATACGGCGCAGCCGGCGCAGTAGACACTGGGGGTGGGAGGTGGTTTTGTCATGTTTGAAAATACAGATTTAGGCTTGAGATAACAATCACGTATGACGCACTACCAAGAGAAACCCCCCTCACGGTGAAAACAGAATCGCTGCCTGAAAGAGAATGTCTTTGTTTTTTGTAAGTAAAATGCTTGAATACGCCTCTACGGCTGCCGATAATCCATCCGTCAAGAACACTTGGTGGTTTCCTAATTCCTCCGCCACCGTCCCCGCCCTCCCTAAAACCAATGGCTTTTTTACACGATGGACTGATGAAATGCTACATGCCCGCTTCCTCCTATCTCTCTCCCCCTCCCTCTCTCTCTCTCTCTCTCTGCTCTAGCTCACTCGCCTCCACTTGCCTGTGTGTACCCATTTCCCTCACCCGGACGAGCGGTTCACGACGCCCTGATCTTTTCTTTTTTCTTTGTTCTTTTTTCTGCATGCGTATATATGAGAAACGAGCTTTGGTGTGGACTGCCGTGAAGCAACGCACCACGCCCGGTCCCGCTCCGCACCGGCCCGAGATCACCCACTCGACAGAGACGCCAGCCAGGACGGCACGCCCTATCCGCCGCCCTTGGTCTCCGACCTCGTCGCCGCGCTGCTGCCGCTGTCCTTGCGCTCGCGCGGCGGCTGGTCGAGGCCCTCCTCGGCGCTGCGCTCGAGGAACCCGGCCCAGAGGTCGGCGAGCGACTCCTTGTTGCCTGCGGACGTGGGCGTAGTCTCGGAGAAGAACTCGGCGCTCAGCGACGGGGTGCTCGGCGTCCGGTGGAAGGGGGACGCCGGCAGGCGCAGGATGTTCGTTGACGTGCCCGGCCGCGCGAGGCCGGCCTGCTCGCGCTGCTCGTCGGTCCAGTTGAGGTAGCCGGCCATGACCTGCAGNGGTCGTTAGTCCACGCTGGTGTCAAGTGCATGGCAGAATGTGTGGAGGGTAGGGGAGGGAGGGGCTGCTTACCTGTCGACATTGTCTTCGGGCTTCGTCTTCTTGAGATAGCGGAGGGCCTTGGTGAGGTGGTCGTTGAGCACGATGGCCTCGTGCCGCAGCTTGCCGATGAGTAAGTTCTTCTCCTTGACCTCCTTCTCGAACGGCGCCGTCCGCTCCAGCTCCTTGGTGAGCGAGTCCTTGGCCGCCTCGGCCTCGGTGGCTCTGGCTTCGGCCTCTTGGACGACCTTCTTCATCGCCTGCAGCTGCTCCTCGGACGTCTCGACCATCTCGCGCAGCTCCTTCTTGCGCGCGTCCTGGATCTCGCGCAGGGCCTTTTGCAGGTTGTCAATGACCTGTGACTGTTGGTCCCGCTCGGCGGCGGCGCTCTCGTAGCCCTCACGCAGGCCGATGATCTGCTCCTCGAGCTCCGACACCTTCTCGACCAGGGACTCCTTGACGGACCGCTCCTCCATGGCAATGACCTCCCACTCGCCCATGGCGTTTGTCGTCGTCTCGACCTCCTCCTTGAGGTTGGCCACGAGCTTCATCAACTCGTCGCGCTCCTTGACCCAATTTTGCTGCGAGAGGTTGCTGCGGCTGCGCAGGCTCGTCGCCTCACGCGACGTGTCCTGCAGCTCCTCTTTCAGCTTGGCCACCTCCTCCTCGGACGCCCGCGCGCCGTTCTGAAGCTCCTCATTCTGCGACTCGAGCTCCTCGATGCGCTC
This sequence comes from Colletotrichum chlorophyti, assembly GCA_001937105.1. NCBI lineage: Eukaryota > Fungi > Ascomycota > Sordariomycetes > Glomerellales > Glomerellaceae > Colletotrichum > Colletotrichum chlorophyti. The sequence continues at coordinate 1,309,771 of MPGH01000060.1, read as the reverse complement.
CTTGGCCTCCTCGAGCTCGGCGCGGTCGCGCTTGAGTCGTTCGCCGAGGGTCGACTTGAGATGGTTAACCCGCTCGAGCAGGGACTCGTATTGCGCCTCGGCCTGTTCCTTTGCTGATGATGTCTCCTCCAGGTCCGACTTGAGCTGCGTGACCGTCTCGCTGTGCTGGCCCTGAATGGTCTCCAACTGTTTCCTCAGTTGCTCGACTTCCGTGCGCAGGGCCTCTCGATCCTTCGTGAGTGCATCCAGTTTCGCTGTGGTGTCGGACCCGGCATCCTGGTCTTCTTGGGCCTTCTCTGTCGGGGGATTTGCGTGTCCATTGCTTGTCGGGCGCTCCGTGTGGCCGTTAACTGTCGTGTCATTGTTCGCATCCCGGTCGGCGCCGCCTCGTTCTGTGGGCGCAGCAGTCTGCGACATGAGTTAGGTTGCTGGCATCGAGGAGGAAGAGGAGGGGGGAGCAAAGGGAGCAATCACCTGCACCGGGGATTCCGGTTCGTCATCGCCATCCTCAGCTTCGGGGTGGGGAGCAGCCGCGCTGTCCGTCTCTATGGGTTCCTTTGGCTTGTTCGCATTCTTCTTCTTCTTGTTGCTCTTCTTTTTCCCTGGAGTTGTGCATCAATGTTAGCTTTGCAAGGGCAAACCGGCCGCCTTCCATGGGCGGGAGAGTGGATTCAATCGGGCGAACCTGAAGATGCGTTTTGGACCGGATCAGTAGAAGGAGCGGCGGCCGACATGTTGACTTCTCAGCTGCATCGGGAGATTTGTGTAGAGCCCTTTGAGCTGGTGGGCGAGGACGCGCTTCTCCTCCTTTTTTTTTTTACCTGGTTGGTATTCGAGGTTCGCGAGATGTCGCCAGGTTGTACACACCGGGGCAGGTGTGCAGTATGTACTTACACCACGTAAGCTACGCCGCAAGGCTCCTTGGGTTCTCAAATTAGCGAGCGTGTTCACTTCCCACGCGCTGCTCCCCCGTCCCCCACACTGGTTCGCCCCACATAAATGTGCCTTTCTGATAGCGATAAGAACAGGTAGTGCACTGGCCTGCAGTGAACCGCTAAACATCGATGGGTGCTGTTATAAACAGGGCCGTAGAGAATCCAAATTATTACCTTGGTAGTCCGTGATTGAATCTTCAAGCTCTCACATTCCTGCCACGTCTTGAATCTGCTCAGGCAGCTGTGAACATTCATCTCTTACCTTTCAGAACAGAGCAGCTGAGCATAGGATCATGATGTGAAACGGCGGCTTCAACAGCTGGTCAACTGACTAACACGAACCACACTTTAGACTCTCGCTCCAATTGTCAATTGGATCTGCTTCTTGGTTGATGCACAGCTACCCAATCAAAAGTGAAAACCATGGTTATGAAGCAAAGTGTCCTTTTTCAAGATGCATGAAAGATTGACAGATACGACGATGCTTCCCTTTACGAGATGGCCCGGTCAACTGACCGTCTTGGCAAAAGGTACACCTTAGGTCTGGTACCTATGGTGGGTCTGGTTCGCTTACTCATCCTTATCTTATCTTCCAACGCCCTTCAAGTAGCGTCTGCTCCAGAGCGAAATTTTCCGTTTTCCCCTTCCCTTCTTCACATATTTTTACCCTTCGCTGATATATCACTCGATCGAGTCCATTTATTTTTTGACTTGATCATTTTTGACGCTGAAGTAGAGCATATCTCGCCTTTTATAATCCCGGCTCTTGTCCACATTGAAATGGGCGCGACGGGTTCGCTATGTGCGTACATGCTGCCATGAAAATCCCCAATTATTTGGTACCCATTGCTTTGTCTTTTTTGGCTCCTCTACAGAAAAGAACTCCCGTGCAAGAAAACAAGTGAAAAAAAAAAAAAACCTAGAATATTGCAGAACAGAGACTTTGAAGGCAGCACAAGCCAAGAAAATACTTTCGTGATTGCGGGATATCATTAAACAAGCCTAGGCCTTGGCCTTCCTTGTCTTGCCGCCCTTCTTCGCCTTGCCCTTGGTCGTCTTGGGCTTCTCCTCGACGGTCTCCTCCTTGTCCTCGGCCGCGGGGGCAGCCTCCTCCGCAGTCTTCTCTTCAACCGGCGCGGCCTCAATCGCCTTGGGTTCCTCGGGGGCATCGACGGCCATGGGCTCCGGCGGGGGCGCGACGGCTTGCTTCAGCTTGGGCGCCTCGAACTCGTACCCCAGCTCCTTGAGCTTCTCGGCCCTCTCGAGTCTCTTCTTCTCCTCGACCGAGACCTTGTTCGTCCACGCCGACTCGGTGCGCGGCCTCGCCAGCTCGCCGGCGGCGATCTTGCTCCACGGGATCTTCTTGAAACGCCTGTTGGCGCCCTTCCAGATGTCCTCGTGCAGTTGCTCGCGGGGTACCGTCTTGACCTTGAGGATGTGGCCGAAAAGGAGGTAGTTGTCCATGGTCTTTGCAACGATCTCTGCCGTGCTCTGCTCAGCGAACTCAACAAAGGCGTAGTGCTTGCTAGCACCCGTCTTCTTGTTGCGAGCAAGCCTCAGGCGGGTGATGGGGCCGAACTGTGAGAAGTAACCTCTCATCTGGTGCTCGTAGAAGCCGTGAGGCAGTCTAGAGACGAAGACAACGCCCGGCTCCTCCTTTGAGCCGTCCGTAATGGTCTTCTGCCTCTTGTTGAACTTGGGGACCTTTCCAACGTCCTGGCCAGGCTTGTAGTCGGATCCCTTGGCAGCTGGCGCATCCTCGGGGTCGGAGTCGAGGCCAGCGGCGAGGGCCTGAATGTCGGCGTCAACCTCGTCGTCCGAGTCGGCGGCATCTTCCTCCACGGGCTCCTCGTCAGCCTCAACCTCGACCTCGGCCTCCTCGACGACTTCGGGTTCGGGTGCCGACTTCTTCGATTTGGTCGCCTTGGCGGGCTTCTGCTTCTTCGTAGCGACGGGCGAGGACTGTTCGGGGGCTGGACAAGGATCTTGTTAGCTGGCACAACGATGACGGTGTTGAAACATGTGAATCGTACCCTTGCGCTTGGTCGCCTTCTCGGCCGCTTCGGCCTTCTCAATCTTCTCGACCTTCGTGACCTTCTCGACCTTGGTCTTCTTGGCCGCAGGCTCGACCTTCTCAACCTTCTCGACCTTGGTGGCCTTCTTCGCGACAGGCTTCTCGGACGCAGCCGCTGTGAATTCACGTTAGGCCTTTGCAATGCATGACGCAAGATAACGGCGCGGGCGCAATACTCACATCTCGTTCGCTTCCTCAGTTCGGGGGCCATTTTTGCAGAATTGTTGTTTCCCGCCTTTCTGTTTTGTCTGTCGGGGGTCCTGGAAAGTCAAAGGGTACCCACAGGCGAAAAGTGCTCTGGTCGCGGAAAGGACGAAAAAAATAAAAATTTCCAGATTCTGCCACAGAGATAATGGAGGCGGTCAGACCGAAGAACCCCACTAACGCGATGTCCCCAGGGGTCCAAGCTAGCGACTTTTCAGCGGGGGGCGTCGGCGCTGGAGAGGGCGACGGTGCCGTCCCACGGCGTCTCTGCCACGCATCGCGACGCGCTAACCTTAATTGTGAGCAGCTGCCAGTTGCACGCCAGGAGGGCATCCCGTTGGTTCATCTTGATTCTTGTTCAAGGGGTTTGGCCTCAGTCACATTTTCTTCAATAACATCGTGCATTGGCAGTCTCACTCGATTTGAGACGCCCGATCACTGCACCGTCGATGTTGATTCTCTTTCATACGATACAACTGTCAAACACATCGCCTCAAGTATCTTGATAAACACCATATGTTCACATCGACGGAAGGCCGTCTGGACGCAACGCTCATCTACAAGTAATTAGTGGAGCTATTCCACCAAATCATTGGATTCATCTGCGTTGGACATTTACAGCTTATTTCCCTAACCACGGCAGCCATTTCCAATACGGCCTCTCACACACGTCTGGAAGACACACAACTTTGTACCATCAACAGCTCGACATTTTCTACAACACGTGCTCCCTTCGCCAAAGAGAATCAAAGCTCATCAACATGGCCGGCAACAACGTGGAAATGACACATGCAGAGATGTGGGATGACTCCGCCCTCATAGACTCATGGAACGAGGCGCTAGACGAGTACAAAGTAAGAGACTGATGCATCGTGAGGACTCTCACTCGCAGAGCAGCGGCTGACTATCGTGGCAGAAGTATCATAGCATCCACGCAAAAGGAGGCAAGCTCGAAGACCTTGGTCTTCAGGACAAGTTGGAACCCCTTTAACCACCCCAGGAGCTCCTGGACCTCGTCTCTGACACCCAATGATCTCCGCAGGACCGCCGACGCAGAAACGCAAGCAGTCGATCAGCCAGCGATCGTGGATAGCGGAGAGGGAGCCAACAAAACAAAGGCCGCTGACGGCAGCACGGATGTAAAACAACCCCTTTACACCCTGGAGGAAATCCAGGCAGATCGAAAAAGCTTGGCTCTCGTCCTCAATGCAATCTTGGTCGTTTCTGCTAACGTGTTCCTTGCTCGCTTCAGGTCCAACCAGACTCGGCCGGCGTACCTATCGCAGACGCAATCTCGGACCGTAGCGGCAACGTCGGAGGGCCTGCGACAATGGCTCCGCAGAGTCTTCTCGGCTCAGGTATGTAGATGCTCCCGGGAGATTATGATGAGACGGCATGCTGGGCAGTGTCCTTGCCGCTGGACGAACGGATAAGGGAGTTGGGACTGACTGGATAATTGATCCCAGTGCAAGACGAGGGTCTAAAGAGACTTCTAATGTCCTGGTACTACGCGGGATACTATACCGGCCTGTATGAAGGCCAGCAGCAGCAGCAGCAGCAGCAGCAGCCGCCGCCGCGAGAATGAGGCTGAGCGTGTTCCGTCTAGGCTGGATCACGAAAGACGGACAAAATGTGGGGAATGGGGTGAGGTCGAACCGTACCTGAAAAAAAAGAGACCATCAGCAACAGAGTTTATCTGATCGACAGGCGGGAGCGCGAAGTCTGTAACACGATCTGTTCCATCGTCCGATGCTGCAACGGGGGCCACACTGTTCCTTGTCTGAGGTGCGCCGTGGCATGTGTCACACGAACCACAGGAGCGCCGCCTCTTTTCTGATTCGCCGTTTTATCCGTTGTCTCCGCTGGCCTCTTGGGACGGATGAATTTGGGATGCGGTTCAAACCAGTCCCAAGTCGGGGTCGGGCGAACTTGTAGTTCTGGCGCCAGTGCGGCCTTGCGGGTTGCGACAGACATTTCATCACTGTGGTACGCACAAGACGTCGATGCGCTCTCTTGTCTGTCACCCAAGAATTCGTTTTGTTTCACCGCGGACGGGTCTGGGCTTCGTTGTTTCTTAGCCCCCTGCCGGTCCACGTTCAGGTTTTCAAATCTTGTTTTTTTTTTCCTCGTTACTAGTACTTTCCCAGCACTTCTGCAAATAGGTCATGGCGGGGGAAGAGGGAAAAAAAGGAGAGAGAGACATGTGGATCGGGAAGCGAACCAAGACCTTTCGGCAAGGCGGAACGAAAAGAGATGACACTGTCAGCGGCGGTCCAGTCAAGATTGGGCTCGGCATGAATCATGGCGGACTCGGCTGTCTGAAATTGCGTTGAGATGAAAGATTGTATTGTATGTAGGTGTCGCCATCGGAAACAGGTCGCGGAAAGCATTGGATGGAAACGTAGAGATGCGATGGTCGCCCTTGGCCTGGTGAGGAAGTGGCATGTATCCCGGGCGAGCTGCGGTTCACGCCGTCGATGATAACCAGGCAGAGACGTTCTCCGTATGTCATTGAGGTTCTACCGCATATGCCGTTACAGCAACGCACATACATGCAGTTCCTCCCTGTCAAGGACCATCCGCGCCACGTCTATCGCCAGTGCACGTTGGGCTCATCCGGACCGGAGTTGACTTTACACTGACGGACGTGGACGCTCTATCCTACCAAGTACGAGAAACACATGCCTAAAGGCGGCGGTTGAGCCACCAGAGTGAACTGAGCCTGACATGAGCGCGAAGTCCTCCTCCGTCCCATACCCCAAACAAGGCTGCGGCGCCGTCCACAAGGACGTCAGCCAGGAGGGTACACACGAGCCAAACCACAGCGGACGGCGGAAGGCTGAACTGGTCGTTGTTGTGACAAGGTAACGGCTACAAGCACAGCGGGGCAATGGCAATGGCAGTGCTGGAAGGCGACGGAGCCGATCACTAGCGCCCGGTATGGATCTGTGTCAGGTTTGGTTGGGCAGACGACCTCAGAATTCATAGGAGCTAGGCCAGCCAGCAGGGTTGGATCTGGTGAACTGGGCGAGCGAAGGCTCACGGAATGGAACGGAGGACATTACGAGTGACATGGGCTGGTGGGACGGGTCGATGGGCGAAGTTAGGCGTAGAGGGTGGTCGCAAGAGAATGGATGAGGATGGGTATCGATTGGGTACCTCTGGTAAAAACAATGGAACGTTTTTCTTGGTATGTGGACCGGGAAGAGATTCGTCCGTGGTTCAGAGAAATAAAAACGGGATGATGTATTGAAAGACCATGGCGGACGAGGGCACAGTGAAGAGGAGTAAGTAATTAGGAGGAGGAAGAGCAGAAAGGGGGAGCGGGCTTGTTTCATAGTCTTCATTGGTCTGTTTGAGGCGGCTGCACGCCCAGCATCAACGCGGGAGCGCAGTAGAATGAGGATGCTTTGCATTGTCGACCGTGCCGACTCATGCCGCGACTTCTGAGATATCGGGCGATAAGGATAGGTTGCTGAGCCGATAGTCGAGAAGCCGAAGACACCGAGGACGAAGACGAGACGAGACGAGACGAGACCAAGAAGGGGCGAGGAGTGACGGGATGGGGACTGAACGGCTTACATAGCTTGGCAAGGTCGTGCGTCTTGGTGACGGCCCCGGCCAGGCTTCGTATTTGTGTTCTCTTGTCTTGGTAAAATACAGTAGATCAAATCCAGACCTTGAGACTCTTCACTCCTGGTTCCACTAGGGCACCTCGCGTATCCAGTATTCGCAAGGTTGAGAATATCAAGAACAGGAGTAGTATCAACATTCCAGTCTTTGGTGTCTGCAGGAACCGAGAAACGGTGAGAAGGGGTAGGTGACAGGGGGTTGAAGGGGGGGGCAAAGTGTGGGGCTCCAACTCGTGGCTCCGGCCGCTAAGACGTCGTCAAGGGGGCCCGACCAGCTTAATTGGGTGAGATAAGGTTTAGCACCCGGAAAAGACAGCGGGAGGGTTAATTAAATTTTACAATGGCAGTGGGCGGTGAAAGAGAGCCAAGGGGGAAAGAAGAGACCAGACAAGCCTTCTGTATCGGGCATTATCTTGATTAGGTATGTCGGGGGAGGGTCTGTAGTCTATCTATTGGGCCATCCTCCAATCGAGATATTTCATCATTGGTTTGCTCCTTGGTTGTTGCACCAACCCAGCATCCTGTCCACGGCTTGCCGTCTTACAACGTCTTCATCCTCACAACTGTCTAGCAACGAACATCCGGCTTCCGCGCATCTATACCATCATCGAGCAAGAGGCCTCCCTATTCTTTCCCACTTCTCAAAGCACACACTGGTCCATGATTGTGACTGGGATCCTGGCATGCAAAATCCTTGGGTGGGCGGCCCCCAAGGGTCCGAGCAATCGCCATCTTCGGAAGGGCGGCCAGGCCAGGGGCTCCTTCTAGCGAGGTGCCAAAACACGACTCGAGACGATTCTGTCACAGCCCTTCCCACCTCCTGCTCTCCGCCTTGCCTTGTCTTTGCCTTCTCCGTGGACACACACACACACACACTAGTGTCTCTCATTGCCGTAGTTCCCACCCGTCAAAGTGCACAGCTCCTTGCTCTACGGCCTTCTTGGTCTCAAGTCTCTAGTGTCTATCCTACAACGACACCCCAGTCGTCTCTCATCATCCACCTGCTGCGGCTCCATCGGCAGCACCAACTACACCGTCATCCATCCGTTCACAGCCCCCTGGTTTCTCCCAACCCTATACACTGTGGGAAAGTCTTGGCTTTTGTTCTTTATTTACTCCCGGCTTGGGATGGCAACGCCGTCATGGGCCTGTGCCTCGCGTGCTTGATCGGACGCTGAGTCCCCGAGCTGTGAACCGCCCCCCTCGACAACCTCGTCACCCTGTCCACAAGCCCGTCACACTCGCCATCCCCCTACCATCTCCCCTAAGGACCCCGGAGGCGCTGCTTGGCTGGGCTTGGCCTGAGTTGCTCCATGCCATGCCGCGCCACACCATGACCGCAAAGCCCAGGACAGGACAAAACGGTCTGGCGGAAGACTTCCTCGTCCTGTTTCGTCGAGGTCAACGTTGGGGCCGGGAAGGGGCTGTCCCATGGACCCGGTGGATCCATGGAGACTCTCACTCCATGACATGGGACAGCGGACAAGATAATGCAACATGGCTTGCGCTCATCTCATCAATGCCGCGGGCCTCTCTCGATTTAAGCTCTCTCACTCCCCCTTACCCTCGACCACGTAAGAAGTTCTGTTTCCTTCTCTCTTCCCCATCTCTTCTTCATCCATCCGCCTCGCGTCTTCACTCATTTTTTCCCGGACTTTCGTTCTCTTCGGTTCCGTGTTCACTCTTCTTCGCCACGAGCAGGCCCTCGCCATTCAGCTTTAACTAAACCCTTTTATTCCCTCTGCATCCACTCACCGGGCTCCAGTAGTCTCGTGCCAACCATAGATCTTCAGAGAAGAGAAGTAAGAGGGTAGTGGGAGAAGGACCGAGGTCTTCTCGATATATAACAACAACAACGTCAAGGTCATCTGTCCTAGTACACAACGACAACAACGACAACGACAACGACCGTCAACCGTCACGATGAAATTCTCCGCCGTCCTAGCACTCTCCGCCGCCGTCATGGCCTCCGCCAAGTCGGTCCGCAACAGCTACCCGGTCCGTCGCGACGGCCACAAGAAGGGTTCTGCTGGTAAACTGTCCGGTCTCCCCCAAGGCATGAGCGGGTTTGGAGTCTCCAACAGCCAGGTCACCGAGATCATCATCATTTGGGCGAACCCGGGTGCCGGTGCTCCCACGATCAACATCAACCCGCCCGCCGGCGGTGCCGCGGCTCCTCCCCCGGCCGCGCCTCCTGCCAATCCTGCTGCTCCTCCGGCTGCCCCGCCCGCTGCTCCTCCCACGGGCCAGCAGACTCACCAGGTGAGTTCCTATTCTCGCAATATGAATAATGTTCGTCTCACTAACATTACAACAGGTTACAGTTGGTGGTCCCTCCGGTCTCGTCTTCGTCCCCGACCAGATCAAGGCCAACGTCGGCGACATGGTCGTCTTCACCTTCATGAGCCAGAACCACACCGCCACCCAGTCCTCGTTTGCCACTCCCTGCGATCCTCTGCCCGGCGGCATGAACTCCGGCTTCATGGCGAACCCCAACAACTCGGTCAGCCCGCCTCCCCAGGTCGCCATGCAAGTCATGGTCTCTGACCCCTTGTGTAAGTCGTCTCATGCACCCCTCGGTCCGTGCCACCCGACTAACGCACATCTGAAGGGTTCTACTGCGCTCAGGCCAACCACTGCGGCAAGGGCATGACCTTTTCCATCAACCCTACCGCCGAGAAGACGCAGGCCATGTTCCAGTCCATGGCCATCCAGCAGAAGGGCAAGGGCGCTGCCAGCCCCATCACTGGCGGCGCTCCTCCCGCCGCGCCACCCGCCGAGGCTCCTCCTGCCTCTGCTCCTCCTGCTTCTGCCCCTCCTGCCGAGGCTCCTCCCGCCGCCAACCCTGCCGCTCCCCCTGCCTCCGGAGGCGCCGCCGGTGGTGATGTTCAGACCGGCACGGGACAGATCAACGGAAACGGTGCCTGCGTGTGCGCCGTCACCTGCACCCAGGGCTCGTTCCCGGCCGCTGTGCAAGGCGTTGGATCCTTTGGCGGCATGGCAGGAGCCCTCCCTATGAACATGATGGAGGTCTAAGGATGAGGAAGGCTCGAGACACTCTGTACATCACATGTCTCTCCCTCTCTCACTTCTCTAGCGGTCCTTTCCTGTGTATCCGGACAATTCCCTCTTCCTTTTTTATTACCCACTCCGCTGGGAACGATACCACATGTCCGGAGTTGCCGTTGTTACACATTACGACCTCCCCATTTTTCTCTTATTTCTCATCATGTAGATTTCCTTAACTTTTTGGTTGCGGAGACGGAAAGTACAAAAAAGAGAAGGAAAAGGGGGGGAGAAAGAGCAGGAATTACATAGCCTCGCGCCTGGAAGGCAGCGGCGGATAGTTACTCTTTTTTCCCCTTTTGTTTTTGGAGCTCGGTTGGGTTGAGCACGCCTCTCTTTTCCTCTCTCAGTCCACCTCTGTTCACGTGTCATCCCTTACTGACGGATATGGTGGAAAGAAGAGTGAGATGGAGAGGGAAAAGAGGTGTAGTTTAGGGGATAATTTTTGCAAGAGTATGACTGGGTCGTATTTCCGGGATGGGAAAAGAGTGAAAGAGGAGAAAGAAAAGAGAGAAAATAAAAAGGAAAAGGACCTCCAATTCCTTCCTTTTGTTTTTTTCTCCTTTTCTCTTTTCTGCCTCTTTTCTCTTCTCCTTTCCCGCAACCTAGTAACTAATAAATGGATGATGAACGATCAACCTGCATCTCCCCCTTGATTCCCGTCCCCGTCCACAACATGCCCATCTTGATCTTGGTGAGGAAGGGGAGGGCGAGAGTGAGATCGGCCTCCCCTGACTCAATATCCCAGGGGTCGGCGCTCGACTTCTGGCACGGCTCTTCACGCCTGGGCCGGTGTGATCGACCGCTCTTGCACCCCACCGCCCGAGTGTGTAAGTGTGTGAGCATGGAGGGGGGGACCGGATTCAAGAGCGTCCGGTCATGCCAAGTGCGCGCCCATGGTGGGGCGTGAGAGGGTTCAGCGGAGGGGAGACGTCCCGAGACCTCGCTCCGCAATGCCGCAACCCCGGTCCGCTCAGTCGGATACATATCTATCCCCGCTGCCTGAGTCGCCTCGCCTCACTCCTCTTCTCACTTTTTTCCTCTGTCGTCCGTCCTGAAATCGAGACGACCATCACGGGATGGGAGGGGGGGACCATGAACACGTCCTCTTCTCACCCTCGCTGCCGGTTTTTTTTTCTTCTTCTTCTCCTCTCAACCAGAGCCGGCCACGAATACGGACTGTGAAATGTGATGAAATGCGAACGTGAAACGCGCTGTGTGTATTTGATTCTGCTGGATATCCCGCCCATAGCCCCCACGCCGAATACACCTACGTCGCCGATGATAAAAACCCGAGGAGGAAAAAAAAAAAAAAACCCCAACAAAAAATGCCCCGCAGATCTTCCCTCTCCTTTCTCCCCCTCACCTCGCTCCAATTTTTGGTCGTGACAATCGACAGATTGACTCGCGAACAGGGGTTGGAAAGAAGTGAAAGAAGGGAGAACGTGTAGTCAGCCTCCCGCCCCCCACCTTTCAACTTCTCCCGTCGTCGCTCACCCGTGCCGAGATGTCCAAACCCCCGACGGATCATGCTGACTCATCCCACCGACTTCCACCAAGACGCGCGCCTCGGTCAAAGACGGAGTGACGGGGTTGCCTGATCTCAAAGGGGGTTATAGAGGCGGACGTGTCACTGGGTCAAGGCGGATTCGCTACGGAGACGAACGACAAAGGAAACGACGGTGAGGAGAGGGGAGGAGGAACGAGAGCTCCCGTCCGCCAACTCCCCTCGACCCATCCTTACTTCTTCTTCGCGTCTTTACCGCCCGCCGCCGCCCCTCCCGCGGCCTTCTTGGCCTCAGCTGTGGGAGTAATCGTCAGCATCGTCATCCTTCCCTCTGCACCACATATCCTCTCTCTCTCTCTCTCTCTCTCTCTCTCTCGTCCTCCTCCCACTTGCGCGAGAGATATCGACGANCTCCCTTCCCGAAGCCGATACCATAAACCGGACTGCCGGCGAAGGGGGGGGGGTTGATGACCGCAGTCTCCAGTCGAGCACGGGAGAGGTGAGTGAGGGGGGGGAGGCAATGGGGAACTCACCGGCAGCCTGCTTCGCCCTCATGATCTCAGCAGCGGACTCCTTTGCACGCTGCATCTCGGTACCGCTCATGGTGTTTCCCTTCTTCTATATCCCCCGGATCCCCGCTGTTAGCAACGTTCCCTCGTCTCCTCACACTTGTTTTTCTTCATAGTTTTTCTTCATAGTGAAATGTAAGTAAGAAGAAGTCTGCCCCCTTTTTTTGCGAGCCATACACGCTCGCCATTCCCCACCCCCATTTCAGTTCATTCCACGACTCCGGTTCAGAGAAACGGGTGAGGAAAAAAAGGGGGGAGGGGGAATAAACCGGGGGTCTCACGTCGCCACAGAAACGAAACAGGCCGTCGCGAGCTCGACTACTCAATTTCGCGTCGGAAACGCATCAAGAAAAAGTAAAAAAAAACAAAGACCGAATCTCACCTGAGAAGCCAACTTCTTCTGGTTGGCCTCACGAGCCTTGTCACGCTGGTTTCCGCGGGTCATTTTGGATAGTGATTAAACGGGGTGTTGCAGTGAAAAAAGCGGGAGCGGGAGCAAGCCACGAAAAGGACAAAGTAGTGGTGTCGCGCTGAGTTGGTGGGTTTCGCTGTCACACAGGAAGAGAGAAGAGGTGNTTTTTTTTTTTTTTTTCCCTGGTCGTCCCCTTCTACCACCCGACCGCCAGGGAAAAACAAGAGGTTTGCCGCAAGTGAGGCTGTGCCCACACGCCTGTCAGCCGCTTCAGTTGTTCTGGAACCTCCCGTGCCGTCAGTGGGGGGCGGGGAATGGACCAATCAGACATCATCAGTTGGACGCTGTCGCTTCACATGCTCCGTCCTCTGCACGCCGCGACTAAGCGCTTGCGGGCCACGGCGAATGCTGGAAACGCGTAATGCCATTTTTAGAACGGAGCATCTCACACAATACACAAGCATCAGGAAGCAGTAGACTTCATCCCAAGATGTTTCCTGTCTTGAACGAATTTGCCTAGATACATGTGCGGTCGTAGGGTGCTATGGGCGTTGGCTGAAGAGCACTCGCAAGTCGAGCCAGATCCCCCACGCATATCATTCCCTCTCCCGACCAGAAAGCAGAAAGAAACGCCAATTTTCGTCCCTAGAGTTCTCATACACACACAAGAAAAAAAAAGCTTCCTCTACCCTGCAGAAGGCTGCCCTGAATCTGTTCCAGAAACCCCCTCAAAAATGCGAGAGCCCATGGCCCCATTATGATCCTCCCCGTGTTGCCAGATTTCTTGTCCTTCGATTCGGAAAAGTCGCGAGAGTGTCGAGTAATCATGCCGGTGGCCCATGCCGAAAACAAGAAACGTGAAGACGCCAACCGCATGCGATAAGAGAAAGATAAAACTGCCTCGGATGCCTCATGTCCCAATGCTGGCCCCTATGCAATACGTGTGCAGTTAGGCAACTCCAGTAGAATCTTTGCGGACCAAATTTTCTCCAATGACAAACCACCCCGAACTCGGAGATTCGCTCCAAGGCGGAGAGAAAACGACCAGAGAACGCTCCAATACACCAGGGAAGACCAAAGCCCGCATGGAAGGGACCGAACTCTTTCCCGTAATCATTTTGTCTCGTATACAACGTCGTAACTGGCATATCGTATAGAGAAGAAAGCCGATGTTGTCGTCCGATCCAATCGTGATCATAGGAGCCGGACCGTATCCATCGGAAGCGAGCGTCGAGAATTTGAAATGAAGGGATAAAAAGAAGGCAGAAAAGCACAAAGGAGAAATGAGAAAATAGGAAATGTTCGTCTATGTCGATGTTCGCATCGAATCAAGTACAAGCCTATTAAGGCTCCGTCCGGTCTGGTGACGGCTGCCGGGAAGCAGAATGCGATTCTTGTGTTTGCGCTGCAAATGCCAATGGGGTGGGGGCATTCGTGAGCTGCCCGAATCCATAGTGTTACACACAAAGCAAGCCTTGCAACCAGATGCAAGGCCGCCGTGCTCGACGGATGAAGAGGTTAGAGTAGGTTGCGGATTGTATGTTTGATTGGTTTGGTGGATGATTTTGGTGTTTGCACAGACAGGGAAAGGAAAAATATCGTCAAGTCGTTGCTGCGTTTGTCGCCGTGCTGTGATCGAAAAGAAAACCGTCGAGGAAAGCATCATGCCGCCCATTATGTTCGTTGCCGAATGCCCACGTCACGTCGTACCATTAGGTGTCCGGGTTCATGAACGTCGGCAACGCCGTGTATACAATTACAACCATTGAGACTCGCCTCCGACCGCATCGGCAGGAGCAGCACCGTTGATGCGCGGCTGGCCGCTGTAGCCGTAATGCTGCTGCATGCGCTGGTTCTGAGCAGCGGGAGGAGGCACGGTGACGTTGCTGGCCGCGGGGTAGTTGGCCTGGCTGCCACGAGGAGCCATGCCGCCGTTGAGGCCGCCGTTCATGCCGTTGCCGAAGCCACCGCCGGGAGAGATGACCGAGGTGGTGTTGGACATGGCACGGTTGTGACCAGGGCGCAGGGGAATCTGGCCCTGGCTGGGGTCCGCTGGGGTGACTTGTCCGCTGGAAGTGGCGCTGCCGCGGCCCTCGAAGGCCTGGATCTTGGCCTGGATGCGACGGCCATAGGGGGTGGACCGAATGGAGGGCAGGATGGGCCGGATAGCATCCACAAGGCGGAACTTGCTGTGCGGGGTGGCATACTCGAGAGCGGTCTGGATGACGTAGTTGGCGTACGAGTCACGCAGGAGACGCTCCATCTCGCCGGGGTTCAGCAGCTCGTCGACAATCATGTCGCGAGAAGGCTCCTGGGAGCAGCGCAGACACTTCTCAATAACGTTGGAGCTGAACTTGTGGCGAGACAACGCCCCGATGCGGTTCTGGAACATGCGGACGATGGGCTCGGTGAAGGCAGGCTCGTTCAGGTCGATGATGTACTGAACGACGTAATTTCCAAAGGGATCCTGCACAAGGATGGGGGCGTGGTCGGTGATCTTGGAGATCAGCCAGACCTTCTGCTCGCCAGAGGCGTGGTCGATGCAGCGCTGGAGCACGCAGCATCCGTGGCGGTGAGTGCCCACGTCGACGCAGTTGGTGCCGACGGCGTCGAAGATGAACTGGGCATCCTGAGCGCTGAGCTTGTTCAGGCACTTCTGAATGACGTGGTTTCCGTTCAGGTCCTGGATGAGCTCGACGACCTGGTAGCGGAGAGCGTTGATGATCATCTCGATCTGGGTGGGCGTGGTGACGAACTCAATCATCTTCTGCAGAGCGCGGGTGCCGTGCTGGTTCAGAGCAATGCGGACCATGTCGACGGCGGCGTTTTGAATGAGAACGGTCCGCTCGTCGTCATTGCAGAACTCCAAGAGCTTCTGGCAAAGGTAGTTGCCAAAGGGGTCGGTCATCAGCTCGATGACGTGCTGGTTGGTCTCGAGCCAGATCATGTGGACCTGCTCAGGGTTGCGCTCCTCGAGCTTCTTTTGCAGATAGCGGCAACCGTGCTGATCCTTGCAGAGATCGTAGATTTGGCCGCCGACAGTCTCGAGGGCGAGCCCGTTGTAGCGGGACATGGCTAAATCACGTCAGTCCAGGAAAGCGGGGGGAAAGAGCCGAGCCAAACGTACCTTCATTATCCATCTGGCGGCGGTGCTGGATGACACGGGCCTGGCTATCGCGAGGCTGGGGCTGCGCGTTGTACAGAGCGCCATAGCCAGCGTAGTTCTGGGCCGGGTAGATGTTGCTTCCGCCCAGGTTCATGTTCTGCATGCCCATGGCCAGGAGGGGCATGCCGTAGGGGCCGGGACTGGAAACGGGAGGGCCGTTGGAGTTGGGCGAGACGTAGCCGTTGGGGAAGAAGTTGCCGTAGGCGTTGTTGGGGGGCCCAGCAGTGGCGGTACTGTTGGTTGCCTGGGGACCCTGAGAAGTGTGAGGGAAGCCCTGGCCCGGAGCACCAGGGCCGAAGGGAGCCGCGTTGGCGTGCAGAGCAGACCCAATGGAAGGGAATGGACCAGCCTGCTCGCGGGGGGCGCCCAGGTTGTTGCTGTTGTCGTGGGACAGCTCACGGCTGTGACGGCCGTGGACAGCACCGGCCGGGATACGACCGATACTGGCATTATGGTTGTGGAAATGCTGCTGAGCGTGGTTGTTGGTAACGGCCGCGTTGCTGGTGCTCTTGACGGTAGGCACGTCGTTGGCAGAGAAGGAGCTCTGCAACTTGGGAGGAGTAGCCATGATGCTGTTGGCGGGAGGCGAGATGATGGAAGCCTGGTTCTCGGAAGGGGCGTCCGGGAAGAACTTGAGGTCAAGGGAGTGGCGGACAGAAGATCTGTTGTTGCCAATGTCTCCCGGCGTCGCAGCTCCGTTGAGCGAAGAAGTGTTGATGGCAGACAGGCTCTGTTGAGTGCGGTGACGGTTAATATTGCCCCAACCGTTGGTGGAAGGCGCGTCTGGAGCAGGCGAGGGGGAGAGGGCAAGATCAAGGGCAGCAGATGATGCAGAGAGCTATACGACGGAAACAATGTCAACGCTTGAACAGAGGCTGACAGCTTGGGAAGTTCGTGTCGACAGTTGAGGCAGAGGTTTCCTGCGACAACACTCTGACCCTTACGGTACAAGGTGGGAGGAGGAGAGGAAGGGAAGAGGGAACAGGTATAGATGGACAAGAAAACCAAACACGGGGAAAGTGGTGAGGGTTTCTTTTCCCTCCTCCTTCTTCGCGTGGTCAGGAGAGAAAATTATCCAATTGACCAATTCAGGGATAGCGAGAGGAAGAGAGATAACGAGGGGAGACGGAAAGATGAGAAATCTCAGTGAAGAGAAGGCGGGCCGAGGTGAATGCTAATGTGAGGTTGATGACAGAAGCGAAGCACGCAGAGGCAAGTGAGATAAAAGTTGGGAGTAAGCGCGCAAATCGACAAGGTGCAGCAGGTGCGGTTTGCTTGCGGCTTGCACCTTCCCTTCTTTCGAAGCTCTGGTTTTCTGGAGCTCAACTTATGTTCAACTCGGAGGGAAAACCCACTCACCACGGCCCGACCTTTCCAAATTGGGCCAATTGCAAGGTGAAAGTGTAACTCGCATCAGGCAAATAAAACGGTGGGAAGAGGATGAAATTCAAAATGAATGGAGAAAACCAACATACCATTTGATCGTCACGACGAACCAGAGTAGGGAAGTTGTCGTCGCCGTTGGCCTGGCCGTACTTGGACTCGCCAGTAGCGTCTTCCTCACCAAAGAGGAAGCGGGCGGTGCCAGTCTGGTCGAGGTCGGAGCCGTAGAGACCAGTGCGAGAGCGGGTAACCGGCATAGAATAGCGGTTGTAGCTATCGTCAGGGAAACCAGTGTCAGCCATTTTTTCCAGTCTTTGGGTTAGAAACTAGAATGTGTTTGCTCTAGATGTTCGGGTGAGGCTTTGGACAAGTCGCGGTTTGTTTCACAGAAGGGGAAAAAAAAAGAAAAACGGAACGAGGGAGATTTCGAGTTGAAGGCTGGCTGTCTGGAGGCTTTGTTGAAGTGTGAAGGTCAAGAGGTAGGAGAGCCCAGAAACGAAGCTGTACGGTGGGTCGCGCGTGAGAGACTTGAAAAGAATGCTGGTTGCGTGGGTGATGCTCTAGATAGCTTGGAGCAAAGGCTTTGAGCGGCGCGTTGTTGTCTAGAAAAACCTGCTGCGCGCGAATTGTGTGTTGCGCAATGAAAGTCAAGGACTCAAGTCACAACGTGGTTGGTTAAGTCAAGGTTCGGTGGTTGTGAAGTGGTGGTGGACCTCCAAGGTGGATGTGGGTTCAAGATGAAAAAAGCTGTGAAAGAATCAAAGCTCCAGATCCAGCTTTTATCCAAGGCTGTGGGCCTCAGAATCCAAGACTCAAGTTGAAGAGATCAAGGGAAGGCACCGACAGTAACGCCTCCCATAAGAAAGGAAATCCGATTTTTCCTTTTGGTCCTTTTCCCCCCTCTGTTGCATGAGACCGATTGAGGAGTTGTTTCGTTTACCTTACCCAGACCAAGTACAAACAAAGCCATGCGAATTTCTTTGCAACACCCACAAATCATGATACTCACCCACGACTTGTCCAGCAACACGATACATCGGGTTTACACAACTGAAACTTGTACTTACGCGTTGGAAGACCGATGGCTAGTCGGGTCCTGGCGAACAGCCTCCTCCTTCTCATCCTCGTCGCTGTTCCTGCGAGTGCCGGGCACGGATCGGGACGGCAGGTGCTCGTCAAAGGTGAAGCGGGACTGCATCAGGGTCGATTGGGGAGACGTGAGCACCGAGCCAGAGCGGCCGGGACGGTTGAACAGGCCGGGAGGCGACGTCAGACTGGAGGTTGAGTACCGGTTCGGGCGCGAGAACATGGTGGGGAAGCCGGAAGACTCGTGATATTCGGGCGGCGTCGTAGGCTCCGACTGGTGACCGTGGCGGAGATCGTCCTGCATCTTGGCGAGCTCCATCTCCTCGCGGCGTTGCTGCTGCTCCAGCTTCTGCATTTCGAGCTCGAAACGGCGTCTCTGCTCGCGGAGCCTCTCATACTCGATCTTCTTCTTCTCTATCTGTAACGACCGTCAGTCCTGGCCTTCCTCGCGTCTGTTTCGTTCGCAGGCCGCCGCGACACAATGCTTGTCGCGAGCATTGTGGAGCATTGGACCGCGGAAGCCCACATACCAGTTGAACTTTGTGCAAAGTCTGGGAAAACAAAAGTTAGTCAAGGAATTCCCCGGGGTCGCGCTGTAACCAGAGATCGCGCGGATCATCAAGCGACATGATCGTCGTCCCAAGCAAGAAACACTTACGTTGTAATCGCCGTTGTCGTGGCCGCGCTGGCCGGTAATGGAAGACAATGTTGGTACACGTCCAGAGTCGGTGGTGAAGCGGCGAGGCAGGGCACCTCGTCCATCGTGGCCCTGGACAGGCTGCGGCAGGCGGTTGCCGTTTCGCGGGGGTGAGACAAGCGTGTTCATCGTGGGCTCGTTACGGAGGGGAATTTGTTGAGGCTGGAAGCGCAGCTCGTCCTTTGGGGCAGTTCGGCTTACTCCAACAACTCGTCGTACACGGCCTAGTGGCAGCGGGGGTTCTATAGTTCAACTAGCATTCAAGGACGAGCGACGGTCAGCAACATGGTACATATGACANGAAAAAAAAAAAAAAGAGGCCTCGAAAGACTGTCAGTTGCCGGCTGGGTTGCGAGCGACGGTTGTGACGATGAGGAACACAGAGCAAAGCGAAGGTTTTGTTGGTCCTGGAAACAAGGAGACCCGGAGGCGGGGTGCGCATCTGGCGAAGTCGGGCGGTGCTGGTCCGGGGCGTTCCTTTTTGGTCTTCTCCAAATGCGGGCGGCAGGCGGAGCAGCTAGAAGCACTCGAGACAGGAGGGCGAAGGCTGAATACCTGGTGGTAAAAAACGCAGACCGGCAACTCGAGCGGCGTTGGGTAGCGTGAGACTCCAATGTCTCGCTTTGCAACTCCTGTCTCTTCCCATGTCTCCGAATCGCAAAACCGGTGTTGTCGTTGCCGATGTCCGCTGCCCGTTGCCCGTCGTCCTTTGCTTCTTTGCCGTCCGCTNGCACCCCTATCTCCTTTTTTTTTTTTCTTCTTTCTTTGTCCCCCCCGTTTTTTGGTTTGGAGACCCAGCTCTGCGGTGTGTAGGTTGCGGTTATGCGAGAAGGTTTGGTTACGCATTGGAGCCAGACGGATTTGATCGACTTGCTGGGTTGGTGGAACAGAAACAAAAAGGGGCCGGAAGCGCTTCCCTCTCTGTTCACTCTCCGAATGTGAGTGCCTATGTGTTTCTCATCGCCGTGTCGTATCTGCTCCCCAATCGCGCCCATTCACCCATCGATGTGGTTACGATGCAGCATGCAAAGCACGAGGAAAGTAATAAACTGGAAACTCACCTGTTTTCGTTTCGTTCTCGCCTAGTCCAGTACAGAGTATACACTCAAGAATAAGGTAGTCTCACACGTCGCGCCCTGGAGAGCCAGGAGCGGCAGGCTGGAGAGGTTTGGAATACACGGACACACAAGATGGTGTACAGAGAGAGACTGGACAAGAAACCGACCAACGTGGGGAGAAACAAAAGAGCAGGTTAGGAGCATAAGAAGGGAATGTATCGTTTTTTTAGGCGTGGGAACAGAACAAGCACGGGTAAGGGCGGTGGCAGGCCACACGGCGGCCCAAGATACCCCTGCGCCGACAACGAAGGGGGGGTAGTTGACGGGGGACCACATCGCAGAGGAACCACAGGCTGGAACCATAGCATCTCACGCTTACTCGCTGACCCGGGCGGCTTTGGGTGTGTGTCCGGCCTGGTACTCAAGGGGCCAGGCCTGCCAGCTGTGGAATAGGTAGGGTGGATTGAGCGACGTGAGTCTTCTTCCCCCTCCCCCTCCTCTCAGTGACGGCCCAAGCCAAGGTGGGCAAGGTACCTCGCGCCGTACTGTGCTGCGCGACCATACCTTACCCTGCCTTGTCCTGGTCAGGGTAGCGTCCAGCCCATCGCGTGCCGTACCTGAGGGCTGATATGGCCAGGTGGGAGGAAAGTTGCGGGTACGCTGAGCAGGTACAAAGTCTGGATAGCGTTAATCGTGCACTGTAACCGCGTTGCATGTGGATGTTGGATGGTGTGGGTGGTGCCCTGATGTAGCGCTGTGCAGCCTCAGCATCCATTTCCAGCTCCTCCTCTCATACAGGCAAAATAGGTAGTGGGAAACGAGGGGTGTCACTCCTCGGAACCCTGTTCGAACCCTCCCGCGCCCAGGAGCCCGCAGACGCGGTTGCACTCTCTTCACCTTTGGATACCTTACAGGTACATATACACAGATGATCGAGTTTTGCTATGCTGATATTCGTCTGTTGCCTTGCTTGCGCACCGAGTAGGCGAATGGACATTGTTGAGCAATGGGCAGCCCCTCCGCCTTTCTTTTTTTCATTTATCGGATCCCGCGGCTCGTTCTATTCTATCTGACCTATTCCCTCCTCTTCCTGTGACATTAAGAGGGAGCAGCATTCCAAGTAGTTCACTCCCCCCCTCTCTCGCTTCCTCTTATGACCCTCGTCGCGCCCCCCTCTTCTTTTGGTGAGGGGCTGCCGCACTAACAACCGTAGAAACCGCCGAGTCTAGCAGGTCGGAGGTCGGAGGAAGCCCGTACTAGTCCCAGTTGATTCTGTTGTTCCGCTCTCCTGCCAGGGGCTTTCTTTTCTTGGGCGACGTGAAGAGCGGCTGGTCCACAACCAACGCTTGTCAAGTTTGTGCGAGAAGTTGACGACCGAAATGGCTCTTCGTCAGTGCATCGGAAACTCTATCTTGGTCTGACAGGAGGTCCGAGAACCCCTTTTTGCGCAAGGCTTGTTCCGTTTCCACGTCGTTTCTCGTACTGGTAAGTATACAGACCGTCACCGCTCCCTCGCTCATTTTGCTGCTTAATTTTTGTCGAATTGCCAATCTGCCAACGAAGGCTCGATATCTCGGGAACTACCCTGTACGTGATTCGTCCTTGCGCTGGCTGCAGAGGAGCATCCGAACCAAGGACTTGCATGCTTCGTCGAGCGGTGTAGCCGCAGCATGTGTGTGTTGATGGATGCCTCATGTCGACACGTCTAGCGACAGTCTGTGCCGCGCGCACCGCCTACGTCGCATCGCTTTTCGGGACTTGGATAGCCCTGTGCGACATCAACGCACTTTCCCCAGATCGAGCAAGACCACATTTGTAAGATTTTGCTGTTTATGCCCGCCATCACGATGTTGCGCCGGTTCCATGACCAGTCGAGAATACGATTATCTTGCCGAAAACCATTACCGCCGAAGATTGATGGGAAAGACCGGGACTGACGACATGTCTGTGCCACAGCCAGCGGACGATCTGCTCGATCGGGTGGGCAGACCAGGGCTGCTCGCTACCCAGCGAGATGTGCACATGGGGTAGAGCGTCGACTTTCGCTTGATGCTTGCGGCCCCCTCACTGGTCTGTCCGCCCGCTGGCGGGCGAGCGACACCATGGTTGGAAACTGTTTCTGTTCTGCCGCCGGCCGTTGCCGCGACTCTTCAAACCGTCTAGTCCTTCCGCAGCAGAGAATGGAGAGGAGGACGCGAGGCGGCGTGTCAGGTTCCCGAATCCAAGGGACGATGTCTTGCAGCGCCGTATGCATGTCGACTCGCCTAATCATGCCAGCATGTGTGTGTCTTAGGGCTGTGAGAATTCGAGAGGCTGTTCGCCGGTTCAACGGACGGAAACTAACTCTACAGCCTCATCCTCGGGGCAATGCTAATACTAATGGGCTGCTCAAAGACATGCGTGACCTGCCCCGCGATTTGAGTGCGGTGCAGACACGCTTGTCTATGCCGCATCTTGTATCGTTGTTGGTGGGCTGAGGAGGGTCTCGAAGTGACTTGCATCTTCCCACTTTCCACACGTTAGGTAGTTTCCCGAAGACCCATGCTCAAGGGGCAGAAGCTCCAGGGCGTCGTCATAATGCTACTAAAGTGTTTTTTTTTTCCCTCGACCTGGTTTCGCATGGGCCGCTACTGGGAGGTGAAAACAGCGAAAACCGGCTGTCGGAGGAACTGATTTGTTGGGCGGCAATCATGATCTTTCGCGGACGGTAGGCCCGTAGCGGCTCGGTTCTACACCGACTTTTTTAAGGCCCGCACCGAGTGGACTATCTGCGAGTCTGCGACAAAGCAGGCGTGAGCAGCGGCATTGGCGTGGAGTGTGTCTGTCAGACTAGCACATCGACTCCAGACTTGGACCGCAGTGACTTAGAGGCGGGCATTGGCGGGAGGCTCGAGCAGGTATTAGTTTTGTACCCCCCAAGCCGGTGCCTGCGTTGAGCAGAACGGCCCCTTTGTGCGCTGCTGACAGCCGTCGTCAAAGGAGCATGGTTGTCGTCCCATGTCACTTGCAGGATGCTTGTTAACGGATCCCAGTAGGCCAGAGCCGGGCTAGAATGCTGAATGGCGTTCCATCTGCCAATTTGCTGCACTAGCATGAGGGATGTCGGCTCGACGATCAGTTAGTTCGGATATTCCCTCGCCACCCCTATTTTTTCCTGCGATTGCCATCCATTCTGGCACCGACCCCCTGCTGTTGATGAAAGGTTCCATCAGGCAAAGGCGGCAAACCCCTTGGCTTGGGCCTGGCTCTTTTGTACAGCATGGCGATACCCCAGTACGAGGTGGCACCCTCTCCGATAACAGAGTGGCTGGACCCTCGATCCGCCGCAGAGTTCGGGGCCGCAGGTCGTGACTCGCGGGGTCAACCTCTTGCATCATAAGGGACAAGCCTCGGCCAGGAGTCTGAGGCAGGCGGACGTAATTGTATCCATGCCAACCGCGCCGTTTGTTCAACGGTTGATACGCCACAAGCCATGGTATCAGGGGCTCACTGATGCGAGGGGGGGAAGAACAGCGGTCTCAGGCCGCTCCTCTGGACATGCTTTGCGCCACGGAGTTAGGGTTGATGTTGGTGTTCGGTTTGTGTGGTTGTGTACGGATACCTGGCGAGTTCTTGTCGCATCGCGGGGCAGCTTCACCACCTAACCCATCGGGATTCGACATCTGGAGACGAAAGAGGGGCCAATTGCTAGTAAATGGGATAATTACGACTCGGCTTGCCACGAAGCCTCCTCTGCCAACGCAGCATGCAGGCGGCGCCGCCGCATCATCTGCTGCGGGTCGTACACTACAGTAGAAAACCCTGCGGGGAGAGCATTCTGCTCCCGTGCATGGGTGACGACAGACTCATGCCAGTCAAGTAGAGGCGATATCCGTTAATTGTCATTGGGTTTAAGACGGCCTGGGAGTAGTATAACGGCGTCCAATCTTTTTTTTTTTTGGGCCAAAGTCATCACGTGCTGTTTCTTAGTTATAGCTCGTGACCAAATTGTAGATTGAGAAGAATCGATCGACAACGACTCTGATGTGTTGATGGGCGCTGCCAAAATGAGGTCTTTGTTCAGCAGCACGAGAGGAGGGGTAAAGTGTGAAGTAGAGAGAAAAGATGGCGGATGGCGGGGCTCCTTTACACATCGTGTTCCCCTCCATGTCACGTCGTCCTTTTCTCGATGAATTCCCACAGTCCAAGAAAGTATGTGAACCCCACTCCCTTCCCGGCATCGTTCACTCCTTGAGGAAAGTCCCCTGCATACTACATACTATCGCCAGGGGTCTCCTCAGCCATTTGGAATTTGGGAAGTTGAGTTGGACAAGGCAGCCATTGCTCGCTGAAGCCCAACGGTGCCCGGGGGTTATTCATATTCAACGCACAATTTTAGACCTTGCACTCATAGCATGTAGACTGGTTGAAGCAATCAGCGCTATGCTCTAGTTGAGGAATCTAACAATCGATGTTGTGCTGTATAACATGCAACATACGAGGCGGGCCCGGAATCCCGGCTCTTGGGCGGTTTGTCGACGCAGAGTTGAACAGAGGCTGAGCCCACAGCTGGAGTGATCCGAAGCTGCCTCCTCAACAATGGTTCCCTGAAGAGTCATACAACTTTGGACCTCATACGTGTACAAGCAAACGCCGCAAGTTGGCCTTCGCTTACCTGGTTACCCGAGTTAAACAGGCCGCAACAAGTCCGGGAACTACTTTAGCAACCTTAGATACGTCAGCAGGTTGAGACGAACAGCCGATCGGCCTCAGGACAAAAGTCAAAAGAGGACCTCGGTGTAGTGGCTGGGTGTCCCGCTCCGGTGTGCAGTACCTATCGTTAGTAAGCAGGCAAACGAATGCGAATTGAGTGCCTCACCTACGGTAGCTTAGGTAAAGTTGAATTACGAAGTACCTAGTAATACTGTAGTACCTGGGGATCAGCCCGGCGTGGCCCACCATCTTATCTGTCTATCGCCACGTGACCCACGCATCGCTCGCTGTTGGCTGTACAATCAGTCCAACCTCAGTAGTTGCAGGCGCATTGCAGTAGAGCGCGTCGCGGTGTTCCAGTGGAGCAGCTGGCGGCACCCGGCATCGCGGGGCCAAACTTTTTTGCTGCCCGCCACCTTCCTCAATTCTCACGATGTGACTCGACCTCGGCGGTAGTTCAAGGAAAAATTTCAACGGTAGAGAACCCATCTGTTGCCGTCTTTTTTTGACACATAATGTTAGAAAGTAGCCGGAGGTGACAATCAAGATGCAAGACGACGGCTTCGAGGCTCTTCTAGAGCCTTTCTACAACGGAAAGAAGCTCACCGACCCCATCTCGACAAAGGAAGACAAATTTCAGCTTCTGCCCGCCTTCCTCAAGGTCAAGGGTCTCGTCAAACAGCACATTGACTCGTACAACTTCTTTGTTGAAAACGAAATCAAGGAAATTGTCCGCGCCAACCGAATCATCAGGAGCGACGTGAACAGCTCCTTTTGGCTCGAGTATGTTTGTCCAAACACACCCCGCCAAGTGCTTTTGAGATGAGGTTCGCTAACGCCCTCCCAGGTTCACTGATATCAGAGTTGAGCGCCCCAGTCGCGTTGATTTCAACGACATTAGGGCCCAGAATGAGGTCTCACCCATGGAGTGTCGCTTGCGCGACATGACGTACGCCGCCCCGATCATGGTCGACATTGCGTACATCCGCGACAAGTCAAAGATTGTGCGCAAGAACGTCCCTCTGGGCCGCCTGCCCGTCATGTTGAAGAGCTCCATTTGCAGGTTGAGCGGAGCGAACAACGCGGAAATGGCTCGCATGAACGAATGTCCTCTCGACCCCGGCGGTTACTTCATCATCAACGGCACGGAAAAGGTTATTCTCATTCAGGAACAACTTAGCAAGAACCGTGTCATTGTCGAGGCCGACGAGAAGAACAGCGTCATCACAGCCTCCGTCACCAGTTCAACCCACGAACGCAAGTCCAAGACTTATGTCACTCTGAAAAAGGACCGCATTCTCTTGACCGCCAACATCTTGGTCGAAGGTATCCCGATTGTCATCATCCTAAAGGCATTGGGAGGTCTATCAGACTACGAAATCATGCAGCTTGTGGCCGGCGACAACGGAAAGTACCAGGACGAGTTTCTTGTGCAGTTTGAGGAAGCCACCAAGGTTGGCGTCTACACTCAACAGCAAGCCCTGGAGTACATCGGTGCGAGGGTCAAGATGGGTAAGAGCAGGGTCCCCTTTGCCGCACAGGTCCGTCGGAACCACGTTGAGGAGGCTCTCGATGCGCTGGCCAACCTCATTATTGCCCACGTCCCCATCGAGGGCTTGGACTTCTACCCCAAGGCCGTCTACGTCGCTTTCATGACGCGCCGAGTCCTCATGGCGCAACAGAACCCCAGCCTCGTCGACGACCGTGACTTCGTCGGAAACAAGCGACTGGAGTTGGCCGGGCAGCTGCTCTCCCTGCTTTTCGAGGATTTGTTCAAGCAGTTCTGTGGCAACGTCAAGAGTAGCATTGACAAGGTGTTGAAGAAAGATAACCGCGCTGTTCCTCTTGACGCCGTCAACATGATTAGCAATCATGCCAACATGATCGGCCAGGGCATCAACCGAGCAATTCAGACGGGTAACTGGACAGTGAAGCGATTTAACATGAACCGAGCCGGTGTCACGCACGTCCTCAGTCGTCTCAGTTACATCGCAGCTCTCGGCATGATGACGCGAATCAGCAGTCAGTTCGAAAAGACCCGCAAAGTCAGTGGTCCTCGTGCTCTGCAACCATCACAGTGGGGCATGCTGTGCACTTCAGATACACCAGAAGGCGAAGCCTGCGGTTTGGTCAAGAATTTAGCACTCATGACGCATATCACCACCAACGTTGAGGAAGCCCCGGTCAAGCGATGGGTGTTTACGCTCGACGCCGGCGTTGAACCCATCAGGAACTTCTCAGGCGGTGAGATGCACCGTGAGGGTTCGTTCGTCATCCACATCAACGGAACGCCGTTCGCTTTGACTAGATATCCCAAGCGATTCGCCGGCAAGTTCAGGACGATGCGAAGACGCGGCTGGATTTCCCCATTCGTCAGCATCCACATCAACAACCACTTCAACGCGGTCCATATCGCGACTGATGAGGGTCGCATTTGCCGACCTTATATCATTGTCAAAAACGGAAAGCCCAAGCTTAAGGAGGAGCACCTGCGACTGTTGCAGCTCGGCAAGGCCACGTTCGACGACTTCTTGACACATGGCATCGTCGAATACCTCGACGTCAACGAAGAGAACGATACACTCGTGGCCTTGTATGAGACGGATGTGACACCACTCACCACCCACATGGAGATCGAACCTTTCACCGTTCTCGGTGCCGTTGCTGGTCTCATTCCGTTCCCTCATCACAACCAGTCGCCCCGAAACACCTATCAATGCGCCATGGGTAAGCAGGCCATCGGCGCAATCGCATACAACCAATTTAACCGCATCGACACTCTTCTCTACACCCTCGTCTACCCGCAGCGGCCAATGGTCATCTCCAAGACGATTCAGCTCGTCAACTATGACAAGCTTCCCGCCGGACAGAACGCAACAGTCATCGTCATGTCGTACTCTGGTTACGATATTGAGGACGCGCTGGTCCTAAACAAGGCATCCTGCGACCGCGGCTTCGGACGCTGCCAAGTGTTCAGAAAGTACACGGCAGAGCTTCAAAAGTATCCCAACGGGCGACGAGAACGCATCGGAGATCCAGTCAACGACGAGAACGGCAGAACGACGAAGCACGAGGCTCTGGACGATGACGGCCTGGCCGTCGTGGGCTACAAGGTCAACTCGGGTGAAGTCATGATCAAGAAGGAGACGCCCCTCGATACCGGCTCGACCGGAATCGGCATGGACCGCGGCCCCAGCGAGTTCCGTGACTCGTCGATTTCATACAGGATAGCGGACCCTGCGTACATCGACAAGGTAATGGTTTCCCAGTCGGAGAGGGACACGATGGTGGTCAAGGTCCAGACACGACAAACCAGACGACCCGAGCTTGGAGACAAGTTCTCGTCTCGTCACGGACAGAAGGGTGTTGTCGGAATCATCGTCGACCAGGAGGATCTGCCCTTCTCAGACACGGGCCTGGTTCCAGACATCATCATGAACCCTCACGGTTTCCCCTCTCGTATGACTGTCGGCAAGTTGCTCGAGTGTTTGACCGGCAAGGCCTCGGTTTTGGACGGACGAAAGGACTACGGTTTCGGTGACGCCTTCCGCTCCCATCCCCTGGAGCAGATGAGCGCTGCGCTGGTCGATCACGGGTTCTCATGGGAGGGCAAGGACTACTTCACTTCAGGCATCACCGGAGAGCCCCTCGAGGCCTACATCTTCAACGGACCAATCTACTACCAGCGCCTGAAGCACATGGTGCAGGATAAGATGCACTCTCGTTCGCGCGGTCCCAGGGCCATCCTTACCCGCCAACCGACTGAGGGTCGTTCTCGAGACGGTGGTCTGCGTCTAGGAGAGATGGAGCGTGATTGTCTGATCGCGTACGGTGCTTCCCAGCTGCTCCTGGAACGTCTTATGATTAGCTCCGACGGAACACAACTCGACATTTGCCAAAAGTGCGGTCTGTTCGGTTACAAGGGCTACTGCCACACGTGCAAGAGCACCAGGGAGGTCACGCAGATGACGATGCCGTATGCTGCCAAGCTTTTAGTGCAGGAGCTCATCAGTATGAACGTCGGTGTGCGGCTACAACTCGAGGACGAGTTTCCTCACCCGAGATGAGGTTGATGGCATGGTCTGTATATTAACTGAATTATATCAGAGCCCTAGGTCGTTGGCGTTTCCATGGGTGGCGTTGGTTCCTAAAAAGAATAGATAGCATATGAGCAACGTCATAGTCTTTCAGTAGATTCTGTTTGCAACCGCATCGTTGATGTCCTGGGCCGTATACTATGATGCGTGTGTGACTGGCAGGAGTCATGGCCAGGTGCGAAGCCAAAAGACTATGAAAGTCGTATGATTCACTCTTCTTTTTTTTTTTTAATCATGTCAAAACAGACTTTCGGGTATACCAACATGCAGCAGTGCCAGTCGCCAATCGCCCAAATATCCCACGCATTTTTCTCAAACCATACCTCACGAATTTGATCGGTGTAAGTCGGCAAACCCATGCCGGTCCGATGTAGAAGTGGAGTCGAACGTCCGGGCGTGCGGATCCTTCTCCGCAACCCCCGGCTAGCTTAGGTACCTGAGCCTTGCGTTTTCCGAAGCTGGAGCTTCCAGCGCGCCCTTCGAAAATTCCATCGTCTGCCGCATGCCTCCGCAGAACCCGTATAATTCCTGACATCATTTCTTTTCTTTTTTTTTTTTACCTCCCCGAAGACGTACCACTCTTCTCATCCTCCCCTGTCCTTTTGCTTCTTTTCTTTTTTTTTTTTTTCGCCGTCCACCAAACGACACGAAAGTTCCGTCTCTCAATGCTCCGACCTCACAATCATTTATGATACCCGCCCGCAAAGACTCATGGCCGCTTTGCGCCTCACCTCGTCGTCGGCCGCCGCCGGCGTCCGCGCCGCGTCGACCTCCCCGATGACCTCCCAGCTGTGGTCCTCCCGTTCGGTCGCCCCGATGATAGCCTCGCCTTCGCCTTCTCCAACAGTAGCCACTGCTGCGGCTGCGGTCACGGCCACGGCCACGACGTCCCGGGCGCATCTGCCGCCCTTCGTCCTCGCGCGCGAGAGACCGAGAGAGGCCGAGGTCCCGAACCGCTACTTCAACCCCTCCAACACGGCCTTCTCCGACACAGGCAGCAACCCCGGCAAGAAGCCCGGCGACGAGAACAAGGCCAACTTGGGCAAAAGTGCGTCCCTCCCCTCCGTCCCTCACGTCGTCCAGGATCAACCAGCTAACGAAACACCGCTACTCAGCCCTTCGCATCCTCCAAGAGCACCTCCCAAAGATCCTCCAGTCCCCCCTCCCGCAGGAGATCCTCGCCCCCAACATCTCCCTCCACCTCTTCCCGACGACGCACCCGCACCTGCCCACCGTCTCTGGCCGCGTCGCCTACACCGCCGCCCTCTGGACCTCCCCGATCGCCTGGAACCGGCTGCCCCTCGTCGGCAACGTGCGCCTGTCCATCATCTCGGAGCGCGTCACGAAGCAGCCCCTCCCCTTCGCGCCCCTGCGCGCCGGCGCGCTGCCGGAGCAGCTCGTCGTCAGGTGGTGCGCCGGAAACAAGAAGGGCGCCGCCGTGGGCTCGTCCGCGGGGCCCGCTGCGGCGGACGACGCGGCGGACGTGGACCAGGACAGGGCGTTCACGGGGCTCTTCGTGTTCCAGTTCGACGCCGAGGGGAGGATACTGAGCCATACGATCGAGACCGTGCAGGAGGGCGGCGACTGGGAGAAGGGCGTCGGGGCCAAGGTCGTCGGGCTGACGGATTGGCTGCTCGGCGGGATGAGGAGGGGAGGGGACAGTCCCAGTCCCGCGTTTGAGGGGCTGGGAAGGGGGAAGCAGTGAAAAAAAAAAAAAAATGTTGCGGTGGGTGTGGGTGTGGGTGTGTAAATGATAGGAAAATGGCGTAAGACGGGAAACGGCGGCGTTCGGGGTTGCTTGCTTGGGGATACCAAACGTTATCAACAAACATCATCATCATTAAGGCGGCATAGCACCACTCCATTCATGTATACCACTATGTACAATAACCTAAAGGAACCTCGCTAACCAAACTCCTAAAACTCCTTTTTATCATGGCTGCAGCTGGAGATGTGTAAAGACTGTACAACAGAAGAGCCCTCTCACCCTGGTCGTCAATCCTCGGCATGAGACGCAATGACACCGGTCAGGTCCCCTTCCCTGACCAACAAGATCTGCGTATCCGCCAAGCTCGACGTCGTAACCGTCGTCCCGAGGATCCACCCGTTCCAGATCTTCTGCATCACGTTGTCCGCCCCGAGCACCAGCCCTCCCTCCCGCATCGCCTCCTCGTCCCTCGGCGTCACCGCGACCATCAGCCTCTTGGCCCCGCAGAACCGGTCGACGACGTGCCACAGGCACCCGAAGATCTGATCCGACTCCTGCTCGGGATAGTGCAGCTCCTCGAACGCGCACGCGACGTGCCTCACCCTCCGCGCGTCCCGCTTCCTCAGGAAGTACACCATCGGGCTGTTGAAGCCGTACTGGTCGTACGCCTCGAGCTCGCCGACGAGGTAGAGCGCGTCCAGGGCGAAGTTGAACCAGGCGCGCGGGGGCCGCGCGATGGGCGTGTCGCTGAGGAGGGCCGAGATCTTCCAGCCGAAGGTGAGCTCGTAGTGTTTAAGGCCCAGGGCGCGGGATTCGCGGCACGCGAGGAGGATGGCGGGGCAGGTCGGGTTGAAGACGGCGGACGGTGACGACGGGGCGCATACTGGCGAGGCGGAGCGCTTCGCGAAGGCGGCGCGCCGGGCGGGGAGGCGGTCGTCGCGCTCGAAGCAGCACGCCGTCACGACGCGCGGGGCGATGATGTGAGACCAGATCTTGAGGCGGATTTCCGGGGGTAGGTCCGGGAAGCGATGGAAGTGCCGCGGCGGGGGGGTTGCGGGGGAGGTCGGTGTGCTGTGGTCGTCGTTGTTGAAGAGGGAGAACTCGAGCCAGAATTTTGAGGCCGAGGTGAGGGCATTGAGGTGTGCTTCGTCGTCGGGGGGAGGTGACGGGGCGGTGTTCCGTTCAGGGTCCATGCTATGCGAGGTGAGATGTGAGATGTGAGATGAGATGAGGGGGGCCGTGAGAAGTTGTTTTCTTTCGTTTGTTTTCGTGAAGAGATGATTGGTGCTTCTGTCGATGCGGAATATGAGAACAAGAAGATCTGTATTACTACCAAAGTCCAAGGTCAAACATCGTGGTTCACACCAGAAATACGGCAGGAGGCTCGGGCCCAGGGTGGATGAGATGAGGTTGGGGGAAGAGGGTCCGCGGCCGGAGCTTGGGCGGGCTGCGACAGGACGGACAGCCCACTTTCCTGTTCGGGCCAACTTGGCCACCTCGCCTCGGCGCGCGGCGGCGAATCACGATCCTTTCCAGATGAACCCGGGGCAGAAAGCGGTCCAGCAAGCAGGTCCATGAAAGGGAGAGAAGGGTGCGGCCAGCTTTTGTTGCTCTCGTGTCCTTTGTCTCGGTTGCCACCCGGTAGAAATGTCTCTGGCTGTTCGCGACTTTGTGCTGCACATCGGATCGGAGCCGGTGATGGTCCAGAGCGACAGCTCAACGTTTTGGCGTTCATCAGTTCTATCTATTTTGGTTTACTTTCCGCTCGCTATTCAACATGGCTAGGTCATGCAAACATGTTAGAGCAACATCAAGCTTTCGGTGGTATGGCATCATCACCAAATTGGGCGGCATGGTTCGTTAGACCTCATCCAAGTATAGGCTTCATGTCTGACGATATCTAAACAAAAAAAAGAGGAAATGGCCTCGTAGAATATCCAAAACAGCCCTCTAGCTTATCCAAAACTCTACGGCAGGGTTGGCTCTCCAGCAGACTGGTGCTCCCGAGTGGTTACGTTCTTGGCCGCCCCGTGTTTGCAGAACAGGCTGAGCAAGTACACGCCCTCGTAGACTTCATTCTCCCCCTCGTTCTCGCCGTTGACCGTCTTTTTGATGTACACATTACCCAAAAAGGCGGAAACAATCGTGCACTAGCGTCACGTTAGCTTGGTCCACCAGCTCAGTAACAGACACCACTCACGATGACCATAAAGGGGCAAATGGCCACGAAAGCCCAGACGACGCCCATCTTGGCGTCATGTGTGACTTGGTTCTGTGTCTCGCTCGGGAGGTCCTTGAGGATTTCAAAGTCCCTGAGAGGTGAGCTGTTGCCGATGCCCGATGCATTATTGAATACGGTCGTCATTATGGTTAGACCTAGGGTTCCGCCGAAGGGGTATGCGACGGCCATCAGGGATACGACGGCTGCAATCTTTTGCGGAAAATAGCCGATACCTTGTAGAGGGACTGCCAGCGTGTTAGAGGCCTCTGTCTAAGTGAGGCTGCAGACGTCTTACCGGGCATGAGACGGAGGCCGGTGCCGACACCGGCGAGAGCCATCATTCCGTAGACGGTCGGATTATGCTCTGTATAGATTGCCCAGGCAATCAAGCCAATACCGATCATTTCAATGATTGAACCGAGAAAGATGGGCGGAAATGTCTTGCGCGGCCACGAGTTGCACATGAAGACGGAGATGTAAGCGCCGGCTAGAAAACGAGTCCTTAATGGTGTAGCCCGGTTTGCCAAGGTGAAGTTACTTACCTGCTATGCCCGGAATGTAGAATAACAGCTGAAGGCCGGCCTCGTCGGCGGACCACAGCTTCACCATTGTGAAGTAGATATTGCAAAAGTACAGGACCGCGTACATGGCCATGCCCGTCGAGAACGAGGTATAGAACAGAAGCCCGCTGTCTCGATGGCGGACCAGCTCCCAGGGAAACATGGCTTGCTGTGACGGAAATCGAAGGGCCAACACTCTCCCGGGAGCCATGTAATACTCCCACAGGATGAAGATGGTACAGATGATGAGCCCAAGGATGAGCGCAACAAGAACAGCCGGGCTCGCCCACGCGTAAGTTGAGCCGGCCCAGGAGAAGCCGAGGATCAGCAGGCCGAAGCCGAACAAGAACAGAAACTGTCCGCCGACGTCGATTGTCTGGAGACGCTTTGCAAAGGTCGTGCGCCGGCCCGTCTCGGTCGACTCGTCGAGCTGGGGGATCGGCTGTGGGCCAAGTAGCTCTGAGCGAAGTGCAAAGTAGACGACGATAATGCTGGCGAACGCGACTGGAAGGTTGATACCGAAGCACCACCGCCAGTTAGACCTGCTGGTAATGTAGCCTGACGGCTTGTCAGCAATAATACCCCAAGTGGAGCGGGGAATTGTGACTTACCGCCGAGGAACGGTCCCAATCCATAACCGATTGCGCCCCCGAGGAAGGTGAAGATGGACCAGTTCTTGGCGTTCTCACTCAGCGACACTTTGTCGGCGACGATGATGCGGATGACGACGCTCAACCCGGCACAGGCGAGGCCCTGCAAAGCACGCCCCAACAGAAGGACGGGGAAAGCCGTGACCGGCGCCCCGGTGCATAGAGCGCTGCCGACGAGCATAAACACAAGACTTGCCTGGATGGAGACGTGGCGTCCAAAGATGTCGGCTATCTGGCCCCAGAAGGGAATGAATGCTGCCGACGTCAGGTTGAAAGCTGCGATGATCCAGTTGAGCTGGCCGGTCTCGTCTACGGGTCTGTTAAGAGGAAAGCAGGCCGGTGAAAGACCGAGAAGATAACTCACTGAAGTCGGATGCGATCCAGGGCAGTGCGCTCGCAATGATGGTCACATCCAAAGCCTGTAGGACAAAGGGCAGGACCAGGCCTCCGAGAAGCTTGTATCTGTACTTCCGCTGGGCTCGTTGGACGGACTTGCATGTCGAGCAGGATTCGGACTCTGGGTCTGGTTCATGTCCGCAGTTTGGGGTGCTCGAAGGTCTTTTTTCCTGGCGTGCCGTGGCCTCGGCTGTGGGCTTCTCTGTGCCGCCATTCGAGGTTGTTCGTGTGCTCACGGAACCCTTGACCGACCGGTAGATCTTCCTGCTCGTGTAAGTAAGAACCATATTCGTATACAATTTGATCTGATCTCGAGAAGATGAATTCCGGGTTTCTAAAAACTCCGAGATATGTACTACAGGTCAGATGCAAGATGTTTGAGAGTTGCGGCTGGCAAATGAACGACAGTGGCTCCTCAGAAACTTCGCGCCAACGAAATGGTAAAGAGAATATACAGTGGTCAACCTTGACGTGGATGCCAAACGTAGGAAGATCCAAACAAATCCTCGACTGTTCCAATTAAAAGACGATTATAGTGTGAACTTTTGTCTTCAGAGATTCATCTCTAGGGTCGAGGGCTCTGAGCTTAGCCATGCGGATCACACCGTGGATCGCAAGACGACCTTTTACCAGAGTGCGAAAGAGAGACGACAGGGAGGCCAATGATGGGTCTCGAGGAAGCACTGCCGATACGATTGGATATTATACGCGAGGGGCATGAGCCGCAACTCACTCGGTCGGCGGGCAACGGACAGGAAATAGGGGAGAGGCACAAATGCACACAGCCTTCATGGTGAACAGACAGATACAGCATGGCGGAAACCAGTGTCCAATCGTTTCCGTCGTGTATGCAGATGTCTTGTCCAGTCCCTAACCGTTATCGGGCGTGAAGCGGACGTAGATTTGGAGCATGGTACAGCCCTATGAGAGAATCTGACCATTGGACAAGACGGATGGAAGAGACGTGTCTCCCTGGACGGATCAAAGGCCTCACAAGCGAGTGCGAAAGCGCCTCCGGATCTGCCTAACAACCACCTAACCACATTTCGAAGCTTGTCACATTTCGACTGGCAGACGGTAGCGAATCCGCGGCAGCTGACACAGCATTCTTCCATTTGTATGGCAAGGCTTTTTTTGTGATCGTCTGGTTGGCCAGATCCGCAAGCCCCTCCGTAAGCCCAGCTTCATGGCAAAAATCTCACTCCGTCGGCTTTGGACACGTAAGAATGCGTGGGCCTCGAATCGAACGCTCAAAAGGGCAGACGCCAGGTGCAGCTGCGCCGCAGACCAACTCGAGTGCTCTCCCACCTAGCATCGACTCGCGTCGATATCCGGAATACGGCATGCGGTATGATCTCCTGAAAGACCCTAAGAAGAAGAGGGAAAATACCAGCATCGCAATATTCGTCGACAAACCCTACAGTATTGCACAGGATCATATAACAACAGGGGACTTCTACCTCGAGCCTTTCACATGGAGTGGCTATGGGCTCAAGGTTCATCCCAAGTCTCGATATACCATGCTCCATGCTGACTGCAACTAAGCACTCGCCCAGGTGTCGATTACCGGCTACATCTGCTTCCAAAATGCACCGATAGAGACACAGGCTCTTTGTTAATAACAAAAAACTCGGGTAGCCTCACTTTCATCGTTCCAGCTCACATAGACTTTGCCGCATTTCCACACCGACTTACAAGGCCTTGACAGGGACAAGTGCATCCTGTAATCTTGGCTCATCTTCAGGGTCACCAGGTACGCGTACCCGAGTTCCCGCAGTTAGCCTAGGGGACCCATGCCTGACTCTTGAAATGTCTTGCATGTCCCGCTCCTCTTCGGATGTTCTTTGGGCCGCGTATGACATGACTTCCCTATGACACTCTGTCCTTCAATTTCAATTTGGGATGGTCTGAGCCACGCCAACAGCTGGTCGACCAATGGAGAGGTGTTATGTCTGAACAGGACCATGGCATTTCTGGTGGAGTGGCCATGAACTTCATGGATATGCAGGACTTTTGCCGTCTGTTGTTGGATAGGGGAGACGCAGAATTAACAAAACTCGAGCTCCAACAAATTACCTACAGCTTGTAGCAAAACATTGTTTACTTCTTTAAACTACCAAGGTTCCGAACCTTGTTATAATACTTTTATAGAAAACCTTGACGCGAAGGTTATATGGCTAAATGTCTACAGGGCTAAATGGTCTGTCTGCTGGACATGGTCTGTCTGCTAGAGAGAGTCGAGGTTGAGGAAGAGAAAGAGAGGCGGAAGGTGGGCAGCGGCGGCGGCATAATATCTAGGTAATGGGTCATACGGCCAAGCGGTCATAACCCAATAGACCTGTAGGTTTTCTCAAAGGTTGACGGTCAAGGTTTAGAACCTCAGTAGTTGAAGAAGAATGGAACTAATGGTTGTGGCTGATTCGGGCCTTTCAACTCAAGAAACGTCCTTATTAATTGGTCTTAAACTATGGGGAAGGAATGGTGACTGGGTTTTAGGTATCAGTGATAACATTGTATCGAGTTACTTCAACTTACATTAGGTTGGTTAACGGTGGGAGAACATATCTCTATTATACAGGATATAACCTATAAACAAATACTTCTCACCAAACTACCGGCTTCTCCGAGTGATTGATATTACGGAGAAAGCTAGCCCCTAGCCATCATTCTTAAATCATCCAGCCACTCTGTTCCGCGGCCAAACAGGGGAGTCAGCAGCAGCGCACCCAGCAGGGAAGACGTCATGACGATGAAGCAGCCCAGCGAAGCAGGAGCTTGCTCGTTTAGGGCTCTGCAAAGGAGGGATCCGCAGGACTACCTCTTGATTGGTCAAACGAGTGTTGGCGTGGTCCGTTTGGCCGGGAGGCTTCGTAATACATCGCCTGCCAAACAACCATCTCTTTGGGTGTGCGATTCGCCGCGTGTTTCGCAATAGAGTCCCATAAACTGGGAGGACTATATAAATGAACTGACGAGATAGAAAAGAACACGGGAGGAATCGTTACTGGTTTCCTCCTATGCGTGTATCGCCGGCTGTATTGTTCCAGCAGCTGAAGACGAGTGGACGTCTGAGCTGCGCACAGGAGCTTGTTCTTAAGGTGGGCTGCGCAGTTGAGAGCACTAAACTTCCATCCTCACCTCATCAAACACTCATGGTAAGTATATACTGCTCTTTGCTGCTTGCCCTATGCCTGGACACTCGGTAAGTTGAGATTCGGGCTTGACGACGTGCCACTGGTAGTGGAGCCGGCCCCGCAGAGCGGGAGCGGCCTGCATCGGAAGGTCTCTTCCGCCCCGTATCATGGAGCAAAACTCGAACGGGTATGCACATAGAGAAACGTGGCGACTCTCATGGTTCGCCAACAGTTACCGGCATTATTTGACACTGGCAAAAGGCATCAGTTTTGCAGACGTCTTGTCCGATAAATACATGCAAACAGCTTACTCCGGGACGTTGGTTGATACGGCGCCGTCCTCAGAAATCGTACATCGTTATACACTCCAGCTGGGGTCGGAGGCGGCGAAGATACGAGATGGCGATGCCGTGTCATCAACCGCGGCACGCGGACTCCATTGCCTGTGGAATTTCTCGGCAATGGGAGGCGGATCTGGCAAGAGATTCTCCGGGGATAATGGCGGCCACTGACCCAGCACCAGCTGGCGGAAGGACACTCACTAACACAGTCAAGTTTGACGCTCATTTCAAGTGACCTCGTCTGACGACAGATACCGTTGTTGGTGGGGAGGGGATAGATCTGGTCTCCGCCCACCTTAAGCATCAGTAGATTCACCCTCCCAACCTACTTTGTCGCCCATACACAAGTGCAAGCGAGAGACCAAAGCAAACATGTTAGCAAACACCATACAAGCAAAATATAATTATGTCGTTATACGACCACCACGTCAATCATTCTCGATAAACACAACAGGGCATTCCAATGCACACATTAGCCACGTCAAGATCTTGTCAATAAACAAAAGGTACTTGAGATCGTGAGAGAGCGAACAGCACCGTTGCGGAAAGGGAAGGGCAAAAGCCACAGCGCCGTGCAAGACAGTGGCTCGTCTTCTTACGAGATCGAGATGAATTAGGGTTCCTCCGCGTTGGTTTAGTAGATCTTATGCAATTGAGGATTGAACATGAGCCATGCACAAGTAAGTACCATCTGTTGCCAGGAGGGCATCGCTCCTGGAAGTGAGGTGTTCGGGAATCGTTACTACGAAAATGCACCATCTACTGCATGAATAAGGTATGACTGGGCAGGCTTGCCATCGCTCAAGATATCTATCTTTAACAAAACAAAAAGCAAATTAGCAAGAAGGCAGGTATGTTACTGCTCAAAACCCGCGGCTAAATTATCAGGAGCCGACTGCGATCGAGTGAGTGAGTGGAGGAGACAGGCGCTGGTAACGCCCAAGTGCAGCCGATAGCGCTCGATAACCGCCGGGAGCATGGCGGAGAAGGGAGACGAGCCCCCAAGTATTGGTCAGCACCTGACTGTATGCACGTCTACGTAGTCGTCCTTTGATCCGAAGACCTTCCAAAAGAGAGACGAGTCGCGATCCACCATCGTCGGCAATCAAAGGCCGTCCGCGGCGTCCACGGTCCACCAAGCGCAAGATCTGGCCCACGAGCCCGGGGT
This sequence comes from Colletotrichum chlorophyti, assembly GCA_001937105.1. Classification (NCBI taxonomy): domain Eukaryota; kingdom Fungi; phylum Ascomycota; class Sordariomycetes; order Glomerellales; family Glomerellaceae; genus Colletotrichum; species Colletotrichum chlorophyti. The sequence goes on along the minus strand of MPGH01000060.1, from coordinate 1,271,015 downwards.
GGACGGCTGGCGTTCGGCTGGCTCGGCCTAGGCCGCTTTAACGAAATGAACTGAGCGATTTGCGCAGACGCGTCTGACCCGAGTGCTTCTCCGGTCAGTCTCTTAAGGAGCTGTATTGTTATGAAGGCAAAGGCATCACAAGACACCACTGTCGACCTTTGTCACGTCCTGTGCTCACATCGCACAGATTACGATGAGGTCCTGCTCGTGACAGGCCAAGAAGACAAGACATTATTTTGGGGCTCAATGACCAGCAGCATCGTCATGGTTAGCGTCACCTGCCCTGGAGAAAGGTGTTAGTTTCTCAGTTCCCAGCCAGAAGGGGGATCTTTTCCCCCTCATCTCTAGGCAGATGGTGGACCACAATGATCTTCAACTTGTTCTCGTTTTGAAGAATTTGCCAAAGACAAAGTTCCCCCCTTGCGAAGACCAAAAACAAGAAAAAAGTAGGCCGTATCTCCTTGTCTGCAATCCTATCATCAGAAGCACCGCCGACCGTACCCACCNNNCCCCCCCCCCTTCCAGACCAACAGGCTTCCGGTTGTCCTGATCGCCGTGGTTCCTTGGCCTGGGCACATGTCAGCGATTAGAGGAGACACTGGGCCCAGCAAGGGTTATTAAGCGTCACATTCGGGCTTTGCTGTACCGGCGTAGCGCATCGCACGAGAGGAGACTATTCCCGTTCCAACGTCCCCCACATTGCCTTCCTAGACCCTTGTTCCCCCCAGCGGCCCCCCTGCTGTTTTCTCCAATAAACTCACAGCGCGGGGGAGGGACAGAGATTCACTCACTGCCCACGTTTCTTCATCCTCCCCTCTTTTTTTTCTGCTCTCTCTTCCTCCTCCACTGTCTCGTCATTGTGTGTTCGTTCCTGGACGCCGCGTGGGAAGAAGAGACTGAAACCAACTCTGCTCATGTATACATAGCTCCCGCCCTTGCTGTACAGCCTCATCGAGAGATCAACTGTTGATTCAAGTGTAGGTCTTGGAGCTTGCCAGAGAAGCCTCGTTATTGAAGCCGTCAACTCCACCGCCCATCAGAGAGTTTCACGAGCAAAAAGGGCGACGCAACGGGAATTATACACCCCTCGCACAAAGCTCAAAGTCGCCCGCCCGCCGCCAAGGGGGCGTATTGGTAGCGTCGTAATCCACACAGACACACACCCCTGGTCGTCTTTTCTTTCAAGCGGTATCCGTAAACCGGTCGTCGATCCGCTTGTCCAACCACATCCGCCCGTTACCACGTTCTTCTCAAATTCCCCTTCGCCCGAAAGGCTCACAACCCTCGGACGTGTCCAGTCTTACAAGCGACCCATCCACACAACCCCGTGGGGTTCGCAGCCTGAACCGGCCAGCCAAGCTCTGCAAGTGTGCACCTGCACCGGGACTGCGGGGCCTGACGTAGAATTTCCAGAAGCGCCTATCGCGTTGATTGCATCACAACTCTGGCTGTCGTCCTCGTCCATCTTCCCATCCGTCGCCGAAACCGATAATTCTCAACTCAACTCGAGTCGCATCCCGGGTCCAAGGCGATCCAGTTAATCTCCTGTCTGCACTCACACCTCATCAAACTCTCTTTCATATCCCCCTTATCTCGTCCAGTGCCTGACAGTAGTCTGGCCGTCAGTTTGACCTGAGCGGGCGCAATATAACCAAGGTGAGTAATGGGTGCCTGGCGGGCCCGTCTGTTCCTCTGCCCACTGTCCTCGTGCCTGTTCGGTTCATATGATGCCTTCATCGGGACAAGCACAGTAGTCGCAAATGTCTAGGCCAGAGACTGACCATCTCCAGCCACTTGATCCTCCGGCGGCAATAGGCTCATTTAACGGCCAACTGATACCGTGGGCTATCATTCCGACATACGCATTCACCGTCCCCGTTCATTCAACGTCGCCAGCGGCCGCACGCAGCCTGTCTCCCTGCCCGGTAAGTGTCATTCTCATCTTTTCTCCAGTCATGATACCTTTTTTCCCAAGCAGTCTCGGCAGATTGCGAAACTGCTAAGGGCCCAGATTTATCATTTCGCATCGGTCCTGCGGAGCGAGTTTCACAAGCGACCCTCCCAAGGAGGCCAAACTCAAGCCCAGGAATCCATCACCCCCAAACCTGCCAATCCTCCTCCTCATTTATTTCCCGTCCTCCGTCAGCCCAATCAAGCGCGTGCCTCCGGCCCTACGGTACAAGCTCCAAGACCCTCTCCCACATGTGAAAACAGACACCGAGACGAGCGCCCCGGGACCCCGGGGTGACTGCACACCAGCCCATCCCCGTCCTGCTCTGTGGGGGGTCCCACTTGCTACCATCCATCTCATTGTCTTTGCATCTCATCTCCTTGTCGCTTACGCTCTTGTTCGGTACGGTACGGATATGCTAGTGCCTACTCTGCCTAACCTTCTGCTGTCGGCCTGTCCTCCGGCTTCCTTAGGCCCGTTGATATATCCCCAGTCCATCCCATTCCGCTGGCCGAGCCACTTTCCCCCCCCATTCTTTCTATCTTTTGTTTTTAGTATTCCTCTCCCACAGTTTGTCCAGATGTCGTAGTATTGCCTGGTGTAATGCCATCGTATTGCCTGCAAGACTGCCACTACTTCTACCGCACGGCGCTGCGCGGACTAAACATCAGCACCAACGTCTCGCCGCTCTACGCTTAAAGTGGCAACCCTCCGCTAACAATCATGCCCACTCAAGTACGCATCTTTTCGCGACCTAGGCCACTCGGCGAGACTCTCGAAAAGTCCAAATCGCTCTGCTCCGTTCCTCGTTCTGTCCCGGATACTTCCGACCTCTGGAAACAAACCGAGCTGTCGAATTCGAAGCAGGGCACCCAGAACCCCAGCTCTATGGCAGTGTACACAGACAAGTCCGTCGAGGGCGGTGTCACTTTTGCCGGCCAGGACAAGCTCAAGCACCTCCCTATCCCGGAACTAGAGGCTACCGCCGAGAAGTACCTCACCGCTCTGAAGCCTCTCCAGTCTGCGCGAGAGCATGCCGAGACCAGGCACGCCGTCCAGGAGTTCCTAAAGCACGATGGACCGCAACTACAGGAGAAGCTGAAGGCTTATGCTTCTGACAAGAGCAGCTACATCGAACAGTTCTGTAAGATTTTGGTGTGCTCCTTGGTAGTCGCAACTCCGTACTGACTGTGAAAAGGGTACGATTCATACCTCAACTTCGACAACCCCGTTGTGCTTAACCTGAACCCCTTCTTCCTCCTGGAAGATGACCCGACCCCCGCAAGGAACAACCAGGTGACCCGCGCGGCCTCACTGGTGGTGTCGGCCCTCGAGTTCGTGCGGGCGGTCCGCAAGGAGGAACTCCCCCCCGACACGATCAAGGGCCAGCCTCTCTGCATGTACCAGTACTCAAGACTATTCGGAACAGCGCGAGTGCCCACCGAGAACGGGTGCCAAATCGAGCAGGATCCCGACTCCAAGCACATCATCGTCATGTGCCACGGCCAGTTCTACTGGTTCGACGTCCTGGACGATAACAGCGACCTCATCATGAGCGAGAAAGACGTGTCCATCAACCTGCAAACCATCATCGACGATGCCGCACAGACGCCGATTCAGGACGCGGCCAAGGGCGCGCTCGGAGTTCTGAGCACGGAGAACCGCAAGATCTGGTCGGGGCTGAGAGACGTCCTGACCCGGGAGGAGAGGTCCAACAACGCGGACTGCCTGGGCATTGTCGACTCGGCCCTGTTCGTGCTCTGCTTGGACTACACGGAGCCGGTCGACGCCGACGCCCTATGCGGCAACATGCTCTGCGGCACCAGTCTGGTCGAGAAGGGCGTGCAGATCGGCACCTGCACCAACAGATGGTACGACAAGCTGCAGATCATCGTGTGCAAGAACGGCAGCGCGGGTATCAACTTTGAGCACACCGGCGTCGACGGCCACACGGTGCTGAGGTTCGCCAGCGACGTGTATACCGACACGATACTCCGCTTCGCCAGGACCATCAACGGACAGGCGCCGACGCTCTGGGCGTCCACGAGTCCCGACCCGGCCAAGCGCGACCCGGACAGCTTCGGCGAGGTCAACACGACCCCGCACAAGCTCGAGTGGGACATGAGCCCCGAGCTCAGCATCGCCGTCCGCTTCGCCGAGACGCGGCTCGCCGACCTCATCGAGCAGAACGAGTTCAAGACGCTGGACTTCAAGCACTACGGCAAGAACTTCATGACATCCATGGGCTTCTCCCCGGACGCCTTCGTCCAGATGGCCTTCCAGGCCGCCTACTACGGCCTCTACGGCCGCGTCGAGTGCACCTACGAGCCCGCCATGACCAAGATCTTCCTCCACGGCCGCACCGAGGCCATCCGCAGCGTCTCGGACGAGTCGGTCGACTTCGTCCAGACCTTCTGGGCCGACAACCCGGCCGAGCAGAAGGTCGAGGCCCTCCGCAGGGCGTGCCAGCGCCACGTCAACAACACCAGGGAGTGCGCCAAGGCCCAGGGCTGCGACCGCCACCTCTACGCCCTCTTCTGCACCTGGCAGAAGTCCATGGACGACGAGGCCTTCAGCGGCGCCAGCTCCAACGGCTACTCGAGCCCCATCGACGGCTGCTCGGACCGCGACGGCGCCTCCTCCGCCGTCGGCAGCCCCGGCCGCGACTCCGTCCTGTCCCTCAACGGCACCGAGCACCAACCCACGGGCGGCCGCGCCCGCGGCGACAGCACCAACTCGCGCAACGGCAACGGCCACGCCTCGATGCCGCATATCTTCGCCGACCCCGGCTGGGACAAGCTCAACAACACCATCATGTCGACCTCCAACTGCGGCAACCCGTCCCTGCGGCACTTCGGCTTCGGCCCCACCTCGGGCGACGGCTTCGGCATCGGGTACATCATCAAGGACGAGAGCATCTCCATCTGCGTGTCCAGCAAGCACCGCCAGACGAAGCGCTTCGTCGACACCCTCGAGAGCTACCTGCTCGAGGTGAGGCGGATCCTGCGCATCACGTCCCGCCGCGGTACCGGCGTCAAGCAGACGCGCGCGCGCGAGCTGGACCAGCAGGTCCGCCCGAAACCGCCCAAGGGCATCAAGTCGCGCGGTCGCCTCATCACCGCGCACGACGCCATCAAGCCCTCGATCGCGAGGTCGTCCACGGGCACGCAGTCGCCGACGGAGGAGAGCGTCACTCTCAGCGAGGATGACGAGCTCGGCGGATGTAAGTCTCTCTCTCTCTCTCTATCTCTCTCTCTCTCTCTCTCTCTTTGTTTTTTTCTTTTTTTTCTTTTCTTCGTCTCGGCTATTTTCGGACCTTTCTTTGCTGACTTCGCACACAGACGGCTTCTTCGACGCCGGGATGCTCCTCCAAGCCCTCAAGGCGCGCGGCGAGAACCTCGACAACGGGGAGACGAAGCCCTCGGAGCGGGCGGCCGTGCAGGCGCGCCGGAGGGAGATCGGCAAGAAGCTGCGGCTGATCGACTACTGATGGATCGCTGCCGGACCTCGTTGTGCCCCTTAGATATAACCCCCTGGGCTCGCTTGTTCGTAAGGTTAGTTGATAATGCCGTCATGACATACTTGGTGCGGGGGAGGCAGCGCATGCTACCCGTCGTGTACCTGAAGGGAGGGGGAAAGGTCCGGCTTGCGGGACGGGATTACTTCGAAGCAAGCCTTTGGTTATCGTCACTACATTCTTGTCCTTAATTATACCTTTTGGGAAAAGAAAGAAAAAGTTATACCCTTCCCAATTTCGAAATGGCGTCTTTATGTGAGTTGCATAGAGAATGGGGACTCGGCCGCTGTTAGGCGCCTCAACGTCGAAACGTATCTGATGTGACTTTTAAACAGCGTTTCTTATAATTATATCAATGACCGAAAAAGGGGGCAACATATCCGTCCGAATCCCACGACGACATTCCTCGCACCGTCCGAGAATGGTACGTTTGGTTTCATGCACCAAAACAACAACAATAATAATAAAAATAATAGAACAAAAACCGGGCGTCCAAATCCTCCTCTCGAATGAAAAAGAAAAACCCCGATACTCCTTTACATTACAATGTCCCGGTCCAATCAACCGAAGTTTCCGTCGCGAACCTTCCAACACCAGTCTAATAGAATGTTGCAGTTTTTGAAAGTTTTGCCCAGTCCCGTTACACAGCCTCCGACAAGAAATAAATGTACATGGAACGACACGCCATGGTATGGTTCGACACGCCCGGGACGAAAGACATTCGTGCCCCCTGGATCAGGCGAGCTCATGCATATGCCCCTTGTGGCCGTCATTCGTAGCCGGCGCTTCGTGAATCATCGGCTGCTGCTGGCCGTGCTGCTGGAACCCGCCGGCCGCGTTGGGGCTGGTGGGCTGCATGCTGAGACGGTGGTCGTGCGTCACGGCCGACACGGCGCCCGGGCTCGTCGTGTCGGCACGGTCGGGAGGCACCATGGTGCTGTTGGCGAAGTAACCGGCGGGAGCAGGTGGGTAGCCACCCGGTCCGGGCTGTTGGTAGCCGCCCTGGGGAGGAGGCGTGCCGCCGAAGCTGGGCGGGTACCCGCCGACCTTGGGGTCGTAGAGGGACTGCGTATGTGTTGTGGCGGCGTACTGGGACGGTGAGCCCTGCGGGCCCGGGTTCATGGCCATGGGCTGATGAGTGGTCAGAGGCTGGCCGCTGGGGGCGGCCTTCTTCTTCCGGAGGAGAAACCAGACGCCGAAGGCGACGAGCGCGATAACTGCGATACCACCGATGACGCCCCCGACGATGGCGCCAACGGGAGTCGATGAACCCTCATCATTGTCGGGCTGGGAGGGACTGGTGACTGGGGGCTGCGGAAGGGGGCCGACCACGCTCCCTGAGATGAGTGGGGTCCCGCTGGGTCGGATGCGGACGGACGATGTGGCGTCGTCTGTTAGGGGGAGCGGTGTCCAGGTCCGGCCGGTCTCGCCTTCATAAGTGGTCTCGGCGGCCTGGGGCGTGGAGAGGGAGAGAGAGTTGCACCAGTAGCCGAGGATGCTGTCCGAGAACGAGATGGTGTTGCAATATGGCCGGAGCGTGTTGGTGCTGAGGTCGCCATTGTCAGACTGACGAAAGGACTCGGGGATGAGGGGCTTGCGACTTACCACTTAAGGGTGTACTGGTCCACGAGACAGCCGTTATCGCAGAGACTCGACGATATTTGTACGGAGTCGTAGCACGTGCGGTAGACGCCGCAGTCTTGGGTGTTGCAACAGGCGACACGTCCAGGGTTGGTGCTCGATGCGGTGAAGAAGATGCAGCTGGCTGCGGTGGCACAGGTGTAAGCCGCTCCAGCACGGCCGGAGACGTAACCACACGTGTTGTCGGGAGCGACAAGAACGGTCGTGATCGCTGCGGGAGACTGGCGTCTCTTCAAATCTGCGTACGTGGGGGCCTCTGTCGGTTGAGGATCGAGCTGATCAAGGGGAAAGTTGAAGGTCGTGGTAGCCTCAGGAATGGCGTATAACTTGGCGTCGGCGAGACTCGAAAGGAGAGCCAGGCCTGCGACGTTTCTGAGTGACTTCACCATGATAGCCAAAACTCTTCCGGATGGATACGACGAGCGAACAATATCAAATGTGCGATGCGTCAAGGTGACCTGAGAAGGACCATGCAAGACAAGAGGGAGGAGGGATACCGCTCAAAGAGCTGAGAGGCTGAGCGCCATTATAAACAAGCGGTCGCCTGCGTTCCCCCATCGTTCCCATCAGCATTTGTGCTACTCGATATGCTCGGGGCGCCACCACCGGGCACAAGCTGTTGCGGTACAGACAATGGAGGGTAAGCACTGGCGGGAACTGGTCAATGGCTGGTCGACTTCGACAACAGAATCGCGAGGGGGCTCAGCCTTAGACTAGCGTCAGTCTCAGTCTAGCGAATATGCTTGGTCCGAGAAGAGTGGTTAGTCGGGCATTCAGTGTCCAGTAAGACCAATCGTAACACAGCCGGTCTCATTGTGGCTTGCTCGAGCTGAACAACAAGAAGTCGTGTTAGCGTAGATGAGAAACGCAACAGACGACATCCACTCGACCAGCTGGTAGAGAGGCGAGCAAGTGGAGAAGACAGACACAATGCGGGAACAAAGACCAGATAGGAATGGGCGTCAAATGTGAATACGAGGCAGAGACTCAGATTGTGTCGGAGTCAACGAGGGAGATGTGCAGTGTGGGATAAGACTACCTTGGTAGAGGACAATCCAAGCTGCTGATGGGGCGTCTTCCTTCGTGTGTTCGGAGACATGTCGCTGTTCGTACCCAGTGTGATCAAAGGGAAGAAACGTTGCTGCCTCGCGGAATGGTAACCTGGCAATGTAGCTATGGCCCTCTTGAAGGACCCTTCCTGTGAAGAAGCGAGACCGTGACAGAAACGCAAGGTTGTTGAAGCAATGAATTTGTGGCTTTCCGCATCTCCTGAGGCGCGCCAGGGCCGACGGTCGAATCCTTCACGAAGCCGACGACAATCCCAGGCGCCAAACCTTGCCATTGGAGGCCAGGTTTCCCGTTATTATCTGGCTGATCGGTAAGTATCCGGCGTGTGAGCAGATGCCCTCAAGCCAGCCAGATATAGCGAGGCACTAATGGAGAGGGACACTAGTACTCTTCGCAGCCATCGCAACCCGTCTCGATCGAGACAAGAGCGACGCCACATGGCGGTCTGCTTTCAGCCTCAGGCCCCGCTGTTGCTGTTTTGGGGCTGGTCGAAATGAGGTGGCCCGATAGCCCTGCGAGGTTCAGTGGTGCTCGTTGTTTCCTCTGCATAGTCTGCTTCTTCTGTCAAGATCGCGCAAGGCAGGGCTCCTCCACCCCGTCAACCAAGCTTCAGACCGAGTGTCCGTCGAACACCAGAATGATCCTCAGGTCTTGGCACATGTTCCGCCCGTCGTGTTAAAAGCAGGGATGCCCCGCCAAGGTCCCGCAACTCGGTAATCGCTCATGGCTGTTCTATTATCATCAGCCAGGCAGATGTAAGTTGTCAAATCAGAGGTACAGCAGATAATTACACGACAGGATGCGCTGTTAAAGAGAAGGACGTGCTTCGCGTCTGGCCTGTGACAGGGGAGGGCCCGCCAGATCTGTCTTAGGTAATCTGTAAGGTCCACTACTCCATGGGCCCAAGCTTCTCGATAGCCAGGAAATGGGTCGCTTTGATTGGACCGAAATGGCTGCTCGCCGTCGATCTGTTGATGAAAGATGACTTCTATCATCAACTCCTAAACGCGTTTGTTCACAGGAGCTACCATTCCTCGTGTGTATTCCTTCTAGAATCGTGCATGGGGTGCCTCCATTAGCGACCCAGACCGACCAGGCTTCCCTTTCCCCCATTTCATGTCGCTGCAATCACCAGCTTGAGTTCCGGCAGGTTCCGAGTCACGGCAGCCATTTTCGACTCAGATTTCGCCCCATACAACGAATTGGGGGCGTCGTGTTGACTGGGAACGGCCGGATATCATGCCAACAACCCGACTTCAGACATCACCACCGGGCCCATCTAGCATGCCATGACAGACCTGCTCCAGCTCATACCAGACTTTCCCGTCGGGCAGTTTGCAGGGCTTATACAGACAATAGAACGTCATCGCCTCTCTACTACCGATCTCTTGACTCAGGATGTCATCGACATAGGCAAGCGCACTCAGTTGCCTCTGCTTGACATCAAAAGGCTTTGCGCAGCCGTCGTCGACTCCCTTCACCGCGACTTCGGCCCTGCTAGTCAAGTGCCAAATTCCAACCCGTCACTGAGGCATTCGCTCACAGACCTGGAAAATCAATCCTCCACCATCAGCACACTCGACAATGACCTCGACCAAGCTCTGGGGGGAGGTGTTCCCACAGGATATGTGACGGAGATCACAGGCGAGAGTGGTGCCGGCAAGACGCAGTTCTTGTTGTCCATGCTGCTGGCTGTTCAATTACCGCCACCGTATGGTCTTGGCCGCCCGGCCTTGTATATCACCACGGAAGCGCAGATGTCAACTAGACGGCTTTCGCAGATTCTGTCGGCAAACTCGCTGTTTGCCAGTCTTCCGCCGGAGGAAAGGCCGTCCTTTGATGGCATCTCTAGCACTTCCACCCCCGACCTTGAGTCACAGGAGCACATTCTTCAGTTTCAGGTCCCCGTCGAGGTCGAACGGCGCAACATCGGACTAATCGTACTGGACTCTGTGGCCTCCAACTACCGAGCCGAGTTCCAGAGAGGCGCTCTCGGCAACCATGGGTCGAACATGGGAGCTCGCAGCAACGAGTTGACACGGCTGGGTGCGTTGCTTAGAGAGCTGGCCCAGAAACATAACTTGGCCGTTGTTGTGGCCAACCAAGTGGCAGACCGATTCGCAAGCCCGGTCGTGCCGTCAAGAATACCGCCTTCAAGCAGCGGTGTAGGCCTTACTCAGGAAAGCCCACTGGCATCTAGAAGCAGAGGACCCAGGTCATTCTCTCCTTTGGCCGTCGAACCGACGTCTTCGATGGACGAGCAGTTCCGTTCTAGCATGCCAGAACCCCCAGGTCTGGACGATTTCGGGCCGCCCGCGCCGCCCGAGCTGGCATTGGAGCACCAGCAACGGTGGTTCACTGGATGGGGTGATGATCCGTACGCCGATCACGGACACAAGACACCCAGTCTGGGGTTGGTATGGTCGACGCAGATTGCATGCCGCATCGCACTAATAAAGAAGCCTGTTTACGGAGTGCATCGACACGTGGATGACGAAGCCGATGGCCGCGGAGTGCCAGCGCTCAAGAATTGGCGTCGATGGATGAAGGTGGTCTTTGCTCCTCACACAAAGGCTACAGGGCAAGGACTAGATGGCGCGGTGGAGTTTGCCGTGACAATGGCTGGGTTGAAAGCCGTCACGAAGAAGGGAACAGATGGCGAGTGATTTCGTCAGCCAATTTGGTTTCTAGGTAACTTTGCAGACACCACGGGTAGCGGTGGGAAACGCTGCCAACGTTTAATTGCTCTTCGACTTGCAGTAATCAGACGGGCAAATGGGGTTTCAGTACATTTGCAACAAAGACGTAGAAGCATAGAAGGAAACAAAACAAGCTTTCCAACGTTCAAAGAGATCCGACGGATTGATGTGACACCATAAAGAAGCATTTTCGCCTATGAAGTGGTGTTCCTTTGCGGCGTAAGTGTTTCAACCAAGACAAATTGCACTTGGTGTTTTATATTAAGGACTACGGGAACAAGGACAGGCCCCGGCACTTACCTGTCATAGGCTCTCGGTTCACCTACCCAAAAGACCCTCCACCTTGCCGTGGGCCCCTGTCACTGCTGAGCCTCGTTGCCCTCAGGTTCTATTGATATTGCAGACATCTCGGCGAGTAAATGAAGCAAGGGAATTTACGCTCCGTGTTGATGGTAAAATGGGTGGTATTTACTGAACCGAGATTCTGTGGTAGGTGCGCAGTAGATGTAAAATCCAGGGGTCCGATGCACAGTCGACCCAGGTAAGGGAAGGGTGGAGGCGCAGTTGCTTGAAGATGACACTGGACCACTGGATCGTCGCTGTCTGTAGGCTCGAGCTCCATCCGCGTCGGTCCAGAACGCTTCTGCGTGGCAGTCACGCGTAAGATCACGTGACATCCCCGATGTTTCGACAGGTTTCATTCGTCGGTGACAGGGGGCTGCGGTGAGAAGACGTCGGGTGGGCCTCGTTTGCTCCCTCCGCCAGCTGGTACCGCACTTGACACTGATGTGGGCACAGGACATAGGACTTTGGCTGAGTACTGGTACGGGCAGGCGTACCGCTACCTAGGTGGGCACCCAACCAGTAGTGAAAGCCTGGTACAACTGCACTGGGAACCTTGACGTAGGAGCCTGCCTTGCCTTACTCCCGTCCGCCTCCTACAGTACTGCTAACTTTCCATACCTTACCTGTACTCTCACTTGACCTGCTTTCAACACCTCATCACGACACCACCGAAATCCATCATCTCCCAACCCTCCGACACCAGCCGTGTATTCGCTCCGCGCGCCTTCAACCGCTGCACCCCCTGATTTTCGCCAGTCTTCATTCAACCCCCGCTTATCACAATGAACCCCGAGTAGTACGTTTCGCCTGTCGCTCCCTCCTGATGAAGGAGAAACCCTCGGGAGTCGCCGCCAAACTGACCCTATATGTCTACAGAGTCCCTTCCATCAATCTCGTCCTCTCGAACCCGTCGTCTTCTCCCTCCTCGCCAAATATCCTGCACACGACGATGTTCCCGTCCCGCCCTGGCCGATACTAATTCGATCGCAGGTACGACTACCTCTTCAAGCTCCTCCTCATCGGTGATTCCGGTGTTGGAAAGTCTTGCCTTCTCTTGCGATTCGCCGACGACACCTACACTGAGTCCTACATCTCTACTATTGGTGTCGACTTCGTATGATTCTCCGCCCCATCTATCGCCAACCCCTCACCTACTGACGAATTTCAACAGAAAATCCGCACGATAGAGCTCGACGGAAAGACGGTGAAGCTGCAGATCGTAAGTTGATATCCGGCACCGATCGCAACGGCTGGTTTTGCCTCAAATACTGACACGAATGTTGTATCCCAGTGGGACACTGCTGGACAGGAGCGTTTCCGCACCATCACTTCCTCCTACTACCGCGGTGCCCACGGCATCTGCGTCGTCTACGATGTCACCGACATGGATTCCTTCAACAACGTGAAGCAGTGGCTCCAGGAGATTGACAGATACGCTACCGAGGGCGTCAACAAGCTGCTCGTCGGTAACAAGAGCGATATGTCCGACAAGAAGGTTGTCGAGTACACCGTTGCCAAGGTAAGACCACACCCAGCCGAACATGCTAGAACGCGGCGTCATTTGGCGACCCAGCTGGCAGCCCCATCGCGCATCGCATATTCAGCTACTAACTCCCCGTGCAGGAGTTTGCCGACAGCCTAGGCATCCCCTTCCTCGAGACCTCGGCCAAGAATGCCAGCAACGTCGAGCAGGCCTTCTTGACCATGGCCCGCCAGATCAAGGAGCGCATGGGCAGCACGACCGCGAACAACACGAAACCCAGCGTGCAGGTCGGACCTGGCCACGGCGTCTCTTCCAACTCAGGCGGAGGCTGCTGCTAAACGCCTCGGGCCCTGATTTTTCACAGCCCACTTTCCTTACCCTTGTTCTATGGCATTTACGGATTTTTTTTTTGGCGGATGAGGATCAGCTCGGCAGATAGGCGAGGAAGGAATACATAACCTGTGAAGGTGTTGAGGTCGGATTCGACTAGGACGAGGCTGTGTCGTTCGCTTTTCTCTCTTTCACCCGCCACGGCTGCTTTCATACTTTGCTACGCATAGATGAGTGTTGATTTGGATTGCTTCAGCTCCGTCTCTGCACTGCACACGCACTCGACCAAGATACTTCTGTAATGGGACCACGACGTTGCTCACGGCGAAACATACAGAGACCCTCGTTGCTCACGCAATCAAGAGCCCGAAACGAACGAAGTTTGACAGAGATGGCATCTGGGGATGGCTGGGGCTGAACAGGAACAGAGGGCTATGAGGCTATCACGGCGTGTGTATGTGTAGGGCATGTTTTTTTTGCTGGCGTCCCGTGTACTTTTGCAACCGAACATTGGCGGTGGCAGGGCGGGGCATAGCGGCCATGAAGCCAACGAGTCTTGGGGTTTGGGACGCTTCATTCCTATGTGTTTTCTCCCTCGTCCGCCATGTTATCTCCCTTTGGCGGCCGCTGCTTTTTCTGGTAGATAGGGTCGAAGTAATGGGCAAGTGACGTTTTCCTTTTCTAGCAGTATGAAGCATTAGCTGTGTCCGTGCCTTACCGGTGCCCCTCACTGTCAGCATCTTGCCGTCTTATCGGACCTATTCAACCTCGGATGCTCTGATCGCAGTATGACGTGCGGCGGAGTCGGGGGCTACGGATGCCCCGGTCATCGGGTCGGCCTCACGTGGGCCTGAGGGTGTGATGGATTATTTACGCATGGAGACGGGCCCCCGGGTACCCAAGACAGAGTGATGAGGAACGGGCACATGACCCCGCGCGGTCACATGCATTTCCCCCTGAGCGGGTGAGCTAATCCCGGACAAAGATATCCACACCAAACCTCCGATAAAGCCGTCGTGGACGGGAAATAAGTACATCAGCCATCCGACGACATCGCGTAANCCGGCAACGAAGCCTTCGGTGTTTTTTTTTTTTTTTTAAAATTCGTTTTCATCGGCAAATCCAAAACGGAAGTCGAGCGAAATCTGGGTTGGACCGACGCTCTGTTAGATTGTATTAGATTGTGTTAGATGGCGGCGTTGTGGTGGACCCGGTNCCCCCCCCCCCGCCGATGTCTCGCTTCTCCGTCCCCCGGATATGGAAATGGATGATGCGTCGTTCGCTCACGGGGGAGCGGGCTCATACTTGCGTTTGAGGTATCCAACGCAGGCACGAATAATACCAGACGGGGAGGAGCGAGCCAGATCGGCGCGGCGTTTCCCCTTTCGTGGACGGCGGTCGCTGGTTTTGAGGACGGTGTCCTGCGTTTCATTGTTCTGTGGCCCGCCGACGAGGTGTCTTTCCCTTGCTGTGTAACACTAAGGGGGAAGAAAAGAGGACTTTTTCTTTTTTTATATATAAAAGAGAGGTAAGTGAGAAAAAAAAGTGAAGAAGAAAACGTTTCTTATCGGAGAGAGGCTTCATGATAATATACAAATCTGATGTTTCTTCTCTTCGGGACATTCATCCCCTTCCACGTCGTCCAAGATCTCCGGATTCCATCTGCGCGCACATCGCTCGGGAAACTCAAGTCCTGGACGGGCCCGCAGACGGCACAGATGGCTTCTCGGTTACATGTCGGTTGTCGCAGGACAGGAGGTGCGTTTGCTGTGTCAGAGGAAAGCAGGACTACGATGACAAAAACATCCTGGGCCTCAGATAGCCTTGCGGTAATTGCCGATCAAAGTTGACAAGAGCCCTCTGGAATTCTAAAAAGCCATTTTTCTAATTTGCGAGGGACCTGATCCCTGGGTATTATTCCGTCCACGAGTTCGATCACATTACCACGCTCGAGGCGGCGCGGTATTTGTTTTGAAGTCTAGGGAAAAAGAAGAGAAACTAACCAGTGATCCCAAACTATAACAAGAGCAAGTTTTTCCCAACCTTCCTGAAATGATTTTATGCCCAAAGATACGAACCTTCGCCGCTGGATACCCCTGCCGCTTTAGCCCTTTCTTACCACGCCCTTTAAATCCCAGCCCAGGCTATGCTGACCATGTGAAAGAGAGAACATTCATAACGTTCGTTTGATGGAAGAAAAATAACAACTGATGCGTACGGCGTCATGGCCACAGACGCCGTTTCACACGGTCATGGACCAACATGGCAGCGCATTGGAAAACGTCATGCCAATCCGAGAAACTTCAACGCCTTGCGGCTGTTCCCCTTCCGCGACTGATTCTTCTTCAAAAACATGGGCATCAGGCGTCTAGCCTCGAGGTCCAGATCACTCTCCAAGTCCATCTCGACGGTCAAGAAGGACGCACTATCACCCAATGTCTTCTTCTCGCTCCGCCGCGACTTGGACCTGCGACTCAAGATGGTGTCGGCAACCGACGGCGGCCTACCAGACGTCTTGATCGAGCTTGAGGTTCTGGTGTGTTTCCGGCCGCTGGAAGAAGGCGGGGACATTGGGGGGCTCATAGCTGATTTGGTGAACGGCGGGAACGCTGAGAAGTTTCCAGATCTACGCCTGACCTTGATTTCTTCGGGCTTGGGTTTTTCCTCGGGAAGATAGAATTTGGAAATGTTGCCAAGAATTTTCGCAATGGTGGAGATGAAAGTAGCAATTTCCGCCTCCGTTGCGTTCGATGTGATAAGAAGGTTGACTTTGGAGACCGCAAGCCCCTCGGGCGAGGTTGCAGACGTGGCGGATTTCGACGCTTTTGAGTGGAGCGAGCTTGTGGCTGAGGCAGGGTTGCTTCTCGTAGAGACGACCCCGAGCGAGCTGCCGCGAGCATGTGTGAAAGGAAGTGGCCCCTTGGCATTCGCGTCGAGGACTTGTGCGACCTTCAGCAGATCAACACCTACAAGCTTCTGCAGGGCCAGGACGGTAGCGAGATGATCAGGAGGATATTCCAGGAGCAGGAAGCGAACTCCCGAGTGCGCAGAAAAGTACGTCTCGAGATGAGGGATGATGAGGGTCGCCAAGAGGTACGAATTTGTAAAAGGGTTATCTTGAGTCTGGTTGGCGAGGGGTTGGGCCGTGAACGACTGCATCGCGGTGGCGATGAGATACCTGATATCTCGTTAGATCACTTCTCGGGCAAAAGCGGCAGCCAGCACTTACCGAAAATCAAGTCTTCCAGTCCGGGAGACTCCGTTAGATTTTGATCCGAGCCTCTCGAGCTGACTGGTTACCCCCGATAGGAATGTCCTCTTGACACCGCGTTGCGAGCCAATGGCCAAAATCTGGTCGACCTTGTGGCTGCCCTTTCGCGGAATTCCATCGGGCTCTACGTCGCGGAATACTGGCTTCCACAGCCTGTCCATCTCGGGAAGCAAGGGGAAACTGAACTGCGAGAACTCCCTCGCCTTTGGTGGGAAGTATATGTTCAGAACCGACCGAAGTGAGTTCTGCATAGCCACGGCCGTCTTGCTATGTGCGGCATTGAAGTCGTGGAACTTATCCTCAGGCTCCGATACCGTTGGCGGTGGTGTGTGTGCAGGTGTCGGAAGGGCTGAGGTTGTCATGGTCGGAGCCTCATATGAGAAGGGGTCGTAGTCGTCATCCACAGTGGCTCCTGGCGGCGGGGGAGATGGGCTTGCTTGAGGTTCGCTCTCTTCTTGTATAGGCGTGTGACGACCTGAGAACGAGCGCTCGACTTCCACTTCTACCTCGTCACCAGTCTCGGCAACAGACATGCGACTTGAAGGGAGTGTGATGGGGTAGACTCCTTCTTTGAAGGCCTTGATCATATAGTCCAGAATTGGGTCTGGGTTTTCATCCTTGAAGTGAATGACAAGATCTTCCGAGAACGGTAGTACAGGGTGGAAAGACGTGTCTTTCGGGATCACCTCTTCGGCATCGGTTCCTCGATCAACGTAGGTTGAGTTGCTGTTCTCTCGCTTCTCACTTGACTGTGGGCTGTGAGGGACGGGTGGAAGGGCCTTATTTGTTCGAGATGGCTTCACGTAGACTGCTTTGGGGCCGTCCACGACCTTGCCCTTGCTCTCTCCCCGTTCCGCATCCTCGATGAGCTCAATCACGGATGCACGGCCGTCGTCAGCGAGAATATCGATGATGGCCTCTTCCTTGGGCTTCAGTCGCACCAGTGTATCTCGGTACCGTGAGTTGCTCCGTCGGAGTTGGTCAGTGGACTGCGACCGTCGAAGGCCCTTCTTCGAAGCGGAAGACTTCATGCGAACAAGAGATGCTTGTTCGATGAAAATAGGCTCTGTCGAGCGGATGCTGAAAACATCAGACCCCGTAGACGCCACGTCCAGCATGGCGCTTGTGTAGGGGGATGGCGGAAACACTTCTTCCCGGTCGCATGTCTCCCTGGCGAAGCTCGGGGTAAGAGGTACTGCCGGTGTAAGCGGCATGCCTCCATGGTCGAGACCTCCACCTGTCAGCCTCTCGAGCTCGTCGAAGTTTGTGATGGCCAATCTCGGTGTCTGAGCGCGCCGCTGATCGACGTGTGTCGGTCCGTCGTCCTCTGCGCTCTCCTCGTGAGGCGGCCCGCCAAAGACATAGAATGGCGCAGTGTCGCCGAATCTGTCGGAGAAGTTGTAGAGCGGTAAACTCGTGCTTCTCGGGCGGCCAGAGGTGACGGTGAGATCGATATCGCTAGACAGCTGAAGGTTCTCGGTCTCCTTGTCCAGGGCATCTGCTGCGCGCATGGCTCTGGTGATTGGATCTTCGTCGCACAAAGCCTCAGAAGTATCGAGAAACGAACCACTCCTACTCAGAGAGGGGGGTTCGAGCCCCGCTACACCTTCCTTGACAAGGTCTTTAAAAATTGCCTCGGCCTGGGAGATGTCGCCGTTGGTTTCGTTCCGAGAGATTGCCCTGATACAGACGGTCTGCGCACTTGGGGTGCCTCCATTCAAGAAGACTAATCTTTTGCGCTTGGGAGTCGACTCTTTGAGGAAAGCTAAAGCCGCTTCTCTCCTCTTGACAACGGCATTGTGGACTCTCCGAATGAACTTGCGCGACTCAAATGGCTCGTCCGGGTCTTCGGGCTCGAGAAACTCCTTTACACTGGGGAGAATGATTATTTGTGAGGATGTAGGTAACAGGCGGAGTTGGGTCGACACGATGTCGCCGGGGCCTTCAAAGGCCACAAGGCCGCCATGATACTCGGCAGACTCGGCCATTGACGAGGATTTTTGAAGGGGTTTAACGTGAGGAGAAGCGGTGGCCGATGAGGAGGTAGCTGATTAGGAATACTGTTCCAGAGCTGATGAGAGGGGTTGA
>MPGH01000060.1:1161746-1252616 GCA_001937105.1 Colletotrichum chlorophyti | reverse complement strand
TGCGAGTGAAGGAGAACGGAGAAAATCTTTTTTTTTTTTTTTCAAATTCGAGTTGAGAACGACAGCAACGGTGAAAGGTGGCGTGTCGGAAGCGGAAAGTGTGGGTGACTCGGTGCAACCAGTTGCATCTATCTCACACTTTGCCTTTGGGCGGTCAGCGTCCCAGTCGAAAGGCAACAGTAAAAGCCGACAGCTTCGGTGAAGGGAAGGAGGAAAGAACAAGAAGTGGAGGTGAATTCAATTAGAAGATCAAGGTCAACAATCATCTAATCTGAAGAGAAATGAGGGAGATAAACATAAGCGAACGGGAAAATAAGGGTTTTGGGCAGGAGCAACGCGAAAGTCGAGAGGAAGCGGGCACCAGCACAAGCCTGAGAGAAGTGAGTGGCTTGGTCTACTGAGTGGTTGTTCCTGATTTAGGAAACATAAGGAGAGGTATTAAACAAATAGTTCACGTTCTTGAGCTGCGCCTCAAGCCGCTTATGATATTAACGAATCGGCGGCCGGACAAAGTGAAAGCGGCAGTATAAAGGCGAGATGAAGGTGTGTGACAGTGGTGAGAGGACGCTCAATGGGAAGGAAATGACGGTTGTTTGAGTAAAGGTACGGATAGCTTTGTGGAGGGAGACGAAGGCGAAGATGATGATGCAGAACCAAGGGGTGACGGTATCAGTAGCAGCCTGGGTGGGTTGCTGTTGCTCCCTAGGGTATGGTAGGTCGGCAGCTTAAGGTGAGATGAAGGCGAGGTACTTTATCCAATGTAGCTTTCATTCCCTCTGAATTGTTTGGTGCCGTCATCTGCAATGGCGCGTGGTCTTGTCTTGTCTTGCCCGAGCCAACCCAAAGCGGCAAGCTGGGAATGGAAAGAAGGGAGAGGAGATGAGCGCCTTGCCTCCTGCCTGTTGCTGGTCTCGGTTTGTCGAGCTGAAGGCGGGAAGGGAACGGATGGCGACAGAAGATGGGCAGTGTCTGTGCCGAATTTGGACGTGCCAACTAAGTTGAATTACATGCCTGCTTGACTTGAATGGAATTTGAATATTTTCCCTGGTCTCGGAAAAAGACAAGAGGACTCCCTTATCCCCAGTCATCCCGAGGCTCGTGAGTGTTGAACGATGCCGAGCTCGTGCACGAAGCGAGCAATGGAATACAAACTGGCGCGTACTTACCTGCCCCTGAGCCTGCCCATCGGGTGGGAACTTGTGAGGCCTCGCAGGCTGCCTTAGCAGGACCTGCATGACGGTTGGGAACTGAAAGGCAAGAGTATTTCCATGAGGGTATGCCCAGGGCAGGGACTAATGAAATTCACTGTGGCTTCGCTGGTTGACTGGTGTCGGAACCGGTTTGTTTCGGGGTGTGGGAAATTGACAGTGACTTGTTGCAGCAGTTGGAGCAGGTCCTCTGCAGCTTCTCCTGGTCGTTACGTGTGGCTTGAAGCTAACACCAGAATGATGCCCTGATTTGATCGTAGTGTCTCGTTGGAACCAGTCCGTCGTGTTGTCGGCACCGGGGGACAATGGCACATGTGTTTGGCAGTTGTGTAAAGCCACATTGACTTGCATCTCGCTCGAACACGATATATCTCTACGCCAAGCGCTTGACGTCCTCGTGGTTAGTACGTCTTCGCAGTGATCAACCAGAGTCAACGGATTGGGCGAATCAGATATTATGTCGAGGAGGGACGTTTGACGACGGGGGCATTTCCGTGAGCAGGGAGGTGCTGGCCAGTAGAGCCGGGTCAGCAAGGAGGCAGGAGAAGTAGAACCGAACAAACAAACAAACAAAAATTTGAAAGCATGTGGCTAAGAGACGGAGTGACCGAACTGGAGAACACAATCACACAGCCCCCCTCCCAACCAAGGTATCATCGCCGTATTCCTAGACTAGAAGGCGAGATCGCAGGCCAAACCGTGCAAAAGCAGTTGGAATGGAAACCGGATGGAACAGAAGGGAGCCCGCATTCAGCTGACAGTGCACTTTACCTCAGTCATGCCTTGATTAGCGTACAACTGTACAGCAGTGTGTTGGGCAGAGAGAGAGAGGATGGAATGGGAAGGGACGACAAGGTCAATGCAATGAAAAATGGAGACCGTCGGACTGTTGACAGGGATAGGCTCAGCCCAGGGTTCAACGGATCTGGGGCGACGGACAAAATACAGGGATGTTGACTTGGAAAGTTGAGATGGTGTGGACTCGAAAGTCGCCGTTCGAGTAGGTGTGGGTCTTCTCCGTTCTTACCCGGTTGGACGATCGACGACACGCCGTCGACAGGTCGGAGTGAAATCGCCAATCGGCAAGAGGCGATCTACTCTGGCTGGGCTTGTCTGTTCTGGTCCTGGTCGGGCGCGTGTGGGTTCCTCCTTCGCCTATAGTCTCTGAGTTACTACCATAGTACCGTCATATTCCTCCGGGGTTCCAGTGTTCCATTGTCAGCAAGTTCCCGTATACACATTCGTGGGCTTAGGCTCCCCGATGCACCTACCTTACTGTGAGTGAGGTATGGTACAGAAACCCCTTGCTCAACGCACACGCGATGAAATGAAAAAAAACGGAACTCCGTGTTGTTTCTTGCATGCCAACAGCCCTCGTCCTCCCTGGCCTTTGCCGCTCACGCTCGACATAGCTTAGACCCCTACAAACATAACGAAGTCCAGCCACTTGCTCCAATCTCGGCCGCCAGGATCGCGCAACCCAAATCCTTTAGGAGCCCAATTTCGACTTGGTTTCATCCTCACGGCCATCTTCTCCGAGCCGTCAGACCGAGGCCATTGCTCTCGGATCCCTAAGATGCGCCGCCAGTCCAACCCTATCACCTCTGGTTTCCCTTCAACCAGGACTTTACGCCACACTGTTCGGCCAGCGTCCACATGTAACCCGTCTTGAACGCAAGCGACTGAACTCTCACCCTTTCACGCCATCTCTCGTCCCACCCCGCACAAATTCACCCGGCAGCGGTTTGAAGTTATATGACGCAAGCAGCCGCCTTCTGTTTAACAATTCGATCCGTTGGATCAAGGTTGGAATAAGCAAGCTTTACACAGGTTGGCATATTGTTCGAATCCATGGCTCAACGTCTCCAACGGCTTACGAGGATGAACCCTCCTTCAGCGCGTGAAAAGCCCCCACCGTCTTCGGAAGACATGGCTGTAGTGTGTCTCCCCCCGCGGATGGTTGGAGCCAGCGCATGTCGCCACTACCGATGAAAACACCACTTATCAGGTATTCACGTTGCGGTCATCACGGGAAGAGAGGAGCGCCCACGCAACGTGTCAAACTTCGTCCCCAATAGGGCGGCTCTGTGAAATTTGGAAAACACTTAACACGTAGGCTTGGTTCCTTTTCCCAGACGAGTTTCGCGGCGTACTCGCCCAATGCGATGCATACTTGATAATGTCCACCAAATCAACGATCCCGTTCAAATCTTTCGGATGGTACAACACTTCCCCCCAGCGGGCATGAGGTTGTGCCATGTTGCTTCAATTTGTGTTTTCAGAAGCTCGGTCAGTTCACTTCGATAGCGTGGTTGCGACTCCAGAAGTTGAACGCGTTCGTCCTTTGATGTCTTTCCGAGATACCGCCACTTACATCTCCCCTACGCCATCACCCCATTCCTTTTTTGGAGGCAACGTCAATCCCTCCCCGGATACGATCTATCTGGTCGTATGCTATCTTTCCATCGTCCCAGCTGAGTGTACCATGTTTGATAAGCCACAACCGGCGCCCTCAGGTCTCGTTCTGTGCCCCGCGATCGCCGACGATAACGCTGCGTCAGGGGCCCAGTTCGACCAGCTCCGGGGTTCTTTTCGCCCACTTACAGAACTCCGCCTTTGATCCGGCTCCTGCGAAGCATACAGCCTCGTCACCAGCGACGGCGGTGAAGAGCTTGAAACAAGCTAAACGTCGTCTTTGTTGTACGGCTGACAGCTTGGACAGTGAGACGGCGAGCAACAGTCACGCCGTTGCTTCCATCCGGACCACGCGAACTGTTTTAGGGTCCTTTGTTTTGTTCGTCCCACCACGTTGTCCTCTGCAGCGGTCTGCATCTCCTGCAACCTGCTTCATTTGTATCGCCACTTCTACAGGGAAATCGTTCGGCGGGTCACAGGCTGCACTGCAGAGGAACACACGATGCCAAAGCGGCACGAAGTTGCCTCGTTGATACTCGTGATCGTATATCATTTAATCAAGCCCAGAAAATGACACAGAGAACACAAAAATCAAGTAAGCGGAGATCGCGTTCCCAAATCTTCTTATTCTGCGCTTGCAAGCCATTCTAGGCTCTCCACTGGCGCTGTGTTTGATGATTCATTGAAGCGTTACGACCTTGGGGAGCCCACCACAGATCTTACATACAACCATACAGCTCAAAGAACGGAGCTAGGCTCCTCGATAGCCTCTAGCTAACGATCTCTGGGCTATGGTGGACTTGAATCCCTGGCACATTGCTCGGGCGGGGCCGAGAACATTCGAATGATGTTTAGCGATAGGTACGCTTCGTCTGGCGTAGTCCGTCCGCGCCATCAAGGGCGAGGGTCGAGAATATCCTTCTTATCGGAGTCGGTCTGTTGCACAAAGTAACATACTACTGTCAGACTACTGTCTTACCCCTATTTATGTGCTTCGGATGATTTGTTCCAAGATAAAGCTGCGGCTTTCCAGAATCGTCTAGGGGTCCCCTGACAAGAACAACCCAGCTCCAGCTTGTTGTGAGTCACGTTGGTTACTTGCCACCAATAATCATGGTGGCATCTAAGGGTAGCTAAGAATCCGAGGGCACGGATACTCGCATATGCTGGGTTTACTCAAGCCACTCATTTCTGCTTTATGATGAGGCTCGCGTGCTGCCTAACCTCTCAGACGGCCACGTTCTCACTGAGGACGCATTCCAGCACTGGAATCCTCCGAAATTAGCTCCCGGGCAGCTTTCGTATGTGGGTGGCCGTGTGATGCGTATAGGAAGCAGGCTTACGGGCTTTCAAACACGTTCTGAGCACGAGCAAACTCCGTAGACTGAGGGGGGAAAAGGCGCTGGCTGACGGGAAAGAACTCTTTGTGTGCGCAGTGTGAATAACCGCGAGTTTCTGGTGCTAGACGGGTTCCGGAGCAGATCATTGACTCCCGGCAGAGCCTTTAACCCAGGCCATCTGGGGAAAGCCCCTCGGACGGGTCATATCTTTGAGCGTTGCGTCGATAAGATGCGATCCTGGCTGGGGTTTCGTGGCATCGCCTCTGCTGGGATCGTTCTAGAATTGACACTTCAACGCTTAGACGTGCGATAGAATGTTGTAACGCTTGCAAAGAAAAACAAAAAAGCATACGTAAATGCGTTGAAGGGCGGGCTTCGCTAGTCAATGATATGGAGGGAGGGCCAGGAATCGACTGGTGCCAACAGGAGTCTGTCACTTATGATTGATCCGACGTTGGTCGTCTAATTCACGACACACGCCTCTTTCTTAGGAATCCATAACGATATTTGGTTTCACACGATTCCAAGACACGGTAATAGATCAACAAACACAGCGCAAATGCCAATGTCTTAGGTTGATGATGTCTGACGACTACCGATGGAATGCCCTCAAATGGGGCATCCTAGACCCCGACTGATCAGACCAAGCCGCCCAGCACGAGTCGGCACGACACGACATTCGCCAGGGCTCGCTAATCATCCTCCATCAGTGCCGCCAGCTCCGCCTCCTCCTCGGCCGTCATGAGCCCATCCTTGCTCTCATCCGCCTTGAGCCCCTGCCCATCCGCAACCTGCGCCGCCGCCGCCCGAATCTCCTCGACGACTCCGTCCAACCCCTTCCTGTCGAGGGGCCACGTGCGCAGGGTGCAGTCGATGCCGACGCTGCACAGCACGTCCGACCTCCCGTTCGGGTCCCGCAGGACGACCAAGTCCGTGATCTCGTCAAAATGCGCGTCGATGGCGCAGTACAGCTCCCCCGAGGTCCTGTCCCACACGTTGATGACCTGGGACATGCCGCCCGTGATGACCCAGTCGTCCGTGAGCGCGATGGCGCGCACGAAGTCGCCGTGCTCGAAGGCGTCCTCGGACGCGAAACCCTTCTCGCGGAGGAGGCACTTGGCCGTGCCGTCGGCGCTCGCGGTCCAGAGGTCGACCTCCTCGCCCGTGACGTCGAAGAGGACCTTGTACACGCTCGTCTCGTGCACCTGGATCGTGAGGTTCTCGTCCGCCTTGCCTGGGGCCTCGCTCACGGGGAGTTGAGAGTACTCGCCCGCCGTGATCCTCCACCGGCGGATGTGCGGATCACTGCTCGCGCTGACGAGGACTATCTCGTCGGCGGTGCTGAGGACGGGGTCCACGGCCAGCGACTGCAGCGACATCATGGTCGTCGTCGGGTCCTGCAGCGTGTGCAGCTTGCGGCCCGTCTCGACGTCCCAGACGATGATCTTCTTGTCGGCACCGCCGCTGACCAGGACGTGCCTGTCGCCCAGCCGCGCGCAGACGATCGCCTTGACAAAGTCGGAGTGGCCGTCGTACCTCCGGCCCGGCCGCCGCGTCGCAATGTCCCATGACCAGACCGTCTTGTCCCAGCTGCCGGCGAAGATGGTGCCGTTCGGGTCGCCACCGGTCGCGAGGCATGTCACGGGGACGGATGGCCCCGTGTACTTTGCCGAGATGGTCCGCGACTACGGTGGTGAGCGAGTGTGTGAGTGAGCGAGTGAGTGAGGGAAGCCCCTTTTTTTTCTTGACATGTACACCGCGGCAACGAAGACGGCAGATGATGAAGGGGGAGGGGCGTGTGCTTCTCGTACCTCGGTGTTGATGCGGGATACCCTACCGCCCGACTCGGCCGCGAAGACGGAGGTGTGCGGGTTCTTTGGGTCCGGGACGACGGCCAGGATCTTGGAGGGCATGCGGAGCGGGTTGCCAAAGGTGTTCTCCTCCTTCTTGGCGCGCTGCTGGCGCTTGGCCTGCTGGGTGCTGCACAACTGTCAGATTTCACAGTCCGAAACGTGAAGAAGAAAGAAAGAAAAAAAAATAAAAGGCAAAGGGTAATAGTGATCCGAGGGTGATGCTCACTCGGTCTCAAAAAAGTGCTCCTGGTTTGATGACTCCATCTCGACGGCTGGTGCGTCAGATGTGACGGGAGGATTCTTTCTTTTTTCTTCTTCTCTCCCTGCACAGAATTCGACCCCTCAGAAACGCTGGAAGAGTAGAGTTCAGGGACGGTTAGATGATTATGGACTGTTACAAGGTGTGGTCCTTGGTCTGGGTTCTCAGCGTCACTCAGAGCTGTATTTCTCATCAATCAGCAATTCTAACGGCAACGATGCGGTCTGGTCTCTGTGAATGACAGACGCCCCGCTGGCACCAGGTGGTGGACGGTTGGCGTGGGCGGACGGTATTTGTGCTGGTGGTAGAGGGGGGTCCCTGTCCTTCAACCCCCCTGCCCCATCAAATCCATTTTTAATTGAATTTCGCGATGCGCGCGACCAGGACGCGTCTCAATTACCATCCCGTCCCACCATCGCCGACCATCTCTCTTCAACGTGCAATCTCAGCACCGAAACACTTCCAATCGAAACCCTTGACCTCCACTTCGCGATAATCAACTCCGAACGAAAAGACACAATCTCGACGTTTCAACTACACAAAACTTATGCCCAGAAATTGACACCACATCACAAATGGCCTCCTCCCTCGCCCCGAAACCGCGGCCGAGGCCGGCGCACACGACAGGCACAACCCGCCTCGCCTACACCCCTTCCGGCGCCCGCCTGGTCACCGTCGGCTCCAATAACACAATCCGTCTCTACCGCACCCACCACGACGGAGAACCTTATAACATCGACGATTGCCCCGAGCAAAACTGCGCCGTCGCCGCCACCGACGACCTCTTCGTCGTCGGCTCAGAGGACGGCACCGTCAGCGTCTACTCCGTCACCGACACCTCGTTCGAGCGCTTCCTCACCCGCACCTCCCTCCCCGTCCGTGACGTCGCCCTCTCCCCCGACGGGAAGTGGTGCGCCGTCGCCAGTGACGAGCTGACGGTCAAGGTCGTCGACGTCCAGGACAACGCCGTCATCCGCACCCTCAAGGACCACGGCCGCGCGACGAAACACCTTTCCTTCGACCCAAAGGGCGGCCTCCTCGCGCTCTCGTGCACGGATGGTGTCATATACGTTTACTCCATGACGGCAGAACAGCCGGAGCTGATACGGAAGGTCGATGGCATCATTGGGCCCCTAGACTCCGATGCCGAGACCTCGGCCGCCGTGACGTGGCACCCGGACGGCCGCGCCTTCGCCGTGCCGACACCCATGCACGACGTGCAGGTCGTGTCCAAGAACGACTGGGAGAAGCAGCGTACTTTCGCCAACGGCCACTTGGGCGACGTCACAGCACTGGCGTGGTCGCCCAACGGCGCCATGCTCGCGACCGCGGGTAAGGACGGCAAGCTCCTCATCTGGGAGACCAAGACGCAGAGCGTCATCCAAAAATTCGATTACAGCAACGTCATCGACATCGCATGGCACCCCAAGGACAACCTGCTGTCCTTCACGACGTCCGACGGCGAGGTCTACATCTACCCGAACCTCATCACGGAGCAGTTCTCCGCCTTCCTGAAGCTCCCCCGCCAACCAGCCCCCTTCATCCACGACCCTCTTGCCGAGATCTCCAACAACGCGAGGAGGCCAGACGCGAACGGTGGCGCAAAGGCTGCTATCCCGAGCCGGCCGCGGCACGATTCGCTCGGCAGCCTTGACTCTTTCCTCAACGGTGACGACGGCTTCGACGATGGTGACGACTTCGTAGTCGATGACGACGGCGCGGGCTACACGACGGGGAGGAAGCGGGCATACGACGGCGCTGGAGACCTGGGAGACCGCGCGAGCAAGCGCCGCGTGCTGGACCCGGCATTCCACGAGGCCTTCCAGCCCGGGTCAACGCCCTGGCGCGGGAACCGCAAGTACCTCTGCCTGAACCTCATCGGCGTCATCTGGACCGTCGACCAGGACGGCCACAACACGGTCACGGTAGAGTTCTACGACCACGAGTTCCACCGCGACTTCCACTTCACCGACACCTTCCTCTACGATAAGGCGTGCCTGACGGAGCACGGCGCGCTGTTCTCATGCCCGCCGCGCGACGACACCCCGGCCACCATCTTCTACCGGCCGCACGAGACGTGGACGCAGCGGACGGATTGGCGGACGGAGCTGCCCAAGGGGGAGGCGGTCGTCGCCATGTCCCTGAGCGACTCGTTCATCACGGTCACCACAACGGCCAACTACGTGCGCATCTTCACTCTCTTCGGCGTCCCTTACAGAGTGTACCGTCCAAAGAGCACCCCCATGGTCACCTGCGCCAGCTGGCGCGACTACGTCATCACGATGGGCAACGGCGCTGTTGGTGCGGACGGCAACGCCCGGCTCCTCTACACCATCGAGAACATCAAGCGAGACGAGATTTGCCAAAACGAAGACACCGTCGCACTACCGGATGGCGCGACGTTGCAGAGCGTCTTCTTCTCGGACAATGGCGTAAGTACACAAAAGCCTAAATCCTCCTTTCGCGGTCTTCGGACATATCTCGCGAGTTCAGAACTAACTCAGCCTCCCGACTCAGGATCCCTGCATATATGACTCGACGGGCACGTTGCTTACGCTGCTTCACTGGCGGAAGCCGTCGCGCGCCTGCTGGGTGCCCCTCCTCGACACTAAGCTTCTTCCGCGTCTGGCGTCCGGAAGGAAGACGGAAACTTACTGGCCCATCGCGGTCGCTGATAACAAGTTCCACTGCATCATCCTCAAGGGCGGGGATCAGTACCCCTACTTCCCGCGACCACTACTTTCCGAGTTTGAATTCTCCGTTCCCCTCACCTCCGTCCCGGAGCCGGCTCCGAAGTCTGGATCCTCGGCACAACAAGATGACGAGGAAGACAACGACGACGCCCAACGCGAGTCGCGCAAGCTGGAGCAGAAGTTGCTCTTGTCCAGCATCCACGCCGCCCAGTTGCGCGACCTCATCGACCATACTGACGCCACGCACACGCAGCGCGCCGGCCTGTCGCGCCTCGAGCTTGACTTCGACAAGACGCTTCTCCAGATGCTGGCCGTCGAATGCCGAGAGGGCGAGGAGAGGGGCATGCGCGCGCTAGAGCTGGTGGGTCTCATGCGCGACCGGACGGGCCGTATGATCGATGCGGCCGGCAAGGTCGCGGAGCGGTACGGGCGGTCGATCCTGGGTGACAAGATTCGCGAGATCGGGGAGCGCAAGGTCAGCGGCATGGATGTCGACGATGACTATTAGAATCCCCCCCGCCCTGTCCCCTGCACCGGGATTTGCTCTTGCCTGCCGCTTGATTGGGTTTCACGGTCGTTTGGATGGGTTGAGGGAGGTAGTCCTTCCCGTCAGGTAGAAAGGAAGAAAAAGGGTTTGGATGATGATACGATGGCTGGCAACTTATGGTCCGGGTCTGCCCTTCTTTCTGGTTTTGTTTTAATGATCTTCCTTCGTGTTCTTTGAATTCTCTGGCGCGCAGACAAAGTCATGACTAGCTAGCTGTTTGGCGCTGGGGCGTGCGTCGTTCTTCGTTTTATTAAATGTTCTCCCCCCCCTTCGTCCATTGTCGGCTATACGACCGGGCCAATAGAATCGACAACATCAGAAAGCACGTCGTTCCCGTTTAAAAACTGCAGGGAGCTTCGCGGCGTCAGTGTGCGGATGTCTACTCGGCCGGCAGTTGTGAGAGTTTATCGCGGTTCGTCGCTGACACGTGGGAGTGGCGAGTAACGACTCGAGAGCGGGTGGGAGCACGGGGTCGAGAGCAGCCGTAGCACCTGTTGCGGATGCTCCGCTAGCCCCTCCGCGTTTCCTCCCATACCGCGGCGGCCTGGGGCTTGGCCTGCTCCGCGTCTCGCTCGAGTAAACAGACGGGAAATGTGGGTTTTTTTTTTCGTGGTCCGACGTTGTCAGGACCTGACTTGGGCTGGTGCATTAGACCCAAACGATCGGGACGTTCGGACCCGGCCGTCACCGTCGGTAGGTTCGGCTGGAGCTCCCGGTAGACCGGGTCGAGGGCGACTCATCGCATCTGCGGGCACCACAAACGAAAACCGGTGCGGCCCGGCAATTGTTCTCGGTCAGAAGACCGGTGTGTTGCTGACTACGTGAGCCCTCCCCCCCCTCTCATGGTGTGAGCGCAGCTCTATTTCGGGTACTTCTGCCCGTGGAATCTGCAAGGCCATGACGGTCTCGTCTTCGCATCGATCCGCTTCGAGATGCTACGATCACGGTCTATCACCGAGACAAGGGCCCCTTCCCCTGCACCTTTGATGGCAACACTCAACCGAGCTTCAGACAACGTTGATTCCGGGGAAATGCGGATGGGTGCAGGCACTATGGAAGAAGCAAACCGGAAACCGGAACAGGCGACAGGGTACCGCCCGAGCCGGCGTACGTATCCGAACAAGGATCGGAAGCTAAACAGTTGCAGAAGTGAGTGTTTAGGAAGACGTGTAAAAGGAGAAGCGGGCGTCATGGGTTCTGCTGATGGGGATCATTCCTGGCTCGTACCGAGCGACATGTCAGGGAGAGCTCGTCCCTGCTCGCCTGCACATTTGGATTGCGAGTTTACTACGTGCTCCTACCGGCTTGAGACGTTGAGTCTCCACGGGCCCATCCGGTGCCTGCTAGACAGGGGCGGAAAGACGAAGAAGCCTACGCAGCATGCCACGTTTTGTTAGTTGGGCATTTAGAGTTTGATCGGAGCAATTTGACCTGCTTCTAGGACTGGTTCGTCGTACCGCGGATCAGGTGCTAGAGTGCAGACTTGTGGCGCGAGGTTACAGGAGAATGGCAAAGCGCTACTTGGGTGTGGAAGCAAGCATGAAAGAGGCGTCACGCCCGTATACGCTGCTGGCCGGCCCAAAGGCTCCTAAACATAACACCAAGATTACCAGCTCAAGGGCCGAACTTGTAGAACGATGATTCGCCGTAAGATGAGCGTTGACGTTACATCTGCACCACTCTTCAACAGAACGCCGAAGAAGGCAGGAGCTCCCCGGTGCCGGACCGTGTTACAGCGAAAGCGGAGCGCGGAAAGAGACCAGACGACGGCGAAGAAAACCACTGAGCCTTTACGTCGGATGCGCAACGACGCGCGACCCGACGGCAGTCTGTCGCAAGTCATGTCGAAGAAAGTAGTCGCGTGTGAGCAATGTGTGGTGTGGTACGCACAAGGTTGGGACGGTTCCGCTGAAACGTTGGGATTGCGGTTCGTTCGCTCAGGCCTCCATCTACAACCTCCCTGGTTTTGGGAGAAGTCAAAATCGCTGGTACGGGCAGGCGCGAGTGCCGAAACCGACCAGCTGTATAGGGTCAGGTCGGTACTCAGAGTGACATGGCAAAGTTCAGTGAGTACGCACTTCCACTAGCTACAGCAAGGGTGCACAAGGCCAACGTCTCGAAGCACGAGGGAAGAGGACTGTGGCGAAATTTGTTGTTATATGAACTGAGATTCAACTCTAAACTTTGGTGTGAGAGCCTGGGGTCCAACTGCGATATGACTACTGGCGTTCGAAGCGGATGGGGAACCCAACTTAACATAGCTCTGGTGCGGGAGTATCCAATGGAATGGCACCGGACTCAGTGAATGCTGTCCTTAAGCATGTGAATGTCATCTGCGCACGCCTTTACTTCTTGAGGTGAACGATACCTGGGCCCCAAAGGTGAAATGACGCTCAATGCAACCGGCAAATTCTGTCATTGCATGACATTGTTGAAAGTCCTCATTTTTAATGTTAACGAAGCAGCGCAATCAACGAGGCATGTACGGGTTTTCCCCTTCCCGGACACGAAGAGCAATCATATGCCAGAAAAAAAAAGAAAGAAAAAAAGAGAGAGGCCTTTGGGAACTGCTGGTGAGAATATATCGGAGATATCGTTGTTTCCGTCGTCTCATCTCAGACCAGGGGTAGGGATCACGGTGTAAATTCAGGTTTGCTGCTTGACGCTTTGTCCATTTATTCCAGCCCAGCCCTCGCCGGCCCGGTCCATAGTCGACTTCTTCGCAAACCGAGAGAGTCTTGATATATCTAGTATACGTGACGGGAGAGAGAACCAGCCATGTATAAACCACGGTAAAATAGGTAATTTTTGTTCACGACAGCAAGGAGGTCGACGCGTCTCAAGATGACCCTAACATGCTGGGCGCACAGGGTACCCTCCTCGCCTGCATCTCAGTCGTAAATCGCGTAGTACATGTCGTTCCCGCAGAAAGCAGCCGATGTACTTGGTTAGTTCTAGCAGGTAAGGCTGTAATGATCAAGGGACTTCCTCATCTTCGTACGTCGGCCATTCATGAACAGGAATAGAGGGGAAACAGACCAGCACATGATTCAGGTGCCCGCTGGCATTGCGCCTGCACATTGCCTCCCTGGTTCCTGGCTCATTAGGGAGTGCTGCAAAATATAGCCACCATCTAGCCAGACTTCTCTACTGTCAAAGTGCCGAAGACTCAGCGTCGCGGGTCTCTGGCCGGGACAAACTTGGCACTTCGTATGAACAAGCTTCAGGATCATGAGCCTCTGTGTGTATGTCAACCGGTGATCATGGCGCGCGCGCCAATGCTGTGGGCCCAGCCAACTTCGTCCGTAAAGGCACGCAAAAGGGTTGATCAAATTGTAAGGCGAGAGTGGGCTGCGCGGAGAACTGGAGCTGGTGGTCTTGCGAGTGTGAAAAAGCGAAGCCGTTGAAACAGAAGCGCACCGTTTGGCCGGTTCAAATCTTCCTTGATTCCCGGCTTCATGTTGGCTCTGGGTCAGCTTCAAAGACCAGGACGCCGCCTTGACTTGGCTTGAAGTCTGCTTTAAGATGACGGTCGCTTTGGAGGGTGGGCAAGCGGCCGCCATTGGTGCATGGCAGATGGCATCGTCACGCCACGGTGAGACAGAGAAATCAGAGATGCTTGCGCAAGAGCCGCTCCGAAGCTCATGCGCGTTCAGGACCCCCCAGGCCTGTTTGATGAGGAGTTGCAATCCACATGCCACATCCTGTACTGTTCGCAGCGCCACAAGGTACAGGCTTGGACTTGGACAGCTAGTCGGCTTCCAAGATGCTCGACACAAACCGCGATTGATCGAGATTTGATACCGTTCTCGGAGGACAGCGCAGGGTTCCTGGCTGGCATGTCAATTGTGGACTCTTGGTCGGGCCCGAAGCACTGACTACACGATGGCTGGTCCAGAGGGGAACTGGGGGAATCCCTCGGTTGGAGCGGACTGTTTCCCAGCCGCGCTTGCAGTCTCCGGCGCGTCGACGATTACACGGACGTGCTGACTAGTGCTGAGTTCGAACGGGCCGGACCATCTAGGCTGAACGGCAGGACGGGTCGAGCCAGACGAGTTTGCGACTTGGCAAAGCGCGAAATGAGTGAAGGGAGATGGTGCCGTATTCGCTGGAGTGAGGTCTTTCAGGCATTTCTGCACATCCAATGATGCTGAGGAGTTGGCTGCCAGAAAGTGTCGGTGGGCTAATAAAGGGATCCAACCATGCCATTCGAGGGATGCTGAAACCTGATACAGACCTTGCAGGTGCAGTCGACCAGAAGGAGACAGTGAGCTTTGAGAGCTGCGGAAGAGGGCGACACCAGGTGTGTCTCGACCCACCCCATCAATGTCCTTGTCGCGGCCGCATTTGGAGTTTCTCTTGGGGGTTGGATAGGTCAGTAGATGGCCGGGGCTGGTAATGAATGCTGAAAAAAAAAAGTTCCCATTAATCTCCCTCATGTTGTTTAAACCGAACGATAGGCAGGGGAGAGAATCTCGAGCTGCAGGAGTGTGAGACAACGTGTCAGAGAAACGAGAAGCTGGAGGCGAGTGATGGGAAAAGAAAGCAGGAAAACGGATTTTAGAGTGGGGAGAGTCGGAGGAAAACGTGGCCATGATGTGCATCTGGCATCGTGGCGTGTCAAAATAATCGAAGCAAATATCTGGAGATGGACATATGCGCGAGCTGGGGTTAACACGGGGGTTGCGGTTTGTTGATGTGAGATTAAGTCAAGACCTGAGATTGAGGGGGGAGGGTTGCAGGGGTGGTGTTTTTTTTTTTTAAAGGGAGGAAAAGCCGTTGACACAGGTCACCAAACCGTCGGGCGGTAGGGGAGGTGGGAAAGCAGAGAAAAGGTCTGTCTGACTGGAGATGGATGGCGGAAAGGTGAAGTCGTGGTGAGGCAGGGAAAGAAAAGATGTCAAACTGTAGAACGAACTGAACGTTCAGTCGTACCTACCGTAGGTACAGTAAGGTACTTAGTAGAGTACAAGTCATTTAGGGCATCACGAGATGCGGAAGCTGCCGCTGGCTTGCATCGAAGCTTTCTGTCGAACTGCTTTAGAAACGATTGAAAGAATTGGTGGATTCCCTTCCTCACCTTGCTAAGGTACTTTGGCTAAGATAAAGTAGGCTGCGGGCAACACAACAACACGGCCTGATGGACAGCTTTCCGCAGATAACTTACGTCCAACGCGCGCCCGAGCCACCTGTCTGATGCCATGACCTGGCTCCGAGACGGCTCATACATCATCATCATCATCATCCTCATCGCCCGGCGCTCTTTGAGAATCTACGTGTACAGGGCACATTGATCTATACATGATAAAATAACTTACTTGAATGATGGGTAATTAAGGTAGGTTACTGCCATCACGTCCACCCGTGCCACGTTTGGCTGCTAGATACTGGCCATGACTGTGAGGATACCCGGTACCCATTCTTGCCTTACAAGCTGCTGACAACTACGACGCGTTGGTAACGGCATAGGGGGGATGGATTCATCCACCAGTTTCAGCATGGGTGATCATGGCAAGGGTATGACAGTGCCTTCTCCAGGGGTAGATCACCCAAATGAACCTGGGCCATTATCAGGGGGGGTACTTCACCCGATGCCATCATTTACTTGGCTGAGTAGGTATTTCCGTTTGAAGGGTGTATTCACCTACTTAGTCCCGATAAGGTAGAATAAGTACGGGTATTATAACGGGACGCTCGTTCTCATTAGCGAGGTACTGCGATTAGGCCCAGCTCTTACATGTGTGAGGTACCTTGAGCTAGGGTTGCCGTGCGGCTGAACTCCTTTTGTCTCCTTGCCGTCGAAAACGACATGTAACCCGATTAATAACCAGATACGAGACGTTTGTGCTCATTAGGAATTCACCAATTCGAAGATGTAGTAGGATGCCATGTTATAGGCTGAGTGTGGTCGAACTATAACCATAATCCGTTGGTCTGGAGTGAAAGTCGATGATTCCCAGACACCCGTTCACAACAGCATCTACGTTGTATATCGTACCTTATTGGAGTGGGGGATTAGGGATGAGGTTGGTTGTTAACTAGTTGGGTGCCTACTAGGTGCATTGGAGAAGAACGATGATGGAGGTTCAAAGCTACTGCCTCTCTGCTCGTTGGTTTTTGTCACTCGTTTTCCTTCCCGGGTAGTCCAGCCAAGAGACCTAAAGAGTGCCCATACACCTACGTTGTACATAACACTCAGGTGTATGGACTACAATGTCGTTTCTCAGGCCGCAGTGGAGGAAGGTAGGATTGCACGCTTCTCCCCCAGTTCATGTCCTGGGTATATACCTGAGTGCTCACGCACACCTCAAGATGCCCAAAGCTTTCTTGCAGGTTCTTTTCCCTCCGAAAAAAAGCATGCAGTAAAAAAAAAAAAAAACACNTCCAATCAAGTACTATGGTAAGCTTGAATCACTGAATACGCTTTCCCCAAACCTGAACTGAGCATCCTCAACTTCCTCACATGTGGTGGGACAAGCGCCACACCTCCCTCCTTCTCCCACTTTCGGCCATTGCTCTGTGCATTGGACAAGATTCCTGTTCTTCTGACCCTCCCCCCCTTCCTCCCTTCTCCTGTTTTAATAATGTTTTCTACTTTCACGACAAGGTAGACATCTCGTGACTGCCTGGAACCCGACTTCGCTCCGCTGCTGGTCTCGTCAAAGTTTAACCCATACTGTCCGTAATTCTCTCGACTTTCGACCAACCCAAGCCGGGCACATCCCGTCTTAATCACAGCGATCCTTTTTTGTACCTATGAGGTGGAGCGCTTTGTACCCGAGGTAGGTACCGGGTTGCTTCCACCATCAACTTCGTACTGTAGTGACCCCCAACCAAGTATCCCTATCCTGTTATTTCCTTTCTTCCCAGCCGCCTAGCTCCGTCCTCCAACCCTACCAAACACTCACTGCCTTACCTCACCTCACCTGCACTAATCGATCTGGTCGGTCCACTTTAACCTTTGATGGCAGACCACCCTAGCCCCAGTCCCTCATCCCCTATTCGTCGTCATATTCCCGGCCGCCCTACCCTTCTACGACCCTTCTCCTTCTCTTCGAACTCTAGAACTTCTACACTTCCTTCTACCCTCAACTTGCTCTCACTCCATCTCACTTTACGTCGTTCTTCCTAGTACGCCCTCGCCACCGTCAAACGAGGACATCCGGACCTGCCCACAAGTCTCCGATACATGCCGACTGCTTCGTCCGTTTGACGTTCTGTCGTAACCAAAAGCTACGACCCGACCGACAGCTGTCTGCGACAAAGACTCGCTGTTTGTACTCTACCTTATTTTCCCGGAGGGTTTGAAAGACGACAGCGCGGCACGCATTTCCCGCCCTCTCTCTAATCGCTTGCTCCAACCAACCTTGCTCTCGTTTCTCATCCCACACCTACGGTAACTTGAGGGAAACTATTGATGCGAGGTCGACTGCAATTGCCATCGAACCCCTGAGCGTTTACTTTCTCCCACCTCGCCCTTCACTCAATCTCCGTTTCGCGCAACATCGCTGCAAATCCCACTTGCCGCCGCCGCTGCCGCGTCTGTCCTCCCACGAAGCCATGAGGTGAGACAGCGTTCTCGACCACCCGCTTTCAAACCCTTTCATCCAACGCCTGCCGCCGCCCACGTCTTGTCCTCGCCCTTCCCTGCTCGTCACAACCCGCATTCCCCTTCACGTCTTTGCGCCCGTGTCTCTCAAGCTAACTTGAACCCTGGCACCTTGTAGAGGGGATGGCCACTGTGACTGAGAGTCCGCAGAGAGCTCCTCTGCCTGCCGACGGACATGCCGATCTGCCTTCCAACCGAATCGTGCCCATGCCGACTCCGACTCCGACCATCAAAATGTCTGCTCCATCTCCTGGGGATCCAATGGAGATAACTTCCACAACCCCCAACACGACGTCGCCTTCGAACAAGTACGACGCGGACGCCAACGGCGCGTCGGATCGATCCAAAAACACATCCCCTACGGATCAGTCTACGAACGACTCCGCAACCACCATGCCGGCCGCGCCCGCCGCCGCCGCCGCCGCTGTCCACCAGCCGAAGATCGTGCAGACAGCTTTCATTCACAAGCTGTATAGGTGAGGACCATCGCTTGAGAGGTGCTGTGACGCGGAACACTGACTTCGTGCGTAGCATGTTGGAAGATCCCAGCATACAGCATCTGATATCTTGGTCAGCGAGCGCTGAGAGCTTCGTCATGTCCCCCTCGGCTGACTTCTCAAAAGTTCTGGCGTATGTAGAACACTGTCCCCAGACCACCTTTCAGACCGCTCACAGTGTAATAGCCAATACTTTAAGCATACCAACATATCATCTTTCGTCCGGCAGTTGAATATGTATGGTTTTCACAAAGGTTCGACTGCCCCTTAATCAAGTATTCGAACAACGGACTGACGGAAACCTCACAGTCAGCGATGTTTTCCACACCACAAACCCCGAGACTGCTCTATGGGAGTTCAAGCACGGGAACGGCAGCTTCAAGAGGGGTGACTTGGTGGGCCTCCGTGAGATCAAACGCAGGGCGTCACGTCATGCACTTGTCCACCGGGAATATTCCAACTCGAAGCCCAGTCCGTCCCAGCCCGGTACGCCGGCAGAACCAATGCCCCCGCCTAACGACGGCTCTGATCCACGAATGCCTGGAATCGAGCACACACTGTACGATATGAGCATGCGACTGCAGAGGAGCGAAGAGAATGCGCATTACATGCACATCAAACAACAGGCGGTTATGGAGACGATGTCGCGCCTCCTCCAGTTCAACCAAGAGCTTTCAAGGACAATTCTCAGCTTGGTTCCGAGTCCTGAGAACCCTGTCCACAGAGACGGTGAGCTCGAACTTGGCTGTCAAAAGTACGCCATTGCTAACTTGGTTGAATAGTCCTGAATCTGCAGGCAGAGATGGCTCGGCAGGCCGACATGCTCCGAACTATTGATGACCCTCAAGATTCGCCTTTTGCCAACAGCCGAGCGTATTTCAGCAACGTCGAGAATGCTCCTGTTTCGCCACGACAGTTACCCCAGGATGATCCGAGGCGTGCAAACCTCGCGGTGCCGCAGCCGAGAGGGCAGAATTTCTACCGACCTCCTGTTCCATCAAACCTTTCCATCAGCACGCGCCGCCCATATGGCTCCATCGGAGGGGGTACAGCGCCACAGGCCTCGTCCCCCTTGCGTGGGGCGCCACCTCCGCCTCCACCTGGACCACATCCCTTGGCTCAAGTAGAGCCTCCTCCCGGGAATCTCGCAAGGCGTCACACGTCTGCTGATATTCGTGCACACGGCTGGCAGCCGAGCGCCCCGCAATTTGCTTCTTCGGGGCCTCCTTCTGGGCCTCCCTCTGGCCACTGGCCATCATCACCCAGTCGAGGGCCCCCCGAGGAACAACGCATCAGAGAATCGTTGTCTGCCTACTCGCTGCAAAACGCTTCCAGCTCACGGCCTCTTTCACGGCCCACAACCCCTCCTGGTGCCCCATTTTCCAACGGTGTCGGTGGCGACACATTCGGCAATTGGTCATGGAACTCTGCCAATCGTGACAACAAGAACTTGTCCATCAGGGATAGCTCCGGGCCACCAACCCGCCGTGGTAGCATGGCTCACATTCTGAACCCGACTGACACGGCTGAGAGGGAAGATGAGGACGAGGACCCACGAGGCGATGAAGATCGTAAGCGCAAGCGTTTGCAATAGCCACTTAAACCGCGGCAACTAGTCTCGTACGTTTCGACACCTGGCGCACCTTACCGGAGGTGCGTCCGTACATTTTTGTGAAACATACCCAAATGATCTTGGAGACATTTCCTTTTGTATAGAGGACATTGGGACTGTGCTCGGGTCAGCACATGATTGCACGGATACGGCCGTCCCTCGAGAACGAGATTCGAACATATACGAAGCCAACGGCCACAACATATAATCTGACCATTCCACTGGTCAAATTCTTCTTTCCGAGCGGAAAGGTTGTATGGATATTATTACATCCCCTTTTAAAAAAGTTATTGATCTTCACAGATTCTATACGCATTCTTATTGCATCTACGGCCGGCTTGCGTGACGCAAAACAGCCATACATAAGTACTCTATCGCCATTTAGGAGGCAGCAGCAGACAAGATACAGTACGAAATCGCAGAAATGTTCATTGTTCCCTCAAAAGGGGGTTGTATGCTACAGCTACACTCGGAGCCTAGGCAGATGGGATACCCAGTTGACATTTTGGCCAGACATGTCGGGATTCTCGTCCGAAAGTGTTTATTTTGGGGGGTGTAATTGTGTTGCTGACGATTATATTTACCGAGAGGAATGAAGATGATTTTGAGCATTATTCACATTACTATGGCACTCAAATAGGAGCACCAGCTATGTGTGGCTTAGGAAATGGCCTGACGAAGCATGCTTGACGGCCCTGGTCAAATCTCATCGTGAACGGCAAGTTTGGGAGCATTTTCAAACAACCCATAGACAACCCATGCGCCCAACCCATGGTCAATCGCCTGAAGCTTTGGGTAGTAGTCAGGCGAGCAGCTCACCGGTCCGAGGAATGCTGGTAATCATCTCCGAGATTAAGGTCCGGGTGCTACGGGTCGAATGACGGCGGCGGCACCGTGAATGTTCGCTCTGCACCCTATTAGGACAGGGCATGGGATCAACTTCCCGAGCCCAATTCATCAACGTGTCTTCATTCCAGCCCAATCTCGCGCGCCTTCTTGTTCTTCTTATTCCTGTTCTTCTTCGCCCTCTTCTTGGACGTTGAGCTTACTTCGGATACGAGACCTGGAGAGATTGTCGTGTCCTCGGGCCGAACAGAGGCATCCCTTTCCGTGCGGTCATCGGTGTTAGTCCTGGCCGCCTCCGCAATCGACGGAATCTGTCCCGTTGGTGGAACGTTTGTCTGCGTCCCCTCGGCCTTGCTCATGTCCGCGTCTTCTTCGCCCGCGTCGGGCAAGGTCTCACGGACGCGCGCCCTCTTCTTACGACCGAGGCCGCTCCTCCCTTCTTCCTCTTCGCTCTCGTCGTCTCGGGCTCTGCGTTTCTGAGCGGCGGCGGCGGCGGCTTGGTCTTCACCGCGAGGCCGTTTGCCGAGGAGGCGACGGCTCAGGTCGCGCGTCGCGACGGACGTTTCTGTCTCTGACTTTGGGGCGGCGTAGCCAAGTCCGGTGTTTGGATTCTCGAAGCGGAGATCCGAGTCTTTGGCATTGGCGGAAGAGGAGCGCGGGGGTTGTGATGTTGTGGTTGCCGGAGTGGACGGGGTTGTGTTTGTCAGAGACGAGAACGTGCCGTTCGCGGTCGCGGCTGGGGGTGACTGTGTAGATGCGGCGGGGATGGTTGGGGACAGGGAGGGGTATTTTTGGCGCATCGAGGTTAGGAATGCGGTGCGTTTGGATGAGGCGAGGGAGATGCGGTTGTAGAGGGTGTTGAAGTCTGCCGAGGCAGGTAGTTTCGGCGGCGGCGGCGGGGAGGATGGTGACATTTTGCAGGCGCTTTTATGGGTGGAGAAATGATGCTCTAACTGAAGGTGTTTACCAACTGGTGTGATTGAATAATTGTAGGCTCCGACGCGAAGGGTTTTCAAGTCGTCGTCGGTAGAGAGGGATGTTTTTTTGCGATGCGACGGACCAGCTATGATGATACGGGCGAGTTCCGCTTCCCTTCTTTTTTTGCGGGTCAAAAATTCTTGGGCGGAGGGAGAGATCGATTTTGACAGGGCGCTTATCGCGTGGTTCATGTCCCCCTTATCTTAGCGCTGCGGCATGTTGCGCCGAAGCTTGCAGCTAGCTACCTTACCGCAAGGTATAGTTGGGAAGGGGTGTGTCTTTAGGGGTTCTTAGTGTGGCGGTGCTTTTCCTTTTTTTTTTTTTCCCACTGGCGCGTTCCCGGCGCTGTACGACCTTCCCCACAACTGGGCGGGCGCAGCCGATCGAACGGGCGGGGAGGATGTGAGGACGCGCCCCGCTCCGGTTCCGGGCCGAGGCGGGACGGGATCGGTATCACTGACGGATCGGCAAACTGACCCGAGCATACGAGGTTTGGGCTTTCGTTTCTCTCCGTTCTTTGTTTCTCTGCTTCTTACGTCTAGCCAGGTCCTTGTGTCGGTGGAGGCACTTGTAGAGTTATGTTTGTCGAGTGTGAGATGGAGGAGGACGAGGGCTTCGGACGTGGAGGCTTGTGAGGAACGGCTCTTGCGGGAATCCATCCGCTTTATTGCACGGGCGCTCAGCACAGGGTTCTCCTCGCCCCGGTTAAGGAGTAACAGGAGCGGGAAAGATTCAATTGACACTTTTCTCTACCCAGTCGACCGCCCAATGAAAGACGTGTCTTGCACACAGATGGCGGTCAAGCCAAACTGGTTTTCATGATTTGTAAGGGGGGAAGTAATAAAAAGCCCGCAAAGCCCGCAAATAACAGTTCGGAAAAGAATGCAGGCGGATTCGATTCCAGTCAAAGAACAGAGGATGAACCGTTCGTAAGCGGCCTCTGCCCGAGAAGTTCGCCGGCTCTCGTGGCCGATGGCGGATGACGGGGATTGATAGACTTGTCGTGGTGGGTTCGCGGCCCTCGGCCCCTGTGACATTCCGGTACGACATATCGGCTGACTATACTTGCATTATCTCTGCCCTCGGTGAAAGATGGCACTTTGGGCGTTGGTCCAGATGCGTGGACCGAACAACATTACTTACCCCTTAGGCTTATGCGCGTTGACGTATAGGTCGCCAAAGGAGGATTTCGATGTGAACTACAACCACCCAGTACAGCCCTACAGGTTGTCTGATAATTCTATCAGAGTCAGACGCATTCAGTACGAACGTGACGAAAATCCGTGTGCTGGAGTCGTACACAGAGCACCGCGGAAAAGAGGCTTCCTTCGCCTGCTTAGCGCTCTGGAAACTTTTCGTATCTTTGGCTCAACCGGCCGTAAGTAGCGAAGGAGATTTGCGAGATCGGTAAAAAAGGCGCTGGTTAAATCATCGGATTCTCCTTTGCCGGCCCGAATAATCGCTATTACATGGTCTCCCGTGCGCGATTTACCTTGACAGATATGAGGGTTTCGAGTTTCGGGTCAATGATACCAGTGTCCTCGATATGCGACAACGTTAGATAGCTTGAGTGTGGGGCAACCGTCAGCCGGAATGTTTCATCAATAGAAGTTTCAACTTTAAGCGTTTCTGTGAGGGCGTCAAAGAGTTAGGGGCATCAATGCTGCGCAGAGAGGGTCATGTGTACCAAAGGTAGGAATCTCCAGATCACTTTGACAAATGGGGCAAGTCTTCGGGTTTGAAGAATCCAAACCCCCTAGTACTATTTCACCTATCACGAGGAACGTGAATTTTCGTGGGCATGATCAGCGGTTATATTATCAAGCCGAAAGCCGCCGAAAATGCCATCCATTATTTGAAAACATAAGGTGGGAACCGCGTAACAGAAGTAGACTCCCATCCTCAACTACTCCTGTCAGCCAGCCCTCGAGCACTTCAGATCTCATGAGTAACCAAATGCAGTTTATCTAAGAGCAGAATAGATTGATGACCTCAGGCAGTTCCCGCCTCTTCCGTCTTTCCTTGCTCCTTCAGTGGCTTCCGGCCATAGACACCGTACCTGCAAAACCAAAAATCAGTACATCTTGTCCATGGTCAACCAACCATTTTGCTGTGTACTTACCCTTTGAAATAAGCGTGGACGTCATTCTTCCTCAGCTCTTGCCTCACTTCGGCACAGAAAACCAGAGTCTCCTCCTTTGTCCAGCCCAGCACGCGCGTGAATAGCGCAAGCGACATGGCCTCGAGGCTTTCGTTGGTGATTGCCCGAGTCCAGACTCCCAGCTGCTTCTGTTTGGGATCTGTCGGCCAGGGGCTAACCGGCATCTTCTCAATCTTCTCCTGCACGTCCTCGAAGCCGGCTTCCTCGAGCATCTTCGTGAACTTGGGCGCCATGGTGATGGACCGCCCAATCTTGTCCGTACTTTCAATCAGAAGCTGCGACCATTTGAGGATCGCATAGTCTTCCTTCATAGTATCGTCGTCGCAAAACACAGGGAAGGTGCCCTCGTGAATCTCAAGGTAGCCCCCTGGCTCGAGGTTGCTGCGCCGCCGTGTTAGTAGATTCGTTACTCGACTCGTTTGAATGAACCGTCTTTCACTCACTCGTAAGCTTGCGCGAGGAAGCGGGGCCAGTCTACGAAGGCCCCATTCATTGCACGACAAAAGATGAAATCGAAAGGCTTGGACCAAGTCCAGTCTTTCTCGAGGTCGTCAATCTCGAAAGAGAGGTTAGGAGGGACGCTGATGGTTGTAATTAGTAAATCAGGCTGGCGTGTTGGGTTTGAGAATTATTGGCTTACTATTCGGGCTGGATAGCACTCAGATCGACTCCAAGAACCTGCACGCAAACAAGTCAATAGTTTGAATCGAGATTTAGCTGATGATGGAACGGAACACGACGGATGGGCGTCGAAGGGGATTGGATAAGATCGTACGGTTGCTTCAGGACGGGCGTCCGCTATGGCGGGTTAGCATCATCGAGCTCAACATATACCTGGGTCTGCTTACCATAGTCCAAGGCCCATATACCGGTTCCAGTACCGCAGTCTAGAACGCGCTTCGCACCGTCCTTTTTGGGACAGAGGCACAACTCCCCATCCCACGTGATCATCCACATTTGGTGAGTAAAATCTGGCATGTCTTGTAAGTTTACTGTATCACATGTTTCAATGGAGAAAATTGAGTTCGCGCAATACCTAGACGATCTTGTTCTTGCTGTGCGGTTATGAGAAGGGTCAGTTGAGATCTCAAGGCAAACGTTTAGATGTCTGCTCAGCCATACCTCATCGTTGGGGAGATAGTATTCTGCGAAGCTTTCATCAGAAGGTAAGCCAAATAGTACTAGCACCTTTACACTCACTCCCATCGCTTATTCTATGGTAAGTGCGACCGTTTTCCCTGCGGTAATCCAGAATGCTGGATCGCAGGGAGGCGACAGACTCATCGAAGTACTGCTATGATTTAGTATAAAGAAGCTGGTATAGAGTCTAGGAACTCACACTGCCGCCCAAAGACGAAGAACCGTCGTCGGTTTGGTTATCCTGCTATTGTCAGCCTGGACCGACATGTGAGCCTGAACGGGGATGTAACCTTTACGTCAATGGGAGGTTGTTGCGCAGTTTCCGCCATATTGGATGAGAGTAATGGGGCAATTTAACTCATTCAAACTCTCAAATAGAATCAGAGACAAGTCAGAACCAGAAGAGAGGGGAGGGGGATAGAACGGGTGTTATATACCTTGGTACTTCATATCCTGGGCGGCGAGCGGGATCCTTGCTCTGGGTTATACAGCGTAGCTGCCAACAGGGGCGAGATGCCCCGCTCGTTGGTTCTCAGGGCCGCATAGTGTCCCGATTAGGAAGCTTGGTTAGACTGTGCCTTTCTTGTCAACCTGCTTGCGAGCTAATTAGGGCTGTGGAGTCTTTCATCAACCCATACCTGCATATGCAAGTTCGGCCGGCGAGCCCTTGGGATGCTTCTAGCTTTCGGAGAACCAATAGCCACGCCTGGGCTAGAGAGACCGGGGGGTCCCAGATTTTTCACCACCCCAGGCCGTCTTTCTCGTCGTCCCATACAACTTTCAGTCTTGGAAAGGAGAAGAGGAATTGGTCAATTGGTTCAAGTTTCGTTTTAGCCTCAGCCGAGATGTAACACGTGCATAGCTGTCTCCGCAGACTCTTGGCCCAGAAGGCGCGGGTGTGAGCCGCCTCCCGGTGGGGGTCGACCGCACGCTGCGCCGAGCCATCGGTCTCGCGCACCGGAGGTGCCCAGTCGTCCGGGGCGCCGTATGGGGTGAGACTCCGGTCCTCCGGGAAGTCGCCGATGAACCGGATGACCAGCGGGACGACGGCCAGGGCCGATCCGGCGATCACCAACGAGGCGGTGCGCCAG
Organism: Colletotrichum chlorophyti; assembly: GCA_001937105.1. NCBI lineage: Eukaryota > Fungi > Ascomycota > Sordariomycetes > Glomerellales > Glomerellaceae > Colletotrichum > Colletotrichum chlorophyti. Next base: position 1,226,367 of record MPGH01000060.1, on the reverse strand, counting down.
CCCATGGGATGTCCTATCCGCAGGCGTCACCGGTCGAGGCCCCGAGCCGGGCCGCGACCGCGGCCACGATCGCGTCGGGCCCCTCGGCGATGCCGACCGTGATCGGGGTCTCGTCCGGTCCCGGCGGCTCCAGGGCGGCGAACTGGCTGTCGAGGAGCGCGGCCGGCATGAAATGTCCGCGCCGCACTGCGATCCGCTCCCGGATCAGGTCGCGGTCGCCCTCTAGATAGACGAGGCGCACCCCCGCCCGCCCGCCGGTGAGCGCCTGGCGGTAGGCGCGCCGCAGCGCCGAGGAGGCGACGACGCCCCCCTCCCCGGCCACCAGGCACGCGTCGATCCAGGCACGGTCCGGGCAAGCCAGGGCGCCCGGGCCCGGTCGTCCAGGGGATGGCCGCCGCGCATCCGGGCGACGCTGTTGGGCGTGTGAAAATCGTCGCCGTCGGCGAAGGGATGGCCGAGCCGCCGATCGGCAGGTAGCGCTGGAAGCCCTGGCGGAGCGCGGCGAAGTCCCCGTCTAGCATCATCACGACGAAGAGGAACAGCACCGCCACCGCGCCGACGTAGACGACGATCAGGATCATCGCCAGGAACTCGGCGCCCATCAGGACGAAGAGCCCTGCCGCGTTCACGAAGGCGAGGATCAGGAACAGCACCAAGGTGACGGGGTTCCTGGCGGCGATCACCATGAAGCCCGAGGCCATGGTGAGGCTCGCAAAGAGATAGATGAAGGCGGCGGCTGCGGTCATGCGATTTTCAGCATCGGCCGCTCTGGAGAGCGGCTCCCTTCTGGCTCGGTGGACCCTCGGCCGCAGGCGGCGGCCCCTCCAGCGCGTCCAGGACGACGCGCTAGGCTCCTTTTCCGCCTCGTCTTTTTCCGAAAGCCGGAAGCCACCTTTCGGGACGATGCTCTATAGAACTCGGCCTTGTCGGCGCACAACAGCGCGCCGGGCGGCGTCAGCGATAGGGCGCATCCATCGCCCGACCGAGAACTCGAAGTTCGGCCCCTCGACGATGGCATCCACCGGGGCAGGCCTCCTGGCACATGCCGCAATAGATGCATTTCACCATGTCGATGTCGTAGCGGGTCGTGCGCCGCGTGCCGTCGTTGCGGCGCGGGCCCGCCTCGCCCGCATGCATCTCGGCGGCGGTAGCGACCACGGTCGCCTCGGTCGGCCCATAGGTGTTGAACAGCTTGCGCTGCGCCGTCCCCCATTTGGCGATCAACGGCTCGGGCAGGGCCTCGCCGCCGAGGAGCACGAGGCGGACCTTCGGCAGGTCCCCCGTGATCATGGCGAGCAAGGTCGGCACCGTGTCGAGGACGGTGATGTCATTGTTGGCGATGATGCCCAGCAGCGCCTCGACGTCGCCCATCATCGTTGGGCTCGCGACGAACAACGTCGCGCCGACGAGGTAGGGAACCCAGATCTCCTCCATCGAGAGATCGAAGGCGACGGAGGCCCCCTGGAACACCACGTCGTCGGCCCGCATCCCGTAGAGGGCGTTCCCGGAGCGCAGGAAGTGGCAGATGTTGCCGTGGCTGATGACGATGCCCTTGGGCAAGCCGGTCGAGCCGGAGGTGTAGATCAGGTAGGCCGGGTGGCCGGGGGTGAGGCCCTTCTCCCGCGCATCGGGCACGGGAGCATCGGCGGGGGTGTCCCTGTCCAAGCCGGCGGGCGTGAGGGCCGGGGTGCCGGCGGGGGCCTGCGGCTCAAGGGCCGGGGAGACGAGGAGCGCCTTGGCGGCGGCATCCCCGAGGCAGATGCCGACCGGATCGGCGGGAGCCTCTGCGTGGAAGGGCAGCCACGCGGCGCCCGACAGGGTCCGCCCTGGGTCTGCCGTTGTTCGCTTGTATTTGCAACGAGGGGGATTCCAGTTTGCAAGAGGAGACGTCATAGTACCATGCATGGCGTTTGGTGTTCAAGCAGGTACCGGTTTGGCTCTATTTAGCTTACGTAACCACAGCTGTATCGTAAATGGCCTGAGCACAGAACAATAGATTCACCAACCATTGAACCACCTGCGAAGAAGGATGGTCCTCACAGCCCCTCTAGAACCACGACCCTTGTCAAACCCCCCCTGTCCCCTTTGCTGGCCAAGCCTGGGAGGGGAGACCAACACAGCACACGCTGCTTGCTCGTGTGGCGGCTGTGCATGCAGAGTTGAGGAGGGTGGTCGTTCAATCATCGATACAATCACTCCATGTGCCACTATAGAGGTGGTCTGTACAGGCCAGCTGAAGTACATTAGTAGATCACCACCCCCGTTACCCTTGGCGAAGCCTTGCTGTGGCACTTAGTTTCTGCACATGTCCGTAATCACCATACGACTGGAACCACTGGCAGCCATCCAGCACTGCGCTACACAGCATCATCATTTTGCTAGGCGCCCAGAGAGACGACATAGCGATTTCGCACCTCTATTGTACATGTTTCAACTTGACAATCATCCGTAGATATCGTATTAAACATAACATGGACGGCCCGGACAATCTAGCCCAACAAATCCAAGACAGCGCCGAGCGCTTCATGGTCTTCACGGGCGGCATCAAACCGCCGCCAAATGCCATCTTCTTCCTCGTCATGGGCATGACGGGCGCCGGGAAAAGCAGCTTCATCAAGGCCTGTAGCGGGAAACCCGTCACCATCGGNGGGGGGGGGGGAGGTGCAGTTTGCTGACGGTCCGAGTATTTGTGCGCATGTAGGCACGGCAGACATTGCTCTTGTCGATTTCGAGCTCGACGGCCACCAAGTCTACCTCATCGACACGCCGGGTTTCAACGACACGAATCGCCAGGATGCCGAGACGCTCAGCGTCGTCGCCACGTACCTTTGTGCCTCGTTCGCGCAAAAGGTTTACATCCACGGCGTCATCTATCTGCACCGCATAACAGACAATCGGATATCCGGTTCCAGCAAGCAAAACATCAACGTTTTCAAAGCCATTTGTGGCGACGAGGTCTACAAAAACGTCGCCGTCGCGACCACCATGTGGCCGCCCGACGACAACCAGAAAGCGAGCCTCGTTCAGCGGGAGGGGAATCTCTCCCTTCAGCCGTCTTATTTCGGAGATGTCTTGGCTGGCGGCGGACGTGTGTTTCGCCACTACGAGCCTGGCCTGTCGCCAAAGGAGTCGGCGCAGATCATCGTGAAGCACCTCATCAGACAGTCGCGTCCGGCGGCGCTGCTGATACAGCGCGAGATGGAGGACGACGACAAGGACAAGAACAAGAAGAAGAAGAAGAAGAAGAAGGAACTCCGAGACACTCGGGCGGGCATGGTCGTCGCGGGCGACATGCACAAGGTCTACCAGACACTAGAGCGGCAGGTGGAAGCCCTCAAGCAAGAGTGGGACGAGGCGGTCACTTTGCGCGACATGAAGAACGCGGCCAGGATGAAGGAGATGATGGTCGAGCACGAGCGGCAGATGGAGGCCATGCTGCAGGCGCAGAAGATCCTCGACTCGAACAGGGAAGAGATGCACCGCAGGGAGCAGCAGGCCATGGCGGACAGGGTGGCGCGCGCCGAGCAGCAGATCAGGGACGACATGCTGCGCCACGCGCGTCAGCAGTGGGAGCGGGAAGAGGCCCTACGGCAGGCTTCGCGGCAGGCTGCCGACCGCGCAACGAGCGCCACAAGGATGGAGCACGATGTGAGACGGGCGCAAGAGGCCTTCTGGCACGCGGAGCGCGAGCGGGAGATGATGGAGAGGGAAATGGCGGAGCTGGGCTACCAGGAAGACTCGCAGTGGGAGAGGGACGAGGAAGACAGGAAGCGGCGGCGGCACCGCGAGCGCCGGAGACGCCTCAAGAAGGAGGAGGAGGAGATTCGGCGGACGAGGGACGAGCTGGTGGCGAGGCACGAGCGCATGAGGGAGGAGCAGGCCAGGGGCCAACAAGAGCTCGCCGAGCAGCAGCGCAGCCTGCGCGAGGGGGAGAGGCAGCTCCGGGAGAAGCGGGATGCCCTCGAAAAGGTCAGCTCGGGGAGGCGAATGTACAACCAGCACATTGCCTCCGGCCTCACCTCTGGTCTCGCTTCCGGCCTCGCCACGGGAGGTCAGTCTTGCCATCTTTTGCTTTGCTTTGTTTTACCAAGCTTTGATCTCCTTTGCGCATAATCCTTCGCTCGTGCCCGGGCCGGGCATGAAAATCGCACATTTCGGGAACGTCTTGCTAACCTTGGCTTTCTTGTAGGCATGGCGGGGCTTTGCGTGGTGCAATGAGGGGCCGGGGGACTGGTCCAGCATTGAATATATCTACATGTCGGGATTCGGATCTCTCATGGGCGTCGCAACTAGATCGGGATCCTGCACGTGCTAGGTGTCTACTCTTGTAATAACGGCAAACCAGCCACTCACGATGATGCCATGGAAGAGACACGTTACATGAGTTTGGTTTATACAGTCGAGTTGCAGCAGTAGTTGAACTCGTGTTGTCAATGAATGTTGTCTGATGCAAACACGGTACGGATGGGCAGCCATGGGCGAAACGCAAACAAATCGATTTCACATGGAGGTAGTGACTGTATCAACATGTTGCCCACTGCCCTGTCCGATCTCGACAGCTCCTTCAGTCATCTCGACGCTGCAGCCTCCACCATTTCCTGAGAACCTTCTCACAGTCGTGGTCCCAAACTGTGGGCGAGAAATGTCTGATGACGCCCTTGTCATGAACCAGTATGAAGTCGTCGTCGCTGGCTCGGTTCAGCACAACGCACTAACCCCATTGTCAGCGCAAGCACAGTCGGGTGGCCCCGGGGCAACATGCATCGTTGTAAATACTACATGGCAAGGGGAGGGGAGCGAGTACCTTTACGGGGTGTTGAGGACCATAGCTGCTCAAAACGGCGGATAGAGACGGGTATTTGTCCTTGAGATACGGCCTGAGCTTCCCCTCGGCGGTAATGACTACAAGAGTCTTTCCGTAGCCGAACGCAACCATCTGCGGCTCTTCTCCGCAGAGCCGGGCCAACTTCTCTTGGGGCTCGACGACGTTTTGTGTCGTCGTCTTGATCCAATAGTGGCCCGCCCCGCCGAGGGCGATGCTCAAGACCTTACCGCGTTTCTTTGCGCTGGACCGGGCGAGAAACTTGGCCAGCGTCGGATAAGATTCTCTAAAGGCATGGTTCCAACCTACGGCGTGCATGCCAAGGAGACATCAGTCAGTCGCATGGCGATGGGATCGAGGTTCAGTTCCAAGACGAGAGGAAACCCAGTCTCGCGGTCAACGTGCTGGGAGCTGAACCGAGTTCAAGTTGAAACGTACCGAAGACCTGCGTCCACTTCCCATCGGACCTTTTTGAATAGACTGCGACGTAAGACCGCCTAGCGTGTCAAGTTAGCAAGTTTTGCACCCAGGCCCAAAATTGAGCGGGCTTCCCGGCCATAATTATGAAATTCTTGCGAAGGTCACTTGCTTGGTACCAAAGACCACCATTTTCAAAGCATCTCCGCCAGTGTCGTAGAGCTTCGACGAGCCTCTGATCAGACTAATGGAATTGGAGGCGAGTCAGCCATCAAACCCGCATGGTCAAGTAGCAAGGACATCACCGTACGCGGCTCCACGCTCACGCCCCTGGCAAAAGAATTGGGGCCCGTACAGGGCGACCGCTTTGGGGGAGAAGCCCTTCAACTTCGAGACGTGGCAGTCCGTGACGTCAAAGTCGTCGTCGTGGCAGACACAGGGAGCATCTGAGTCGTCGCGTGCTGCCTTGGGGAGGCATGTAAGCCGATCGTCCGTTGCCTCGTTGGATTTGGCCTTGTTGCGGTCGATGAGGAACTGCTTTATATCATTTATTTTCTTGGCGATCAATACAAGCTCTGCCTTCTGTGCAGCAGACAATCCCCCGTAAGCCGCCTGGGTGTGCGCCGTCCTTGGTGGCTGCTGACTCGTGGCGCCCCAGGGGTTCGTTCTATAGTGGGCCTGTCCTGGGTACGGGCACGGGTACGGGCACGAGCACGGGTACGAGTTCGTGTCTGCATTGTAGTAGGCCTGTCCTGGGTACGTGTTCGCGTTCGTATCATGGTAGCCCTGCCCCGCGTGGTAGGGGCTCGCGTTTGGGTTGTAATGAGCCGGTCCCGGGTTCGCGTACGGACTGCCGGCATGGTACATGTACGGCGTCTCGACGGCTTGCTGCCCGGCCTCGGCCCTCTGCTCCTCCAGCCTCGCCTCCAGACGCTCAACGCGCTCCCTGTGGAGCGTCTCGGCGCTCACCTTGGCCCTCTCCTGGCTCTTCTGCAACTCGGCCAGCTTTGACTGCAACCGGTCGAGATTTTCCTGGTGCATCTTGTCGTCCTCGGCGTCCCAGGCCTTCTTTGCTCCAAGGAGGTCTTGCTTGTCCTGCAACTCCTGCTTCACGTTCTCGTACATGCGGGACAGTGCCTTGACTCGATCGCCCTTTAGCTCTGCGTAGGCCGCCGTCTCGATCACGTCCTTTCCATCCTTGATCATTTCGACCTGCACCTCGAGCACCACGCTCTCCTGGTCGCCCCCGGCGACCTTGGCAATGATTGCTCTGGCCGAGCCGACCGTGTTGTCGTGCCTGTGGACGGTGCTGCCCTTGGCAACCATGTCGCCCCAGAACTTGGGCGTCGCGACGAGCTCCTTCTCCCGGGCCTGGGCCGTCTCGAAAGGGACGTCGTCCCACATTGTCGTGACGAGAAGCACCTTCTTGAAGGCGTCATCGCCGCATAGCTTTTCGAACATGTGGCCGTTTGTCCTCGCCGAGCCCGTCATCCTCACGTCCCTGATGCGGTGCATGTAGAGGATGCCGTGCAGCCGCACGCCCGACTTGAAGGACGAGCTGAGCCATCCGGAAATCTCACGGAGGATCTCGACGTCGGGGCGATACGAGTCGTCGGCTCCGGGAGTGTCGATCAAGTAGACGGTCTGCGTTGGGGAGTAATCATATGGGTAGACTGTCACCTCGGCCGTGCCTATATTGTTCACGTCTGGTTTAGTGTATGGTCTTGGCGTCGTTCACACGTAACCCACAGATGGGCTCGTGGGCAGAGATGTGGGATGCAGGAAAGGGACAGGGTAATGCCGGACATGAACTTAGACCATGGCCAACCTCGGCGGCGTCCTCGTTGAGGAGCGAGATGAAGGCGCTCTTGCCGGAGCCGGTAACTCCGAGTATCGCTATATAGACGTCGTTGGGGCTTTGACGTGGTTCATGGTCAGCCAAGATCAACGTATGCGCTTCTCGATCTTCCTTTCATCCGACCACGCCTCGGGGTCTGGCAGCATTCCGTGTTAGTACTCACCGGGAGGGTCTGCCATTACGATACATGTAATCGTCATTCACCACCCTCGGCTTTTGGGCTTCGGGCTCGCTTTTGCAGTCAACGCTCCGAGGTTCGATAGGCTCGGCCGTGTTCTCTTCATCCTCATCGCTCTCGGATGTGGCCTGGCGGTGGTTGTCGTGCCTCTCGGCTTTGCTGTCCATGTCATTGGAGGAGTGTTCCGAGTGGGCGTCACTATCGACGTCTTCCCAGTCGTTCTCATCGTCCCGACCACTCTCGTGACGGGAATCGCCGCCGTTGTCTTGGCCCCCAAGAGTCCCAGCCTTGGAATCTTCATTGGCTGAGGCGTCTTCGAAGCAGTCGTCACTATCCACATCTTCCCATGCGTCCTCGTCGTCTTCTTCTTGTGCAGAAGCAATTGGATGAGTGTCTACATCTGCTAGAAGCCGACCTGGTCATCGTTAGTCGACAGGAACGCGTTGCGTCGTGAACTTTCAAGCGTGGGGCGAATTTACTTGGCCGCACAGCCAGCCTTCTGACCAAAGGACCGGACGACATGGTTACTCTTGGAATTGATTGGTGGTGTCAAGTGCCAAATCGAGTTCAAAAGGGCACAGAGATGCAAAGCAACACCGTTGTTAACAAGGACTTGCGCAAACGAAGATCTGTGACAGTTGAACAGGGTTTGAAGAGCGGCACATTTGCCAACAAAGCCTACATGGTCGTGTGCAGCTAATTAACCATAATATACCTAGTACTTGGCTATCCAAACCAAGCCACCTCCTCCTGGTTAATGCACGCTGCACACCCTCCCGCAGACGGGGCGCAGCGGTGCATGCATTTGAGCGGGCAAAGGCTGTGTGCATATGGCACATGAATATTTGACAGCTTTCGTAAAGTCATTGACATCTCTATGAGTTGCCTGGGTCATCAGCTTTTTGATTAACCCTGATGATATCCTCAATTTACCCTGAGCACGTTTTGGTCGGACAGGGCGCTTGGGATCTCTTGGAGAGACATGGCCGGTAAGAATGGGCGCATGATTTCTACAGGGGGGCGGCCTCTTTGCCAAGAAGCAGCAGCAGGAGGATGCTAGAGATCAGGCTGCCGTATCCGAGAAAGATGTAAACGTATTACAACCCTTGCAGGCCTTTTTGGGGGCGATGCATCATGCTGCATGCACACCCCTCAGCTGAGAAGCCTTCGACTTGATCCGAGAGGGGGCTTTCTGCATCCATCATGTGTCGCCACTGACAAGGGTAGTAAGGCTGAGCCGACTGACCTTCACGGATTAAACGGAATAACCGCCAAAATTTTCGCATCTACCCCTCGTGGCTTCATTTCCTCATCCCGGTATGCGCCCTTGTTGACACGACCATGTAGCGTGATCGGTATGAGCCGTAAGCGGGACAAGTTCAAGAGCTGGTTCGCGGCCAGCCCTGTACCCGAAATCAACATCTCCGAGGCTCACGGATTCGGAGAGAATGGATATGGTGCTCATCAGCATCATTCGGGCTTGCAGTCGTCGTCGAAATACAGCTTGAGCACTCCCAACGGAACTGGCTCCGGAAGCCCATCGTTTCGTAGTTCGGACGACGTCAACACAACCCCGGCCGCTTCTTCTACGCATAACGGCAGTGGCGGCGGCGACGGCGACGAATCCGCCGGCCAAAGCGTGACAGCACTGACAGGCGGTTCGCCTTCACCATCGGTTGACCACCTATCGAGTCCGCTCCCCGTCGTCGGGCGACGTTGAGTGCGCTAGGACTGCAAGCGGTTCGAGTACCTGTCGAGCGTCACGTAGACCGAGTACGGCGACCTGCAGTAGGTCGTGGTCGACGGCACCCTGGTCGGACCGGCGGGCTGGCAGGCGCGCGGCATCGTTAGCACCCACCCCGACGCAGTGGTCGTCACCACGTCGCAGGACCCCACCCAGGTGCAGGTGGTCCGCGTCGGGCTCGGCGGCCCCGTCGAGCCGCTCACGTCGGGCGCGGCCGTGCACGGTGCCGCGGTCGGCGGCGACACCACGGTCGTCAGCCGGTCAGGCCTCGATGCAGTCGGCACCACCTTCTCGGTGCACCGCGACGGCTCCGAAGTCGTCGGCTCGCTGCGGGTCCTGGCCGAGCCGGCCCCCTTCAACCCCGACGTCTCGATGGTCGAGGTCGGCGAGCGCGGTCTGCGCGCGGCGATGCTGTTCCCGCGCGACCACGTGCGCGGCTCGCGGCGTCTGCCCGTGCTCATGGACCCCTACGGCGGCCCCCACGCGCAGCGGGTGCTGTCGTCGGCCCGCATGTTCCTCGACCCGCAGTGGCTGGCCGACCAGGGCTTCTGCGTGGTCGTCGCCGACGGCCGCGGCACGCCCGGACGCGGCAAGGCGTGGGAGCGCGAGGTGCTCGACTTCTTCGCCACGGTCACCCTCGACGACCAGGTGGACGCGCTCGCCGGCGTGGCCGAGCGCTTCCCCGACGACGTCGACACGTCGCGGGTCGGCATCACCGGCTGGTCGTACGGCGGGTACCTGTCGGCGCTCGCCGTGCTGGCCCGCCCGGACGTCTTCCACGCTGCCTTCGCCGGCGCCCCCGTGACCGAGTGGCGGCTGTACGACACCTGCTACACCGAGCGCTACCTGGGCCATCCCGACGAGCAGCCGGACGTGTACGACCGCAACTCGCTCATCCCGATGGCCGCGGGTTTGGAGCGTCCACTCAAGCTCGTCCACGGCCTCGCCGACGACAACGTCGTCGCGGCGCACACCCTGCGCCTCTCCTCCGCGCTGCTCGCCGCCGGCCGCGCCCACACCGCCCTCCCCCTCTCCGGCGTCACCCACATGACCCCGCAGGAGGTGGTGGCCGAGAACCTCAAGCTGCTCCAGGTCGACTTCCTGCGGACGCACCTGGGCGCCTGACCTGCGGCTGCGCCGCCGCAGGACGAGACGGAGCCGCCCCGACCTACCCCTCCCGCTTGAGCCGCTTCGGCGCCTCCGGCAGCTCCGGCTGGTCCGGGGCCACCGACGCGACGTCGTCGGGCAGCCGCTCGTAGCCGCTCGTCGTCCGCGAGCCAGCCGCCGTACAGCTCCCTCGCGTGTACGGATAATCATTACATTACTCGAAGAGAGGCACGGAGGCGAGCAAAACCACACTTGATTACGCCCAGCGCATCTGACACAGTAGCTCGGTTGTGAGCAACGTGGAAGAAATGGACCCTCGGAGCTGGAAGCCATTGTGGGAAATCACCCTGTCGAACCAAGGCCGGCTACGTGAAGAAATGTCCGGTCTCGGCCTCGATAATTTAAACCACTGACTACATTACCTCTTACTAGCAGGTGGTCAAAAGGCAGGAGGTGCTAAGCACCGCAGACCACATCCTTCCAAATCTTACTACCAGTAATCTGTCCGCACCATTTCAACGTCGATATCCAGCGCATTACGGCCAGATCGAATAGCCTTGCAGAATACATGCCAATCTCAACTCGGTCCATTTCAATCGTTGATGAAGATTTGAGAGTCCCGTCGTTAACTAGAAGATCCTCCGTTGCGGATTGTTATCACGAAGATACTTCTGGTCTAGCATTGCTGCCAACGCCCTGTAAACTGAAAAATAAAGAAAGAATTAGCACGACTTTACCATAAGACCATTCCACCATGTCCATAAAAGCAATCATACCACGGTTTACGCAGCCGGGGAGCCCTAGAGCGTCTCCAAGCTTGACGAACTTGTGATTGATATCTACAACACCTGACCTCACTAGGCTAGACAACAGATCGTATTGCTTGGATCAAAAGGACTCTGTCTCGTCCTCCTCCTGCGTCTCCGGCTTCCGGCCCCAAGCAGAGTAACTTTGTAAAATGTCAGTCAGATATCTGTCAAGTCTCAAAAAGAAGAATGAAGACAGTGCTGTGCACTTACACGTGGAAGTAGGCGTGAACCTCCTGATTCCTCAGCTCATCCCTGACTCCAGCGCAGAAGACTAAAGTCTCCTCTTCAGTCCAACCGAGAATGCGGGTAAAGAGGGCAAGCGAAAGGGCTTCAAGACTTTCCATGGTGATTGCGCGGCACCAGACTCCCAGCTCCCTGCGCTTGGTGTCCTTCTCGGGCCAGGGACTGACCGGCCATCTCTCTCTCTTCTCCTCCACGTCCACGAACCCGGCCGCCTCGAGCTTGGACTTTAAGGAATGGAAGGAGAATGACTGCCCGATCTTGTCTGTAGCCTCGACCAGAAGCCTTGACCACTTTAGGATTTGGGAGTCTTCCGTCATTGTGCCATCGTCGCACACGACCGGGAAGTGGTTGTCGTTGAATTCGAAGTAGCCACCCGGTTCCAAGTTCCTGCGGCGCGAGAGTCAATCGGAGCGACCGAGCAACATGATCGCAGGGAGGAGCGGGTGAGTACGCGGGCTTACTTGAATGCACTGGCGATGAAACGAGGGTAGTCGGATAGACCTCCGACAATGTTTCTGGCGAAAATGAAGTCAAAAGGCTCCGACCATGTCCACTCTTTTTCGAGGTCGTCAATCTCGAAGTAACAATTAGGAGGAACACTGGTGGTCTGGTCAGGCATGTTTCTTCTTCGTAGAGCTGAGGAACCACTGACTAGCTGGGTTGGATTGGGCTCAAATCAACACCGATGACCTAAGATGCGCGTTGTTGGGTCAGCTGAGGTCTTACAATTCTGACTACAAGAGTCGACTTACGGTCGCCTCAGGGCGAGCGTCCGCTTTGATAATAGAGTTAGTAAATCATGCCATACAATTTGGCCTAGGCGGTGAAAAACAACCGTAATCAAGAGCCCAGATGCCCGTTCCGGTACCGCAGTCCAAAACTCGCCTCGCGCCGTCTCTCTTGGGGGAGTTGCACAACTCTCCATCCCAGGTCAGCAACCACAGTTGATGGGAGAAATCTAGCGTTCTGTCAGCCCAATGGTTGGTTGAACGCTGATAGGTAGTCAAACCTAGACGTTCTTGTTCTTGCTGCCGGTTGAAAGCAGGTATTAGTTATGCTCTGAAGAGACGCTGATCGGGGTTTCAGGCTGTACCTCATCGTTAGGCAGATAATACTCTGCGGCAATTGGTCAACAAAGAATTTAGCGAGTCCCAAGACATATAAATAATCACTGTTGTCGCCATACTTGTGGCAGGTGCGCCCGTTCTCTCTACGGTAATCTAAGATACTTGATCGTAGAGATGCTGCTGAATCGTCTATCAACTGCTCCATGTCAGAAAAAACGAATCACATCATAGGCTTAGAAACAACTCACAGTGCCCCTAAAAGACGAAGAACCGTTGAATGGTTGTTTATCCTGCTGCTATTGTCAGCCTGGACCTACATGTGAGCCTGAACGGGGATGTAACCCTCGCGTCGACGGGAGATTGTTGCGCAGTTTCCGCCATATTGAGTGGGAGTAATGGGATAGTTCAACTCGTTCTGACGGATAAAGGATATACAGAATGAATGATAAGTCAGAACGGAAGAAAGGGGATTGGGGCGCAGGGACATGCCAGAACTAAAGAGAGGGGAGGGGGGATAGAACGGGTGTTTTATAGTGCTTTGTGTCCCGCGGGGCGAGCGGGATCCTTGTTTGGAGCATGAGTTACCAACAGGCATGAGAGCCTCCCCCGCTCGTCAAGGCAGTTCTCAGGGCCGTAAAGTGTTTCTAATTAGGAAACTTGGTTGGTGTGCCTTTCTTGTCAACCTGCTTGCGAGCCAATTGGGCTGCGGAGTCTTTCATCAACCCGTACCCGCATATGCAGGCTCAAAGACCACCTGCTTCCACGCGTGCCCGTTAAGTAATTTACTCAGACTTTTCAACTTCTGCCGTGATCCTGGAATGCGGCGATGCTTTTGGACACTCAGTGCTAAGAGTAGTCGGCCTTACAGATTACAGACTGCACTGAAATTGAGCTGTCTGGTTTAATGGAAGAGAACTTCGAAGTTCGCTATTCGTTGAACGTATGCTCTCCAAGTGTTGTCATCAGGCAATGAAATTTCAGCCTCGCATAGGTCACAACATTACCCAAGCCGAATAATTGAACGCGAATAAATAAACACGAACATGATTCCAATAAGAGGAGCCCATAGTATTTACGATGTGCCGAGAACCGTACCAGAACCTCTCCTGTGGTCTAGAACCAATTAGACGTCTCCAGTCTAGTAGACTTGCGGTTAATCGATTCAGTATTTGAAAGGTATCCCTGCACAAAACCAAGTATTCTGTCTGCATTAAGAGGACCCTGTCTCTTGCTCCTTCTCCGGCTTCCGGCCCCAAACGGAGTACCTTAAAAAAGCAATTAGCAAAGACTGTCCGTCTCAACCCAACTTCGTCTTCCTATACTTACACCTTAAAGTAGGCATGGACCTCCTGACGCTTCAACTCATCCCTCACCCCGGCACAAAAGACCAGAGTTTCTACCCTCGTCCAACCGAGCACATGAGTGAACAAGGCAAGCGAAAGGGCCTCGAGGCTCTCCATGGTAATTGCTCGGCACCAAACGCCCAGCTCCCTGCTCTTCGTGTTGTTTTCCGCCCATGGGCTTACCGGCCACCTCTCGGTCTTCTCTTGAACATCCTCAAACCCAGCCTCCTCAAGCCCAGCCTTCATCTCCGAGACGGTAACGGTCTGCCCGACCTTTCCCGCCTTGGCTACGGCCTCAACTAAGAACTGGCTCCACTTCAAGATCAGGGAGTCCTCCTTCATCGTGTCGTCATCGCACAACACTGGAAAGTTGTTGTCGTTGATTTCCAGGTAGCCACCCACCTCCAGGTTCCTGAATCATGCTGTCAATGATCAAATTAACCAGCAGAAGTGTGAGAATGCAGATGATGGCTCACTTGTATGCCTCAGCGACGAATCCTTTCCAGTTGGAAATGCCTCCGAGGAAGGTTCTGGCATGGATCAAGTCAAATGGCTCAGTCCAAGTCCATTCCTCCTCAAGATCATCGATCTCGAAATGGCAATTTGGAGGAACACTGGTGTATGGGGTCAGTTTGAAGCCATAGAGTCTAGGCCGCAATAAAACCTACAAGGCGGGTTGAATTGGGCTCAGATCAACGCCAATCACCTGGAAAGGGCGTCGTTAGTCTAGCTGTAGTGTCGTACATATGGGCACTTCTCAACCTACGGTCGCCTCGGGACGTGAGTCCGCTACGAAAAGATTAGATACCGATAACTCGGGTCATGGCGTTCAGAAAGAATCTCACCAAAATCAAGGGCCCAGATACCAGTACCGGTACCACAGTCCAAAACACGTTTAGCGCCATCCTTCTTGGGGCAGTTACACAGGTCATCATCCCATGTTAGTAACCATAACTGGTGGGCGAAGTCTACCACGGCTTGTCAGCTTAAGAGCTATCGAAAATTAAGGCAGAAGACAATCCAAACCTAGACGATCCTGTTCTTGCTGCGCGGTTGAGGAATGCGTTCATTAGCGTAACTCCTGAGACAGGCCGACCGAAGTATCAAGCTATACCTCATCATTGGGGAGGAAATATTCTGCGGCAACACGATCAACAAGATGCCCGCCTGATCGCAAGATCTCAAAAACTCACTATCCTCGCCAAACTTCTGATAAGTGCGACCGTTCTCCCTTCGATAGTCCAAGACACTTGCTCGAAGAGAAGTCACCTCGTCACTGATCGACTACTTCAGGTCAGCCGAGATTGAAACCAAAAGAAAGTTGCCAAGACTCACAGTGCCACCCAAAGACGAAGCACCGTCGGTTTGGTTATCCTACTAGTGTCAGCCTGGGGCTCACATGAAAATAAAGGCTTGGTTATAACCCTTACGTCAACGGGAGGTTGCTGCGCGGTCTCAGCCATGTTGTACAAAAGCAGTAGGACAATTTGACTTAATGCTTAAAGAGCGATACAGATCAGAACCAAAGGGAGGGGAAGGGGAACAGACTTGTTGTTATATGGTGCCTGTGTCTGGGCGGCGAGCGGAATCCTTGTTTTGGACATTGGCCCCGCTCGTTGGTTCTCAGGGCCGAGAAGTGTCCCAATTGGGAAACTTGGTTGGACCGTGCCGTTCTTGCCAACCTGCTTGCGAGCTGATTGGGCTACATAGTCTTCTATCAACTCATACCTGCATATGCAGGCTCGACCGGCGAGCCCTCAAAATATTATTAGAGCATGGCTAGGTCTTTTCTGAAATGAGGAAGGGGCGCCGGGGAACCACGGTGTTGACGGCGGGGCTACCGCTCTGCGGCGACCCTAGGGGAACGCCGGATCTGTTGCCGAGACCGATGAGACCCATCCTTGGCAACGGCCAAGGGGCGTTGGTTGGCCGACAATGTCAAGGGACGCCCGGAGAATGGGAGGAAAACGGAAGTTGAAATCTTGGTCCCCTGCGTGGGGGCCTTGTCTTGTCGTACCCCGCTGATCGAGGTGTGGGGCGGGCTCGTGCAGTTTGAAGAGCCCCCTTCGGAAGATGTAGTGAATCCTCAGGTTGTGGTCCTCAGGCTGTCGAGGGTGTCTTGAAATCATGGACCTGGGACAGATGATCCAGCTGCTCAGGTAGAAACGGCGGGCTGGTTTGTTGAACGTGTCCCCAAACCGTCCAATAGCTCCGATGGTGGGATGTTGTGGTGGTTCGCGGATAGCTTCACGCCCCAAATTGTATCGGGGAGAGTGCGTAGAGTGGCGAGATTTAGATTTTTTTTTGGGCTCCGGACTTTCTGTTCGAAAACGACGAGTTAAGACTGTTACCGGAGTTGGGCTTCTGGAACGCCAGCAACAAATGAGGTCTGTGTTCATCGCTAGGACAAAAGATGCTGTATCGGCCTTGCTGTTGTTCGTGCTGGGAGAAAATGGGTATGATGACCCCGTGGTTAGGTTTCGGACCGAAAGACAAAATACCTCTCGACCAGCAGGAGCTTGGATGAAGTATCTATAAATGGAAAGGTAGGGAGCATTATTCTCGAGCTAAGTGGACGACCGTGATACAGTGGCGTCGATTTTGTATGGGGAGAGAGATTCGCTTGCTGTCGGCCTGACGCAACTGGAGCTCAAGAGAGTGAACCAGAAGAAGCAGCCAGGTCGGACGAGCCTGTGCTCTCTTTTGAATTCCTGACTTCTGAGTAGGTTCTACGGTGCTGTTGTTGCGTTAAGCGTAGTGGGACGAGAGCATGAGTCGCTGGAGTAGCGGGCCGCTCGGACTTTGACTTGACTAACAGGTGCAGCCAACTTGTAATGTGCCTTGGATTGGAGTCGAGCATGGCGTAATCCTCTCAATGTCATTATACCTAGGCAGAGCCTGATTGGCCATACCCGTCTGGCGGTACACAGAGCCCTGCCCGGCGTCCCAACGACCCGGACAGTGGCAGGCTATGAGGCTCTCCAGACCTTTCTTGATGTGCAGGGTGCAGGACCCGAGTCAATTCTACATATCCTGGATACATGTCTCGCCCCTTCAAGGAACGAATCGAACAACCACTGCCTCAAGGCTGAATTCCTACCGATGATTGAGGCTGTACACCTACGGTGAGTGTTCATCGACTGTCGGAAAATATTATGGCTAGTGATCTTCACCCTGATACAGTCCTTGACCAACTACAGAACTTTGCCGTGAAGTGTTTGGTAACTTTCTCGTCTATCTGGCCGACATGTTGCAAAAAAGCAGAGAGCAGGCAACCAGCCGTATCCAGAGTCGAGGCTGTTTCTTTAGAACGCGTAGGAACGTGTCGGTTCAACAGTGGTCCCCGCTCGTATCCCGGTTCGCCTCTTTTTCGCTGATTCAGATAGGGGCCAACGATGAATCAACTTCAAACGTGACCATGTACATGGCTGGACCTGAAAGCTGGCGGGGGCTTGCGACTGACGATGCTTCTGGCAGAGGAGCTGCTCGGTGATCGTGTACACCTAAACCCCAATCGACTCAGAAGAAGCACGGCGACAGCGACAAATGAATGCCAAACACTCTGTCAGATCTCTTCCAGTACATCGGAAAGACGTGGTCGCACTGCACTTGGGACCCTCCTGGCCAGCCATGAGTCTGCAACACACCCAACCAATCAAGAGCGCTATTCGACTCTGTCCACTGAAACACACTCATGAGGTAACGAGCACCGATTCATCTCTCTCTCTTTCAAGCAGAAACGAGCAGATGTTGCTCAATTGTTGCGTTGTCCCGGGCCTTCGCTTTTTTGTTGGCACCGCTCACGGAGTGGGCATGTTGAGGAGAGGTTAATGATGGATTTCCAGTGCCAGGGAAACCCCTACCAACTCAAGTGGGACGGTCTCGGGCACTGCCGCTCATGAAAAGGAATGCCAGGATGGGGTCCGTGCGGACGTTGTAAAGTCCCGTCCAAAAAGGATCAGAGCAGGGACCAGCAGCCTTGACTTAATTGCAGCACGCCATCGGCCCGGCAGGGGAGGGCTTCACGCGATGCCTTCATCCCGTGGTACCGACCAGTTCAGCTCATGGCACAAGAACTGAAACAGGACGAACAAAATACCTTTCAGCTTCCCAGTTTTAGTGGTCGCGTCAGGTAATCTACCGCCCGTCTGGCAAACCATCGAGTCGGCGACTAGGGCGTATGGCAGCGTCTAAAGCACTTCATGGGACGCAAAACACGTGTGTTTCCAAGCAGTGCATTTCAACACGAAGGATTGGAACGGCTGGACTGTCGAAATCTTGGTTCCGACAGTAACCAAGAACCTTCACCAGTTTTGTTAATGTTGATTCTTGTGTCAGTGGCTGTCTAACTGCAAGGAATCGCACCAGGGAAAACGCATCCCCCACCCTCCACCCAGAGGCTTGTCATCCCATCACCAAGAGACAAACGTCGTTATCAAGTCATAGACGACATATGTCCGTATGCCTAGCCAACCGTTCCAGGCCTCCACAGAGGAACCGAACGTACCACCTGCTCAAGTCACAGAGGGCGACAATGCTTTGAAACTGGATGTCCCGTTCAGTCCAAGTGATGATTCATTTTTCTCGTTCTCTTAAAGAAAGAAAACAACAAAATTTTCTCGTTATGATGCTCCCATCCCAGCCTCCAAACTTACTAAGCTTACGCGATTCTTGCTCGCATCCCCTAAAACCCTTCGTCAAAACTTGGGTTGTCCCCCGTCCTCAAACCTCGAGCGACTTGTGTCACCATTACTGATAAACTCCTTGATCCATTGTGTTAACCGCCAGCTGGTACAATGGCAGCTTGGAGGACCATTCCGCACCGAAAGCCGTCAGAATGGCCATCATGTCGCTCGAAGAAGGCGATTTACCAGCACCGACTTGTTGTCGAATCACTTGCTGCATTTTCAGGACTTCATTCACCTTGTTCTGCTCAGCGCCCGTTGCTGGTCGTGGCGACCGGTAAGGGGCATCTCTATCAAGAGACGCGTTCACTGCATGGCTCGGGGAGCCACGCGGAGGATCAAGGAGGACCTCGATACGGGCTTCCTCGTAATCTTTTGCCAAATCTCTTTGCCAATTCGGGCCAAAAAGTAGCTGCATGTTCTCTGTTGTGTCCTTGCCAGTGATTATGAGGCGTCGAAGAGGCTTACTGGGTTTTGTTACTCATTGCCTGTATCTCATCCAGGTTGAACAAGGTAAACTTACAGGATTCCCTCAGGCTCAGTACCGGGCGAAGGGGCTGTAATGTTGAGAGTCTTCATCAATGCTTGAGCCCCAGGCGCCTCACGAGCAATTGTGTTGTGATACACATGTGCCTTCATGTTGGAGCTGGTGGCATTGGCAGACAATGCCGAAGAGGTTTTGTTGACATTGGGGCGGTTGGCGAGGCACGTTGGCTTATGCTGCTTCCAATGACCTCGCTGACAGTCGGATGAATGATACCACCCCTTGCCGCATGCAGAGCACTTCTTCAACGGTTCCAACAAGCTTTCGGCGCTTAACCCGCAGCCGTGGCACTTTGAGTTATCGCCTAGTGCGACAGCGGGCTGCGAGACGGTAGCAAACTGAGCCTTCATCGTCTGAGCGGGCGCAGCAAGCCCAGTCAGCTTCTCGAGGCACATAGACCATCTTTCACTGACGATTTTCTCTTCCTCCGTCGAGCGTATGCTTACTCGGCAGAGGTCCTCCATTACGCCATATTGTTTGAGCTTGTCGGCAATGGCTGTGGCCAACTCGGCATCGTCAGTGGCCCAAGTCCAAGGAGCAAAGGGCTTGGGATCATCTGGTTGCCGACCTCCCGGAGATTCGCTTCCCTTGACAAAGGTGCTCAGAAGTAGTGTGGTGATGACTTCGGCCTTCTCGGAGATGGTCGGCAATGAGAGAATCTGATCGGGCCCACCTGTGAGAATAAATCTGCTCTGTGGGTTGACAACGACGACCAAGTCACCAGGCGGCCGAAGCGGTACGTGGCGTACCGCAAAGACCCAGTGATTTGGTATGCCAGTTGGGGTGGTCCGGGCCCTGGGAAGGCTGTTGAAGGCGCGTGTAATGCCCTCCATCGCGCCGTTCGGAAGATGGTCGAGATTTTGAGGAACGCAAAACTAATTTAACGTAGGCCGCAGAGAGGATTTTTAAAGTTGGAGAGTTTTTGGGAGGGGTGGAAGGGAGACACACCACCAATTTTTCCGGAGCTGAAGCAGAGGAGGAAGGTAAGGGATGGAGGGTCGGACGGAAGCTTCCCCCCTCCTTCCCGCGGACCTCTGTGCATTTGCACGTTATCGCAAAATTGATCGGGACGTATCTAAGTACAAGGGTAGGCAACTGGGGTCCCAAAATCTAGATCCCGTTTGTTGGATGGTACTTTCTCGATAACTGCCCTGTGATGATAATGTTTGTGGGTAATGGCATATTGTACGCAGACACTTAGCTACCTAGACACGTATCGAAGTTTCTTGGGTATCCCACCTGAAGTAGTGAAGAGATGCCGCTCGGTCCCTCCTTCGACAGTTCCTTCCTCCTCCTACATGAATGCGAATGGAACAAAAAATTCTTTGGCGGAAGTGATTGATGTAGCTCCTTGCTGAGCTTACACAGGGTAGCGCCTGCCGTTCTTATAGGCACAGCAGTGAAACTCTACGCGAGATGATCCAGGCGTACGAGGACCACACCAGTCTCATGCACACAGGCGACGATGTCATTGAACGCTCTCATTATGGTTCCTCGGCTACGAGGATCAACACCGATCAGGCATTCAGCAGGGCAAATATTCCCACAACAACGGGGGACTATTCGTAACGTTTGCTGCGCAGGAAAATCTCAGCCATACTTTTCCGCATCAACAGTAAGACTCCCCAGAGGGCGAATGGGACGTAAATATAACGGCGGAGGCCGAGGATAAAGCTCACCAGCTCTAAGAAGGAGACCAGCGTCCCCGACGATACTCTAGGACCGACCCACAGTGACACCATGTCGTAGCCGCTTCCAACTCGTTGCTGACTACACGTCATCTTCGTCTACAAATCCTAGAACCAGGGAACCCAACAAGGCAGAGATGAGAATGAATGCGACCATGGCAAAGGTTCTATCAACGCTGGACCTTCGACACAGCTTGTCCACTCTGGGCCAATACGCTCTTGCTGTTGAAGCGCTCAGTCTGAAAACAGTGTATCCACAACATTCAGGCTTGACCGCTCCCTTATACAGCGATTTACACTGAGCCCTCATACGTTTTGTTGGAGCGACAAGGTCATTCGTCCTTGTACTGGTCTGAGTGCGCGACGTCGTGTCAGCGGGAAAGGTCAGCCGCGCACGGTCCGAGGAAAACATCGAGTAGACAACGTCAAGCCCGTGCGATCGGGCTCATGCATCGGAAGTAGTGGGGCGCGGGATCGACGGGTACAAACCGCCTCCTGCTACCGGGACCAAATTGAACATCGGACAGAGGGCCGCCGCAAATATCTAGCTGCAACGGTATCGAATTCTCGCAACACTAACAAAGGAGACACCTTTTTGACAATTCTACTTCTCACCTGTCGACCAAATCAGAACTCCGCGAGACAGAGAGGTTTGTTCTGTGGAAATTATATGTGTATTTTATTCCAACTAATCGCCACATATGTTCTTCGAGTTCCGAGTTAGCCCCTCCGAGGCTCCGGCTGCCATCCCGGCAACTCTTGCGGACTATTATGGTCTTGTATCAAAGGTGGCTTCCACTCGTTGGGCGCTTCGTAGATCTGGTTGTGCTGAGGTGGTGGGCTTATGTAGCGATCGGTCAGTGGTCCGGGCGCATGATATTGGACGGGAGGGTGGACGTTCATGCTCTCTTCTCTGGCGCGGCGCTTCCTCCGACGAAGGAAGACGAATAGACATGCCCCCAGCACTCCGAGAGCAAGACTGCCGACTGATGCACCGACTGCGGCGCCGATGGTGACGGTGCGGTCATTGCCCGCTCCGCTGGCTTCGGCGTTGGGACTGGACTCAGGTCGGCTGGCTGGGCTGCCTGTTAGGCTATCTGCTGCACTACTCGACGGTACGGAACTCGGGTTTAGTGCACTGGAAGGGTCGTAGGAAGGCTGGGAATCAGTGGTTGGAGCTGATGTTGTTGTCTCAACTGTAGCGGATGATGCAGGGGTCGGTGTCACTACGACGCCGATGGTGGTGATAGCTGTTGGGGGTTCTGTTTGACACAATAATTGGCATGGGGTCTTTGAAGACGGTGAACTGACGAGTAATGGGAGTTCTGCTTGTAAGAGAAAGTCGGCTGATCGTACCTTGAAAGAACAGAACGTTCAGCTTCGCCGTGCAGTTGACCTGGTCCTGCACCGAGTTGATACAGTAGTACAAATCCTCCGGTGTATCTTCACACTTGGCAACCCCAATGCCCCCAGAAACATTGTCGGTCTCTGGGTTGATGCAAAACAACGGGCAACTCGAACTCCTCCATGACCGATCGGTGCAGGCTCCTCGAACAAGCTCCGTAGCCCCTTGCTTCTGCAACTCTTTCCCCGTCGCCTGGCACATGCCGTTCGAGAGGCATGCGTAACCCTGACCGCAGCACACAGACTCAGCCGTCCGGTCCTGGCATGGCGTGTCGTTGGGGGCGATGCTACCATCGGGGTAGTAGCAGGCAGCACGCACCCCGACAACAAGAGAAACAAGGAGGAGAGGTAAGATTGAAAGTTGAGGCATCTCGAAGACGTTTTAGAGGGGAAACCGTTAGGACAGCAGCATTTGCAACCCGGAACTACACGTTCCAGGTTGAGGTTGAGTAGGTTGAAAGCTCAGTCCCAGTCTAAGTGAGGAGGGCAGAACATTGGGGAGGAAACAGGCGAGACTGCGCCTTGAGGCACACACACCCATATTATTAACCATCTCATGGTTATCAACACCCGCATCACCTGCGCCGCTCTTGGTCGATAGCCGATAGCCTTTGGTCAAAACACAACTGCGTGATTTTCCAGCCTGTTCATATTTCTGCATTCGGACTTGAGCCCCCCACAGTTGTGTTATAATCAACCTGTGTGGTTTTACTCTTGTCCCCGGACTGGACTGTTGGTTCGAGATTTCAGTTGGCACGTCGAAGCGTTGTGATAGGATGGCCAAGATAGCCCCATGCCGTTGGACCCCAGCTAGCAAGGAATACGACCAATTGCAGGCAACTAGGAGGGACTTTCCGTCTCGTCGGGACGGTACGGCCACTAATATAGCTTTCCTGGGCGTTAAGCTGCATTTGAACGAAATGAGAACATCACCGTGAGCGCCCGTTTCCTCGGGAAAAGGCAGCCTTGGGTGTGGTCGCCCGCTTTTGCTTCATGGCGCTGGGGCTCTGACACGGCAACAGCTCATCGTGATGCTCTGCGATCGATTTGTTAATGGGCTGCCGTCGAACAGTGCTGACCTTATAGCATACAGTATGTGTCTGGTTTGACTGGATCCAAAGTAAGGGAACGAAGACAACATCCCTCAGAAGACCGAGTTGTGCATGATCACCCGTGTCAACAAGCAGAGCCAACAATGACGCAAGCCTACACGCGACACTCGACCGGTGTGGCCGTGGCCGCATAGCAACGATCGGAATAGGTCTTCCTTGTCTCTCGGGCCATTTTATCTCCGCGTTAGATTAGTTGAGAGCAACCGCCAAGATATTTCATACAAGTTGAGCGTTGGTGGACACCCTCAAGGCACAGGACCAACCGTGACCATGTCAGGGGTTCCCGCACCACCCTCATTGTAAAGAATTAGGCGCCGGATCGCTCGCTCCCTTCACCTCTGTTCTTTCCACGGCGTCATGGCAAATATGAGGAGGGCCAAGAGCGAACAGGACCAACAGGATAACGCAAGTACTAAGCGACGAGGTTTGATAAGGACAGAAACCCGGCCGGCCGTCCGTTATGTCACACCAGGTTTACGTGAGTTACTAAGAAAATAGACGAGCAAGAGACACTTCCGAAAAACTTCCTCCTCTCGCATCACACACGTTTGATACGTGTTTAACAATTGCAAGACATCATACACACATTCAATAATCAAACATGCTTTTGGGACGACGAAAAATGCCAGGTATCGTCTTCCTGAGTCTCCCCGTCTCCGTCCTCCTCCTCATCCTCTGGCATAACGACGGCGCCCTTCCCTCGATCTCCTCTTCCTCATCACCCTCACCTGTCCTCCCACCGCCGCCTATAGAATGGAAGACGGAAGCCGACGAGGCGTACTTTTGGAGGACAGTCAATGTTCACCACCCGGCGCCAAAGCCCCTCCGGCAGCTTCCCGTCGCCCCCTCGGTGCGATTTCCTCAAGTACAGGCCCAATTCCCATCCGAGACTAGCCCGCAGCGCCGCGTGCGCGAGGAGCGCCAGCAGACAATCAAGCAGGCCTTCTCCAAGGCGTGGGCGTCATATCGCGAGCACGCCTGGCTTGCCGACGAGCTCACGCCTATCTCGGGGGGGCGTCGCAACACGTTCGGCGGCTGGGCTGCGACACTGGTTGATTCGCTCGACACTCTCTGGATTATGGGTCTGAAAGAAGAGTTTTTTGACGCTGTGGCGGCTGCTGAAACTATTGACTTTACAAAGACCGACCTTGAGGAGATTAACGTGTTCGAGACGAATATCCGATACCTCGGCGGCTTCCTCTCAGCTTTTGACCTAAGCGGCGACGTACGCCTGCTTCGTAAGGCAGCTGAGGTCGGCGAGATGCTCTATAAGGCCTTTGATACCCCTAATCGCATGCCTATTACCCGGTGGAAGGTCGGCGATGCCGCAAATGGCGTACCGCAAAAGATACCAGGCGGCGAACTCGTCGCTGAGATCGGGAGCCTATCCATGGAGTTCACACGCCTCTCAGTGCTCACGGGTGACATGAAGTGGTGGGATGCGACGCAGCGCATTATGGAGATCTTTGAAGCGCAGCAGAACAGAACAAACCTGCCCGGTATGTGGCCGCTCGTCGTAGACCCTGACAATGAGGTCTTCTATAAGGGCGACGACTTCACCCTCGGTGCTATGGCCGACTCCCTCTACGAGTATCTTCCCAAAATGGCGGCCCTCCTTGGCGGTCGTAGCCCAATGTATCGGTCTATGTACGAGGCCGCGATTGAACCCGCTATTGAGCATAATCTCTTCCGCCCTATGACGCCGGGCGGTGAGGATATCCTCGTTGCGGGTCAGGTGCATTCGCGCACGTCCGATTCCGACTCTGGACCCCGATACATCGAGCTCGAGCCGCAGGGCCAGCACCTTGTCTGCTTTATGGGCGGGCTCATGGCTCTCGGCGGCAAGCTCTTCAATCATGCGGACCAGCTGTCGCTGGCGCGGAGGCTTGTCGACGGATGCGTGTACGCCTACCGCGCGTTTCCGCACGGCGTCATGCCAGAGACGTTCTACATGGTCCCTTGTCAGTCTAAGGACACCTCCGTTCCATGCGCATGGGACGAGGCGCTGTGGAAGAAGCAAGTACTGCAGCGCGCACGCCACGGTGATGAGAATGATGAGAATAGATCCGCGGAAGACGTTATCCGTGAGGAGCATCTCGTCGAGGGGTTCTCGGCCGTGCCGGACAAAAGGTACATCCTCCGGCCTGAGGCCATCGAGAGCGTGTTCATCATGTACCGCGTGACGGCGGACGCGGCGCTGCATGAAGCCGCGTGGGACATGTGGACGGCCATTGATAACGTGACGAGCACGGAGCTGGCTAACACGGCGGTGTGGGACGTCACGGTCGAGGGAAGGCCGCCAACGGCGGACTCGATGGAGTCGTTCTGGATGGGAGAGACGTTGAAGTATTTCTATTTAATCTTCAGCGAGCCGGGCCTCGTGAGCCTCGATGATTTTGTTTTCAATACGGAGGCACACCCCTTCAGACGGTGGAAATAGATGGAGTCCTGACGTAAGCGTGCATAATTAATGTCTATAAGATATTGGCTTCATGTTTTAGAATATTAGAACTCGAGAACTGTAATATTGCCGAAGTCACCAAGTCATTGATTCTGTCATGATATATTCGCTGGAAGTTCAGTACGTCTCTATGGAGAGGGACATGGGCCAATGTTCGTACTCTCGACGGTTTAACTTTATAGAAAACATCTACAAGATACAGTTGCAAGAGAGCGCGTCAGTTTTCAGTGTTCCCGCGAACAATCATCTGTGCTAATCCCTGTTCATACTTGGTAGTCGCACGAAGAGCATGTTCATTGCTGGTGCCTATGCTAAACACGGGGATTCTTGGGCATATAAGACACATGCTCCATCAGCAGTGCTACGAAGTGCCGCCGTTTTATTCTACCGAGATGTCTTGGTCAGCTTGAGAGCCACTCATCCCAGTGTCGCTCCATACCCAGTTAACTGGATCCTTGCACAGACATGGAAGTGGTATCTCAAGACTCAGGTTCCCGTGGTAAGGGTGGCTTGCATTGGGCACAATTCTCTCAGATCTCTTGACGAGGGGACACTGCAAACATGAAGTTCCCGAAACTGGACACAAATTCATTGTATGGCGAGAAGAAAACGCCGGCCAAGAGTGTCCCGATTGACGTCAGAGGTGCTGTGCTGACTCAATTGTCAACAAATGGGCTGACAAGGGCGAACACATCGGCTGCTTTCTTGGACCATGAAATACCGAACTCTCTGGTAATTCCAGTCGAGTCGCATGCCGGCTCTGCAAGCTCTTTAGCGTTACTCATTCTAAGAAATATCGCAAACCCCGACAGCAGCTCCAGTGGCTGGAGCGCGTCGACGTGCACGGTCGATGCCCGTTGGGCTAAAGGCAGTTCTGTCGTCGATACGGAGCTGGAATCGGACGAAATTCCCTTTGGTTAGGGTGATTTTCATCCCGAGAAGCCGGAAATATACAAAGCAATCCAGATCCGACCCAGCTGGTATGAAATGGCGTTCCCGAGGGTCTCCGATGCCTCCATATCCGGCGGCGCAGAGATCAACCCCAACTCAAGAACAAACACTTCCTTCACGCCCTCGCTTCTCGAACGGATGGTAACCCTCACACACATTCCCTCCATCAACGGAACGGACTCAGACACCATTCACTCTCAGCTTGCCTACCTTGCGGGTCCTCTTGTAAACCTTATTTCGCCGATGGGATTTCTCGTGCTGGCATGCAGCGGCACGTCGACACATGGCGTTTCTCTCCCGCGTGGGAGTACGGCCATTGGGACAACGGCTCTGAAAGTGTATACCGCAGTATGATACGCATCGGCGACCCCGTCGAGACGTTCCCTCAGCCGGCGGCGCTTCAAGGCGGCAACGGGACGCGGATGGTTGTCAAGGCAATCTTTACGGGATATGCTATGACGATACGGGGATGGTTCGATCGGGCGTCGGCGGTAGTACTTTTGTTGCATGCTTTTGTTGCCATCACCGATACGCTATGGTGCTTATGGGAAGGACAAGTGGGCGAGGGCTTGGACACGATCCCAGAGCTACTTGCTTTATCCCAGCAGCCGGCACCCGCCGACGATGACGTCCTGAATAACACATGTGCTGGAGTACGTACAATACGAACCACGGAGGCCGTGACATGTGTAGAAAGTCAGTCGCTGGATGGGCTGATGACATCCGGGAAGGAGGAGCTTTGTCTGAGGTTTCGGCACTCGTGGGAGACAAAGGAATCGAACTCGACCCCGGTGCAAGGCAACCAATATGGGGCTTTGGGGGTGATAGACCGTGGATCAAGCTCGCTTTCATGACGATAAAAACACACACACCACTTGAAGAGAATAAGGGGTTATGGGAGAGAGTATGCCACGGTCGGTAAAATATTAGCTTTACGTCCGGTTGGACGGCCAGTCACCGCGTAGTCAGCTGCTTACACGGACAGAATGGGTGAAGCCAGAGAAAAAAAGATACAACACCAGGTATTCGTTGGTCATCACCAGCTAGAAGTGGTATCAAACAGAAGGAGGCCTATCACGTGGGCTGCCGCCACGGGCCGCCACACCACTTGCCACAGCCAGATTCCGACGTGTTAATCCGACATGGTTAGATCCACAGAGACTTGGCCGTCAATCAACCAAGTCCGCGTGGCGCGCACAGCTTCGACAAGAAGTAAACAGAAGATTGTACCTAGCTATCTAACACTCAACATCCATTACTTTAACAGTCAGTGACTAAAACCACAATGTACTCGATAACGCGACTCACAATAAACGCCTTTGGCATATCCTCGTTCCTCTCAGGTGTCCTCTACCTGCTCTATCCTGCGCACTTGCTTTCAAGTCTCGACTTGCCCGACGCAGCGCTGCCCTCTGTGAGGGGCAATGCCCTGGCCGCGATTGCAATGGGTATCTATTACAACATTGCCGCGTATCAAAACAACACGGCTTTCTTCACGGCTACTGTCCCAATGAGAATGCTCACCGCATCGGTCTTTTGGGCGCAGGGCTGGCAAGTTGCCTCGCTCTGGGAGGGCATTGGGTCTGTCGCCACGGCAATGGCGCTGTGGCGAGATCGAGGGTTGATTAAGAACAAGAGAGAGTAGGGAACCAAAAGGTTGTGTTGAAAGCATCAAGTAATGAAACATCAGTCCAACTTGTATCTATATAAAACTGATGGATCTCTAATACCTGCCTAGATATGATTTCAAGTCAAAATCCACTATTACTTCCCCCTTCATGATCCCATTAATATATGATTCTCTTACCATCAGTCACCTGGTAGGGTTTGATCTCAGAATGTATGGAACATCACCGCGGCAAGCCACAAAGAGCTCGTCAAATATCAATGACACCATCGCTGATGAACCTGTTGATTCGCAAGTCATGAACGGATATGACATCTCATTCATCATTCCTGGTGTAGTTTCCAATCCTCCCACTCATAGTCCGGCGCGCGGCGCTTGTCGATACAAGCCAAACCCCAAAATAAGGCGACCAAAAAGAATACCATAAAAGCTGACAACCACATCACCGGCCCAAAAGGCTTCCCTGTGTCCTTCGCTATAAGTAGTAAACCTGCTAACGAATAGGTCATGATTAGAGTGAGTGATCAAGCTTCAAATAACATCATGTGGGCTTGGTGGGTCTGAAGACGGGGAGGATCAGATAAGAAGTAGCCGAACCGCTCGAGAATGCGCAGGACATTCGTTTGGATCTGGTAGCCTCGGACGCCGATCGCCATTTGGACAGGATCGAGGCGATTTAGGTTGCGGTGTGATGGGGCCCGCTGTTCGGCAAAGTGAACGCAGATTACGCGCTGGTCAGACACCGCGTCAATAAACAGATCCGCTGGGACCTCAACGAGTCGATCGCCTTTAAGGTCAAGGGCGTCGATAAGGTGGATTACTTTCAGGTAAGGTACAGGCCGACCTAAGCGCCAACATCAAGATGTCGGCTCTCATGACCCTAGTCGGAAACATAGGCGACTTAAACACATTTGACGAGTCGCACGTACTCTTGGGCAACAGCGGCTCGGTCAGGGCCTCCCTTAGCGTCGAGGCGTTATCGAAGCTTCACTTCCTTACTGGTCATGTTGAGCTCTTTGGCCTGCAGAACTCTAGCGCAACCTTCAGCGCCCCCAACATCGTAACGACTGGTCCCAACCTCAAGGTCCTCAGCCAGATCCAGGGCTCCACAACGATACACGGCCAGGCCTGCGTCGACCTCCAAGTCGCCGAGTGAGACTTATCTGCTCCTGACAAGCCAATTGAAGGAGCCCAAGCTCTACCACGACATTTCTGCCAGTGGTGAGCTCAGCTTGATGGTGATGCCCAAGGTTGTCTCGACATCGTCTTCAACGATGACTCCATTTCCGACGCCTCTGCGAGTTTCACAATTGAACAGAGTGGAATACTAACAGGAGCGAGAGTCTAGAGCCCAAATGCCACTAACTAGATATGTGATGATCAGATTGACCAGGGGATCAACGGGGATGTGACGTTGTACAGCTCGGCTGGTTCGAATTCAAATACGGCTTGGGAAAACTGTTGTGGATTCAACGCCCAAGCCGAGATGTTTGCGGAAGTCTGAGCCCCGTGAGTACCTATATTCGTGGCATCGTTTGCTCTCTGGTATCTGATATCTTACGTGCTGTATCAATGCTGACGTTGCATATTACCTCGCAGGCCCTTGTTCGAAGTCAACCTGAACCGATACTACAGCGTCTGTAGCACCGGAACGGTATGTTGCCTGGATTCTTTCCGTCACTCCCAACTTGTGTGATTTTCATGGCTCGACGAGAAAAAACCAACCATGGTTGAGATGACATGTGCTACCACGGCATCGTCGCTGACGCAGACATAAGTAAGCAAGCGGTCCGCCAAGCTGGTGAAGAGGGACAGACTAGATTGGATCTCTAATCTGCCCCGCAGAGTCGACGGTAAACACTGCGAATGTCGGTACTTACCCATTGTGCGGTCTGAACGCCGGCAGTTGTGATTCTCGGCGAGTCAAGAAGAGATACGTTTACATTCTTGAGGAGAGGGCCAACGCATGCCCCCTTCCGAGTGACGACATCTGGTCATATGTCGGCTCCTCGAGCGTCTCTAGGCGCTCGAAGCCAAACGACGACACACAATCCGTCTCTGGTCTAGAGGCAGACTGATGTAAAAAAAGTTCAGCTGGAGGTCGGCGCCGCCTAGCCCTCCATCCCGCTCACATTTGGGCGGTATTCGGCCTGCGGAGTGGCGAAGAAGAGCCCCTACTTTCTGAAAAACATCGTCGCTCTACTTCCCGAACTTGTTTTCAGCCCGTACATGATCCTGATGAACGACGCCACAGTGACAGCTCCATACTTAGGAGCCGATTTTTAGACAGAACATGTTTATGAGCCACAGATGCTGCCCGACTCTTACATATGGCTCGGCATAGGGGCAGGTACCAAAGTAAGCACTTACTTGATGGCCACACCGGAATGGGTGGCCGGGATGCTAACTGGTAGCCTCCTTCTGGGAGGCGGCACCGGCCAGACCTTCCAATTCGATCAAACGTTGCTACGGATCACAGTTTTAAATACCTCAAGGCAACACGGGCCACGACACTCTGGAATTGGGCTTCAGCCGGTCAGATAACGCCAAGTCGGCAAACAAGTTTCCCGGGGAGCGCAGCGAGTCCCTTCTCATATTGGTGCAGTGGGAGATGAGGGTGCCAAGGTTCCCGACGACGCGGGCGTGATGGTGGACGGAGCAAGGAACTTTGTGACAGGCTTGGCGGCTCCAGCTCGCATACAGTTAACTGTGAATTTCTCGTGCAATGTTTCCCTTCTTTTCTTCTATTAGGCATAATTAGATGCAAACTACCTTTTTAGTCATGCATGTGCAGAACACACTATGATTATGAGCCCCTCCTAGCCTCTTCTAGGTGTCGGTTCAGCACGCCATCGGGCACGAAATGATTGTAGAAGGGTACAGCCGGCAGCACCATCTCAAAAAGGCTGCTTCCAAAACCCTCAAACCCGAAACTGTAGAAAATCACACGGGGGCTGTCAGGAAGGGTGCGCCCTGGAGGATAGACAAGCGCAGGTGGCAGCTGCCGGTTGCGGGGCTGCCAGTCGATGAGAAGATAGCTTCCAGCGCGGCTCGCGTCAGGGTTCTCCCTGGCCACGTGGAACGGCTCTTCGTTGCTGAGCGCCTCCTCCCAAGAGGCCACCTCGGCATCGCCGTCGCCGTCGTCCTTGAAGCTGTTGACGGCGAGGATTCTCCGCGCATACATCCGATCCATAATGCGCTCGGGCAGGAACCAAGAGGCCGCCTCGGCCTTGTCGGCCATCAGCAGGCGGCTCCGGGCCTCGGCGTCGTGGTGGCGGATGCAAGTCTCCACACGTTCCTCGTCCGAGGAGGATTGCGGTAGGGGGAGCGTGACGACCTCGACCCGGTCCGGTAGGTTGTCCCGCGCTCTGCGACAGTGGAGCGTGCAGTCAAACAGAGCGCGCGCAAGCCGGGTGCTCCGGGTGGGGCGGGCGGCGCTCGTCGTGTCGTAGACCACGAGAGCGAACGGAGGACGCAGGGACCGGAGTTCGGCTTCTGTTTCTGGGGTAGTAGCCGGGACTTCGTACGCGGCGAAGGTTGTGGCGCCGTCGTGGCTGGGCGCGGGCTGGACGATCGTCTTTTGCTCTTGGTACCTCCTTTCCCTTTCCTCTTCCTCTTCCTCCTCCTCTTCTTCGTTGCTGTCCTGCGCCTCTTCCAACTCTCCTCGGGAATTGAAGCGGGATGGGAATGCCGGACGGGGGCAAAGCTGACACATCGTACCTGGAGTGCGATTAAGGTTTGCGGCGGTTGAGGAGCACCCCGACGTCGATCTTTGTATTTTGCAAGGTGCACGCTGCCGGCAACGTCACCACGGGCCGTCCTTGCTGCCTCTCAGGCTCTCACAGGTGTATTGCCCCTATAGAGTGTGGCACAGAGTTGTGGCTCCAATTCTCCCAGATGCCGCCAGTGTTTTGCGATACTCTTTGGCTTAAAATGTCTTTTCTTCTCTGTCAGTTTTATAAATTATTTTTCAACGGAAGAAAACAAAAACCCTTAGAGATATCATAGCAGCACGGTGCATTAAGCAGCCCTGTGGGACATGTAGTGCACTTGCCACGTGAGATACGTTGTCGCTGGTCGAGATATCCGCGGTACGATAACCTCTAAGCGTTATCCCCCTACCTGCGTAGTTTTTGGGTGGTGCAGTAGAGGGGTTGGCGAAGTCACGCTAGACACTCAAGAGATCCGGTATATTGGATGAACAGCAGAACAGCGCCGGTGGAGGTCGAACAATCCTTTTTCCGTGTGTCTGGAGTCCATGAAACCGGCGAATGTGAATTTCCAGTTAGTTTGCCGTGTCGAGCGATTGCTGTTCAAGTTCATGCGCAGATGCTGGGGTCAATAATGCCCAGCTTCCCATTCATAATTCGTTGCCTCGCGGCGCAGGGAGATTGACGAAGTTGAGCTTAGTCGCGGACGAAAGGCGGGGAGGGGAGCACGACAACCCCCAATATAATTTTCTATCCGCGGACCACATGGTTCGCTTTTCAGGCAACCTACCGACAGCCGGTAGGTGTGGTAAAGTAAGACCAGGCTCTCTGTACCTTAGTGCGGCGTTTGTCGACACACCCAATCAGCTGGCTCAATGGTTGCGCCCGAGTCGGGAACATCGGGGGGTTCGGTGAGGTGCGAGCGGGCAAGCTGTTATCTCGGGAAGTACATCTTAACGTCCATCCTTAGAGCTCATTCGATGAATTTGCAAAAGCCTGCCAAGAAGTGGATTCATCTACGGGGCGCTGCCGTCCGGATGATACTCGTTGGCGAACGACGTTGGGTGCCCACAGCTTGGATCGAGCTCCGACACAGCGCATTCTTCTTACTACTGCTACTCCTCGCGCAAGCAGCACAAACTCATATCTAGTTGACAGCACCCGCACACACATACACGCTCTCGCACATGTATATATAGAGACATTATCGCTTCTAGTAATGCAATCGATTATGTATAAGAAACGCTACAATCCTTCCCCTCAGGTCAAGAGACTTTTTCCGCATCTGCGACATCCTTCACAAGACTAAACGCCGTTCTACCGTCGATTTACGATATATCGGTACGGAACACATCGTCATTCAACATGGATACTCTGTCGAACAAGACCATAATTAACGGGTATGCCACCACCAACAACCGGTCCAAGTTCGCAGTCTTCTAACACATACCCTCAGAGAGGTGTCAAAAGACCCAACCAGAGCCGAGATGGATGAATCAAAGCGGCTGCGAGAAGACCGTATCCGGTCCTTCATCGAGGATACCAACGGCCCCGTGCGACTTTTTGACTGTACCCAAGCCTCCCACGAAGACGTCGCGCCACCAAAGTCGATGTAATCGATAAGCTCTAGGGTTGACAACAAGACCTCTTCGCTGTCTTGGGCGTCACCCTCTTTAGCCCCATCGTTCCATCTTCCTCGTCTTCGTCGCCTTCCTCGCCTCGTCAATGTCCGCATCGATTTCTATATCAGCTTATCCATCGTTATTCAGATACCCAGCCCTCTTCAGCGTTGTCCCCCACCCTTGCTCGCATCGTCACCGTCCGCGTCACTGTCCTCGCTACCACCCACTTTTCGTCCTTCAAATATCCGTCGTTGCGGCCCTTTCTCTTACTTCAAACTAGTCAGCTGCGTTATGTGTACTCTACTCGCCCTCAAATTACCTGCTCGCCGTGGCCATGCCGTCACACTTCTTCGTCATGCCCGGGCCCGGCTCCACCGGAGCCGATACTTGGTTACAGCCCCACACGCTATCCCGGGTCCGAGTTCCGGATGGAAATGGAGACACAACGGGCCGATCAAAGCTTCAAAACGAAACCAGGTCGAACAAACCAATAGCGTTGCCCAACGCGAAAGTCGAACCTCACCCAACCCACACGTCACAATGTACTCGACCGTTAGGAACAGGCGGGGGATACGAAGCAGACCGATCGACTTGATTGGCCGTACATTAAGCACACATGCGGTTACCAAGGGGTGCAGACGCCCGTTAGTGGAGAGCCCGCTCCAACTGCCCCCCACAAGGCAACCCGGCCCAAATCTCAGATCGGATCCGAACTCCACACGTATTCATTAACCCAACGCCCAGCACAGCCACACACCACCAAGCTGTGCGATCATGATTTACCTCACCTTATGCTATTCGCTCTTGGCACACTCTAAGCCACACTTTCTTCGGGAATTCGTCACCAAACGGGCTAAACCTTAGGGAGCCAAAAGCCACATTCACGCGCAACTGATGGCCATAAGCATCTACCCAGTCAAAGCGTGCCCTCTCCAACTAGCCGCAAACACCACATGCGGCCTCCCGCTTCTTACTGAACAACGCCAGATCGACATGCAGACGTCACGGACACAGACGGCACGTTCATTGGCCAACTTGCAGAAGGGGGAATCACGAGCGGTAGGACCTCAAAACAACACGGCAAAAGTGTTATTAGACAATTAGATGAATGCAGCAAAAAAATAGATCCGGGGTGATATCAACCCCTCCTCAAACGCCCTGGATATCATGCAGTGCCCTAGTCATTCATTCGTAGTACTTTGTGCTGGCGGCTCATCTGGTTTCCCGTAGAGACAGTATGTACGGCAGGTCCGTCGAGTCTGTCCTTGTCGCCAGACGGATGACGGAGCCCGATGTCGAGCTTCCAGATGCTTTCGATCTCAAGCTGACGTTTGATGAGAAGTGACTAGGCCCAAAAGCCGCACGCGTCTGGGCGAAGCTGTTAATGCTCGAAGACCTCGATATGGCACCAGCCAGCGTACCCATCGGGGTGGCCGGTGCTGTGCGGTACTGGAGCCATGTGTTTGCCGAAGAGTTACGCGCATCCACAGTCGGCGCTCTCCTGTTGAACGAGCCTTGCGTGCTCTGAGTAGCAGATCGAGATAGATTGCTGCGCGGCGTTGTGGGGTTTGTGACCATGGGCGCGTCGTTGTCGATGTCACTCTCAGAGCCGTCGCTGGACTCACCCACAGGTCCAAGAACCGCGGGATCTAGAGATCGCATGCCACGAAGTATTGCGGCAAATAGGTGCATCAATTCGCGGAACTGGGCATTCGATATTGGTCGCGTCGAGAAGCGGGCATATTCGTAAGTGGAGAGGAAGTCCGTGGTCGTTGCGTTAAGCGAGATAACCCCAAGCTCAGCGAGGTGACCAATATAATCTCGTAGGCTCATGGGTAAAGGTCGCTGAAGAAGAGCGACAGCGTCGGAATCGAGTAGTGGCGGTTGAGCGGTGGATGTGGGATCGGGAGGCGCTAGCGTCAGGGCTTTAGCTTCGATGAGGTTCGGCAGCTCAGAGATGACAGTGCTGTACTGTAGATCCGGCAAGTCCACCGAGTTCGGGGACGACCAGCCGTAGTGCTCTATTTCGCCCCATACGGGTCGTCGTGGCGGCAGCGCAATGCCGGTTTCTTTCTCTGTTGTTGCTGGCTTCCGTAGGCTCGGGAGCTGGAATCGCTTTTTCGCTTCACTTCCGCCAGTCGGCTGCTTTTCCGCCAATACTTCCTCCATGTCGCTGAGGAGCACGTTCGTTTCGGCACGTGGTCGGGCATCGTAGGCGATGGCGGCGCTGCGCTTGAGGTCGGCCGTGATCATCTCGTGGACCTTCTTCTTCACGTCGCCCTTTTCGATAGGGACCCATGATTTCGGTATGGATGCGAGGATGGTCTTGTTGAGATATAGCCTTGTTGCGTAGATGAAGGAGACGATGAGGAGGACGAGGACGAGCGTTGCGGCAATGATCCATATGTTATATGGTTGGTTGTTCGAATACGCTTGGTAAATGGTGTCGCCGGGCGTAACGAGGAGTAGGGCTGCTAAGAGGAAACAAAGAACGAAGTAGAAACTGCCGTAAATAAAACGGAAGACTGCGCGTGGAGAGAACATCGGGAACGTTCGAATAGAGGAGACGGGTTTTCCCCAGCGTTGGAAAGCTAGCTTTTCAACCCGGGAGGCGACGAGATTTCAGGACTCCAACCATAGACCGACGGGTCAGTGCATGAGGTAATGTCGCAAATGGGAAGAGCATGGCTGAGTGGTAAGAACAGGTGTCGATGCGAGCAGCTTGGTCTAAAATCGAATATGGCGACACTAGGGGAGAAGGTTAAACATTACATAAGGAAAGGAAAAGGGTATAGTCAGGAAGAAGACAGCTGGAGGTTGGCACCGAAAAAAAGGCGGGAAAAAAAAGTTGCGAAAGGTTGCGTGAGGGTGACGACGAACAAGAGAAAGGGAATTGGGAAGCGAGAGGTTGGTTGGGGTTGACCATTCATTTAGGTTGTTTTATTTCGCTGAATGGGGCGCCCAGTCCTACCGGGAAAAGCTCAGGTGGGGGGCTCATCCCTGCGATTCGGGGCAGTAGCTTCCAGGCTTGCCATGCTCTAAACCCATAATGCGGTCTAGCGGCATCAGCGGGTGAGCGGCAACGGGCACTAACTTTGGGGATACCAGCCGTAAAGACACGAAAGGACGAGACCACAATGGTCTGGAAGCAGGAGAACCCTCGGCACCATCCAGGGCCATGTTCCTGCTTCGTTGGCTTGGAGAAGCACTGCTTGTGTTCATTGTCTTGTCTTACACGTGTGCCGGTGCCCAACCCTCTAGTCTCGAGCCGTCTCATGTCATTCCTCTCATCTAGCCTAGACGGACGGGCTCATGCAGGTTTCCCTCACCTACAGTTACATGTGACAGGCATCTGATAATGGATGTTCGATCTTTCCGATACAATCAGGTTCATGCGTTTCACTTTCTTTTTGTGTATTCTTTTGTGATACACGTCGTTATGCCGTTATACATACATGCACATATTTTTGCCCACCAAACGCCCCTCACCGATTGATCAGGAAACCCGACAGTTGGACCACACGTACGACCGCCAAAACGGCAGGGACCATTCCTAGCGGGTCTGCTGCATCTCGGGATGTTGTACCTTATCGTCCTGCGTAAGAAGCGGTTGAGCTGCGGCTTCTCTGGCCAATCTAATATCCGTGCGGGACAACCTCAAGTCGCTGCTGTAAGGCTCAAACTCCGCAATAATCTGGGCCAGACCCGTCTTCAACGCTGCAATAACCGTGTCGACCTCGGGTGTAGCCTTGTTCTGCTCCACGTCGGTCCAGTGAACGGGAAAGCTGGCCTTGAACGCCTCGACCTTGTTAATGACTGTGGTGAGCGCCCGAATGATGGTGGTGACATCTTTCTGCACGATGCCGAACTTGTCCTCCTGGAGACTATGGACGGTCAACAGAGTGAGCGCATCGACAGCGTTAACGTATTGGCTTGGCTCCGAGTGGGGCGTTCCGAGAATAACGGCGGTGAGGCGGTTCCGGAACTCTTGGCGGAAAACCCAACCAACATACTCGTTCTTGAGTATTGCCAGAGCCCACGTCTGGACCTGGCTTCTCAGCTGAGGTGATGACAAGGCCTCCTGTTGCTCTTTGCTTAAAACCTTGTCGCGCGCTCCACGCAGTGTCTTTTTCGCAATCGGACTCAGTTGCGACACGGGCGACTGACCGGGGTGCCGCCCAACCTGCGTGAGAGCTTTTTCTACTTCACCGCGCATCGACTTGTTGACTGGCTTGCTCTGGAAGATGGGGTCCTCCTTGAGAGGTGCCGAAGAGCGGGATCGCACCTCTGCAGATGGGGCAGGTGCGGCCGGCGCAGCCGCGGGCTTCCCGTAATCGTCAATTCTCCTCTCGATGCTCTTTACCACATCGAGACAGACTAAAAAGATGTGAGACCACATGGGCCCATCCTTCCGGTCGATGTCCTCGAAGATGGCCGTGCGTCTGACTTGGTCGTTACGGGCGATGTAGGCAAGCTCCCAGAGAGCAAAACACTATCGTCTGTTAGTTGGAGCTTGGTTGGATATCGAGACATACGAGGCTTACCCGGATTGGCGCCTTCTTGCTCTTGAGTCCGTTAAGGAGACTGCCGTTAGGGTCCTTCGACTCGCTCGTGAGTGGTTTGCCATTCTTGAGCGGCGCCTTGACCATGAAGGTCGAGAACGAATGGTTGGCTGTCTTCCAAAAGAAGGAAATGAAGAAGCCGGCCAAAAAGCAGCGGTACATTACGTAGATGTCCACAGGTAGGCTGGGCGGCAGCATGTTGGTCTTGGGAAGGCTGTAGAACGGCCTGAAGAAAAACAGCGCCCATCTCCAAGCAAAAGAGCGGAAGATCCAAGGGTAAAAGATAGCGGCGAAGATCACAGAGCTGAGGCTTCTGACGCTCGATTGAATGAGAATCGCAGGCATCTCGCCCAATATCTTGTTCAGCGGCGACGGAGCCTCGCCCGAAACCTTCACTTCACCCCCCTCAGACCTCGAGACGTCGATCTGGATCTTGTCGTCGTCGTGATAAAAGTGAAAGAAAGCCTGGACGGCGGCGCTAAACGCCATGTAGAAGAAGAAGAACAGAGCCCTCTCGTTCAGCCTGGCGCGGTTGCTATAGTATGTAATCCATCCAAGGTTTGCAGTCTCGGGAAGGGACCACAGGTAGACATGGCTGAACAGCGCGCTCGAAAACGCGTAGAAGAGGAATGTCTCGAGGGTTTGAACACTGGCAAAGTACTTGACGAAAGCGTGGAAGGTCGAATTCGAGGCACGGGCGCCGACGTGGTACTGGGCAATGCGCAAGACAATTATCGACAGGCCGCAGAAGAAAAGTATGAGAGTTCGGAAACCCGCGGGGCCAATGGGAAACCAAGACCAGAAATCTAGCCAGAAGATCAGCCAAGAGCTTCGGAAGCTCGCGTCGTCTGCGTATTGTTACTCACAAGAGCTCCAAGACGAAAGAAGGATGGCCTGGACATATGAGAGGGCCAACAGAATTGTCGCTGTGGAAGAAAATCGCCTATGCAGCGCTGGCTGCAGAAAGTCCTTGTACGGAGCCCTTCTGACTGTTGCCGGTGCCATACTGACTGCGCATCGTCAGTAATACCGTCGTGTTGTGGGCGAGGTTGGCAAGGCTGCACTTGGACTCGTGCCGTAGCCGGGATCTAGACGGAAAGTTAATAATGTAAAAATCTCCAGTGCAACAACAATGGAGCTACACTGATGGGGACGAAGCTGCCTTAGCACCCGGGATCCACTTCTTCGAAAGTGCGAGCGCCACAAGAGTCACATGACGATAAGACAATCAGGCACTCGAATTGCGCGAGTAATATGATTGGCCACAATTGGTCACCTTACGTAGTGTTCCAGCCACAGCTCACGACGACATACCGGTTCCTGGCGTACCGCCCGTCGCTCCTGCATTGTAACCTTCTACTAACATCTCTCAAACTACTCTTGCTGGTCAAAGTGATTACATCTAGAACGGCACAGCGCTTTTCTTCTGATACCCTTCGCTTGTGAATTTCTGCATTTGCTATCGCCAAAATGTCCTACGATCAGCTATCGTCGCTCGAAGCCGGCCGGTCGGGCCGCCAAGGCAACTACTCCGATGACCCCGAGTTCAAGCAACTCCAGTCTGAGTTGACCAGCAAGATTTTCAACCTGCGACGCAGCATTCAACAGCTGACGAGCGACGTCAACAAGAACTTGGGGACAAGGCGCGATACCCCTCGAGTCAGGGAACGGGTCCACGACCATTTAGAGAAGACGCGAGAGTTGTGCAAGGAAATTGGTGACGGAGTCAAGAAGCTCCAGACATGGGATGACTTGACTGTTCGTTCTGAAATTTATATCTTGATCTAGCACATCACTAACTTGAGCGGAAGAAACAACAAAAGTACGAACAATCCAGAATATCGACAGACTTTCAGAACGCACTGCAAGAGTTCCAAGACATTCAGAGAAAGGCGCTCGAGAAGCAGCGTGCATCCGTCACAGCCGCTCGCGCAGCAACCGAAGGAGAGGGAGCAGATGCTGCGGCTGGGTCCGAGGAGCGTCTCGAGCTTCAGCAGCAGCAGCAGCAGGAGATCAGCCGTCTAGCCTCTCAAGATGAGGTCGACTTCCAGGAGGCCCTCATCGAAGAGCGCGAGGAGGAGATCCGCAATATCGAACAGGGCGTTGGCGACCTCAACGTATTGTTCAGACAAGTGGCGCAGATTGTGTCTGAGCAAGGCGAACAGCTCACATCGATCGTGGACAACGTAGAAAACGTACGTGACGATACCCGCGGCGCCCAGGTCGAGCTTAGGCAGGCGGCTAGACATCAGAAAGCGGCCCGCAAAACGGGCTGCTGTCTCTTGTTGATTCTCTCAATCATTCTGACCATCATTCTTCTCGCAATTTTCTTGGACTAGCATGGCATGGGGTATCGGTTTTTTTTTTTTGTCGATCGGTTATGCTACAGTGGCGTTGACGGGGTACGTGTCGCCGTTTTTGTACATCAGGGCTTTTCAACAGCCATGGACATAATGCTGAAATGAGGTTTCTTACTTCCATTGCCATGAACCGGTCTAACTTGACCGTAACGTTCTCCTCTCGTAATTCTTACAAGGCTTGATGATGTTAGGGCTCTTGTATGACTTGTCGATAATTTTGGAGAAGAACGTGTTAAACCACATCGATGTGATCCAGTACAAGAACAAGCCTGCGGGCAGTTGGACGCAAAGCGCGGGTACTACCACGC
Source organism: Colletotrichum chlorophyti (assembly GCA_001937105.1). NCBI lineage: Eukaryota > Fungi > Ascomycota > Sordariomycetes > Glomerellales > Glomerellaceae > Colletotrichum > Colletotrichum chlorophyti. The sequence goes on along the minus strand of MPGH01000060.1, from coordinate 1,185,745 downwards.
CCGTGCACAACAGAGCTCTGGTGAGGCGGACTCTCCACTTCACAGCCGGAGGGAGGTATTCCGTGGCGCCTTGCGTATCAAACACCAATTCTCTCATATACTTGTCCTTCGGCCAGAATGAGTAGCTCATGGTTCCCGCGAGTATAAGAGGTAAACCAAACATGGTGGGGTCCGCTACTGTGAGGTCGGTGAACCATAGGAAGCCACCGCTCGTCATAGCCTCTACAGCATCACTTAGTTGTTGAGCGTGTTTGGAAACAACATCGGTCGAGGATGACCATGCCGTTGACGCATACTCCGAGACGGACTTCGCTGCTTCGCCAGCTGACTCCGTGTTCTTCTTGTTGCCGCTGGTGAGCAAGGAGAGCCAGCCACCTCCGGCACCGAGAAGACGTCTCAGCGATTCGGACATGAGAAACCACGCTGGAATACCGAGAACTGGGCCATAAGCCTTCCAGTCCTGGCAGCCTCGCTCCTTCGCGATCCTCTTTCTGATTCGCGCCAGTTGCAGAGCGGCCGACAGGCGGTCGGCACTGATCATGTGCCTCCAGGCACTGATTAGGGGCGTGGATTCGGCCTGGCGGTTGGCAATGTATTTGGAGCTTAGGTGAAGCGGAACTCTGATCAAGGCGACACCGAGGGCTGCGGCGACAATGGTGCTGCCCCAGTGAGGTGCGGCGCTCAGTGAGTTGAGCCAGATGAGACCATCACAAGTAGAATTGATGGCCGAGTCGATATAAGGGTAGACATGAAAGCTCCTGGCACTGACGTCGTTGTTACGCCGAAAAGCTTGGGGCGTGGCGGAGATCGGGTGTGGGCGAAGAGAAGCAGAGTAGGGACTTGCTGCCGCGAGGCCCAATGGTTGGCGGTTTGAGGGTGCAAAGGCGTGGCGCGCAACTCGTAGGGAAGCCATGATGAAACGGAAGCCCTCAACTGATGTCTTATGGTGAATATTATGAACGAGCCCTCACGGCGACCAGCCCCCGGTGCCTCCTCAAATGAGAGTGAAGACGTGACTGACAGAGATGGGAGTTTGTGTTGGACGACATCCGCTCAACAATCAACGTTAAACTGTCAGTGGTCAATTGGAAGCCGCGAAAGTGGGTAGCGCACGAGCCACTTCTGAGCCACTAGGTACGTACTCATATCTACTGAGGTCCCTAGACATAGGTAGGTACCGTGGGTGCTTCATCAAGTTTATGTTGTAACCACAACACCTCAGGATTCCATTTTGGTGTGGTTTCCTCACTACCATCAATTCCAGGCGCGAAGAATAATATTTCAACAGGAACAGCGTCTGAATAGAGATAATCAAGACCTCCTGGGGCCAATCCGTGGCCCCATCCACCAAGCTCTAATCAAGCGCTGCTACGTAGGTACCTTACGTGTAGGTCCAGGTCATCGGGCCGGAAAAGACCTGGACCCTTGCCGGGTATCCACTGCGAGGATGGTGTTGCCGCCCTAAACCATGTGTGCTGCAGCTTCCCCCGCCCAGTCTCTAGCTTGCTGTACAACCTGGCCAGTTTCCCTCCCCTTCCCGTCCCGGCCGCTGCATCCATCCCACGACGACGTCAACGGGCATGCTGTCGATGCTAGACCTGACCTGACCGCCGCTCCCTTCGGCTTCGACAGCCTTTCCTTTTCCACCTTACTGATGCATACATTCACTACGGAACTAAGCACGTAATAACAAAACCAACCGATCTCATTCCCCTCCTCGACGTCCGATGCCAGAAACCTGTTCAGCGCCCTCTGGGCAGAAGCCCTTCTCTTTCGGCCTCGATCCCTGGACAATCGCCTACGTCGTTGTACCACTCATTGCCGTAACCCCAATCGCAACCTTCATCATGCTCCCGCTATTGATGCGAGGCATCGGTGCCCTGCTCGGATGGTATCTGCGGAAGAAGACAGACGGAAGAAAGGCACAGCTCCTAGAGCTCATGGTCGCAGAGCAGCAGTCCTACAATCAGACCAAATCCACATCCAAGACAGGCGACAAGACAAAAGTACAGGCACAAGCTTCTGGAAGCTCTGGCAAAGGGGAGAAGGACGCAAACTGGACTGGAGTTGTCGGCTTTTTCCACCCGTTCTGGTGCGTAAGTCCTCAACAAATACTCACGACTAGCCACTAACAGAACAAAGCAACGCTGGTGGAGGAGGAGAGCGAGTACTCTGGGCTGCGATCAAAACCACCCAAGAGCGGTACCCAAACGCACTGTGTGTTGTTTATACTGGTGACCATGAAGTGAACAAGCAAGCCATGCTTACGCGAGTTAAGGTACGTCCATCGCATCCCGCTTGTCTTTCTACATGCTCACACCTTATCCTAGACCCGGTTCAACATTGACCTCCACCCCCCGACTGTGAATTTCCTCTACTTGAGCACAAGACACCTTGTCTTGGCCTCCACCTGGCCTCACTTTACACTCCTCGGTCAATCCCTCGGATCTGTAGTGCTGGCGTGGGACGCCTTCCAGCTCCTAGTCCCAGACATTTTCATCGACACCATGGGCTATGCCTTCGCTTTGGGGCTGTCCAAGCTCCTCTTCCGCAGGGTCCCTACCTGCGCCTATGTCCACTACCCCACGATCTCGACTGATATGTTGGAATCACTCGATCCCAAGTCTCAGACGGGAACACAGGGTGTCAACGCTGGTAAAGGGGTCGGCCTGCGTGGGAAGGTCAAGAAGATGTACTGGCAGCTGTTCGCGACATTGTACTCCCGAATCGGGTCGACCGTCGACGTAGTCATGACGAACTCAACGTGGACCCAGTCTCACGTCCAGAAGCTCTGGGGCCCCTACCGCCAGGCCAAGTCGAGAACCAACCCGATTGCGGTCAACTACCCGCCGTGCGCCGTCGAAGAGCTCGAAGAGGCTGTGGAGGTGTCCGAAGCCAGCGAGAAGAAGCGCGAGAAGGCCATCGTCTACATCGCCCAGTTCCGTCCCGAGAAGAATCACCAGCTCATCATCCGGTCCTTCGCCGAGTTCTTGAAGACCAACTCAGAAGCCGCCAAGGATGCCAAACTGGTCCTCATTGGTAGTGTCAGAGACGACCACGATTCCAAGCGGGTATACACACTGCGCCTTCTCGTCAACGAGCTCGGTATTAAGGATCGAGTCGAATTCCATCTGGACGCTTCATGGCCCGAGATCTTGGACTGGTTGCGCAGGGCATCTGTGGGAGTCAACGGGATGTGGAACGAGCATTTTGGAATTGGCGTCGTCGAGTACCAGGCCGCGGGTCTGATTTCTGTGGTTCACAACAGTGGTGGACCGAAGTTGGACATCGTCATCGAAATCGACGGTGAACCCACAGGTAAGCGATCACCAACAGAGTCCTGAAAAATAAAGCACTAACACATACACCACAGGTTTCCATGCTACGAATGTTCAAGAGTTTGCTGAGGGTTACGAAAAGGCCCTGTCCATCAAGGACACACTTCCCGTCCGGCTGAGAGCACGACAGTCGGCCAAGCGGTTCACCGAAGGAGAGTTCGATCAGAAGTGGATCGCGCAGATGGAGAGGCTGGTAGCCATGACGCCGTGATTGCGCTTTTCATACTCTTTGCGTGTATTTTCATGATGTACTTCATAGAATCGAGGATACCCCTTCCCTTCAGAAACCTCAATAAACCTTGCTCATGTTACAGAATATTTCGTTATCTAGAATAATATGCATCTAAATCGTAAAGGCACCGCTGTTCTTCTGCCGCGGTTCACTCGCCGCCTCGAACACGCCGTCGTCGAACTTAATACCCTGCACGGCGCTGCGGCCCTCGGGCACCCACGTTACGTGGTGGCCCTTTTCGATCATGCTGGCGACGGTGTCGTTGTCGAAGGCGTACTCGAAGGTGACGGTGTTGGGCATGAGCTGGTCGTGCAACCGCGGCTCTCGGAGGGCGTCCTTCATGCTCAGGCCGTGCTCGAGGACATGCCAGGTCACCTGGGCGGTAGAGCTGATGATGCGGGAGCCGCCGGCGGCGCCGACGGTGGCGTAGAGGGTGCCGTTGGGATGCTCGACAATGACGGGCGTAATGGACGAGAGGGGCCGCTTGTTGGCGCGAACGAAGTTTGCGGGGGAGGGCTCGAAGCCGAAGGCGTTCCGGACGCCCGGGATGGAAAAGTCGTTCATTTCGTTGTTGCTGGGCGGGTGTTAGTGGTCATGATATGATATGAACGAGAAGGGTGGTGGGGGAGGTAGTACAGGATGACGCCCGACAAGGGGTCCATGATTTGTGCGCCGAAGAGGAGGTTGACGGTCGTGGTGAGCGACGTGGCCATGCCGGACTTATCCGCCGTGACGATGTGCGACGTCCCGAAGCCCTCACTTGCGTACACGCCCTGTGGGTCGTAGTGCTCGACGGGTTGCGTCTGGTTGTCGAGGATTCGGGCGCGTATATCCTTGGCCGTGACCTCGTCGATCAGGGTGTCCTCGTAGGGCCCGATGCCGTCGACGAAGTCAGGGTCCCCGAGGAGGGAGCGGGCGCCGTAGGCGAAGCGCAGGGCCTCATCGAAGCGGTGGACGCCGAGGTTCGTGTCAGCGCTCTCGGAGGGGTCGAACTGCTCCATGATCTTGAGGGTGTTGAGGCAGACGGCACCGCTGGCAGGAGAGCCGACGGAGGTGAGGCGGTAGCCGCGGTATGTTATGTTAAGGGAGGGGCGGGTGAGGACCTGGTAGGATTGGAGGTCGTCGATGGTTAGTGTGCCGTTAGAGGCGCGGACTGTGGCGACGAGTGATTCTGCTATGGGCCCTGTGTAGAAGGCGTCCGGGCCTTCTTCTGCGATCGTGGCGAGGGTCCTGAGGTGTGTTAGTTACGGTGTCTTGATCAGGAGGGTTTACGACGCTGCTTACGCTCCGTAACGTTTGCGGTAGATGGTTTCACCGAGTTCGAGCAGTCTTCCTATTGTGGTGTGAGTAGACGCCAACGACAAGTTTCGAGGTCCGAGGCTAACCATTGGGTGCAAACTCCTCGGCCCAGACGGGGTCTTCAACAAGGAAGTTCTTCTGCCCCTTGATGGCCCCGGCCATGTAGCGAACCAAGTCCTCCGAGACTCTGAATCCTGCCGTCGCAAGTCGTGCTGCCGGAGTGACAACAGTCTTCCACGGCAGAGACTTCAAACATGAGTTAGCCTGGCCTGAACGTCGATTGCCTTTTACGGCTCGTCTACTCACTCCGTATTTCTTGTGGATGTATTCCAACCCACGGACCTCACTCGGCACACCCACTGCCAACCCGCCAAACACGCTACCCTCTATGTTGCCCTTGTACATATCCTGGAAGGCCGCAGCCGGGGCCGACTCCCTAAAGTCGACCGACTCGTAGTTCCCATCGGCGTCCCTAATGACGGCGAAGCCGCCGCCGCCGATGCCGGAATGATACATGCCCACAGTGCCGACACAGAAAGTGGTGCCGACGAGGGCATCGACGGCGTTTCCCTATGACCATGGTCAGCAACGCCACCGCGGCTCTGAAAGGAGAGTCTGGAGCGAAGACAAGGGGCATTGACATACCCCGCGCGCTATCAGGTCGCGGCCTATCCTGCTACACTCCACGGCCTCACTCGCGACGGCGCCCGAGTTGCCGCCGTGGGGGTCAAAGACAAATTCCGGTATCGCACCAGCCGAGACCGGCCGGAGGTCGGCCAGGAGGAGCAGCGGAGCGGCGTAAGAACGCCATGAAGAGCGACTTGACAATTCTGGCTCGTGTTAGTTCACATAGCCTTCCTTGACACAAAAAAAGAGTTGATCACTTTTGTTGGGACGAACTCACTCATCTCGAGTTGGGGGTTAAGGCGCACGGAATGGCGATCAGATAACAGCTCCAACACCGGACGGTACCTCCGATGACACTCAACACCTCCGATAAGAGCCGGGAGACTCTTATGATCAAGTCCCTTTCGATATCGTCACTCAGGGGTTCTCAACTAGGAAACAACCTCTCCGTTACCCTCCTTGAAATAAACACCGAACAGGAGATAGGTGAGCAGTGGTGGGAAGCTGCTTCATTCCGTAGTCGGGGGGCCATGACTTATTTCTACTGGATCCCTCAGCGATTGCGCCAGATCCAGTCCCCATTACCAACTCCCAAAGGTCCAGATCCGGCAGGCGCTGATAAGCGAAAAACCGGGGTGGCGGAGCGGAGCCTGAGGTAAGGGATGGTCCGCATGATTCAAGCTCGCAGGAGGTCACTCTGAGGCGGCCCCACACCGACACCCAATCAGGGACCGGCGAATTAAGTAATTCTCAGCAACCTTCAACTTTTTTTCCTCACAAGTCGCGGTCACAAGCTTCAGACACTTGACATTGCACATCTTGCTGTTGCTCGGTGTATTACACCATCTTACTCTATTAGTGGTGCCACTCATTGAGGGATCACGCTGCTAGAAGTTGGTGTTGCTCTTTTTCAAAGTCTGGCCTGGAATACCTAATGGGTCTGCCTCTACGGCTTCTCCCGAGACTCACTCAATCTTCACTTCGTCCGGCTCTCATCAGCTTCAGCCCCTGCGTTAGCTTCACACACTTCCGCGCCTCCAGCTCGGCCGCAAAGCGTCCGGTTTTACGCAAAATCATGTCATCCATAACAGAGACGCCAACGGCGCCGGTGCAACCTTCCCAGGAGAACCAGACAAAATCCTCAGACGTATCGTCTCAACAAGGTGGCCGCCAACAACAACAAGAATCTGGTCCGAAGAAATGGCAAAATAACAATAACAAGTCCAACGGCAACAAGCGGTCATTCCAAGGTCAAGATGGAAGGGGCGGCAAGGGCAAGCAGCGCAAATCCAAGCGTGAGAGAAACATTGTGGAGGGTTCATCGGAGGAGGTCTTGGCGGCCGATGTGCAAGCGCTCATCAAGTCCCGCCAGGAGTCAAAGCCGGAGCCGGCCGGCGCAAAGGATGCCGAGAACGGAGCCGACGACGCCGTCGCCGCCCCTGCCGCGACAGAAACCGAGACGACCTCATCAGACGTCCCGGAACAAGGTTCCCAGATCGACGTCGAAGTCCTCGCTCTTTCATCCACCGGCGATGGCCTCGCCGTGGTCCCGGGCTCCGCCTCTTCGCAAATCTACGTCGTTCCTTTCGTTGCACCGGGAGACATTGCCAAGGTCAAGGTCTACAGGCACGTACGCGAAGAGAACTACTCCATGGCCGACTTCATCTCCGTCGTGAAGCCATCCCCGTTGCGCGATGACTCCCGCATCGGCTGTAAGTACTTTTCAAAGTGCTCCGGCTGCCAGTTCCAGATGCTCGACTATCCGACCCAGCTCGCCCACAAGCGCACAATAGTCGAGAAGGCCTACCGCAACTTCTCCAACCTGAACCCGGACCTCGTCCCCGCCGTCGCCGACACCATCGGCAGCCCCCTGCAGTACGGCTACCGCACCAAGCTCACCCCGCACTTTGACGGCCCCCCCGGTTTCCACAAGAGAGGCAAGCCCCGTAAGCCCCTGGAGAAGGTCCCCGACGTCGGCTTCAACGCGAAATCTCGCCGCGTCGTTCTCGACATCGAGGACTGCCCCATCGGCACCGACGCCGTCCGCCTCGGCATGAAGCGCGAGCGCGCCCGCATCGCCCGCGAATTCGGAAACTACACAAAGGGCGCCACCATCCTGCTCCGTGAGAACACGAAACGCTACCCTAAAAAGGTCGTGAACGGCACCGGCAGCGAAGAAACCCCTGCCGCCGAGGCCGAGGAACAGCAAGAGCAAGCCCCCACGGAAATCCCGCCCGACGCAGTCCGCGTCGAGACGGACACTCACGTCGACATCAAGACGTGCGTCTCGGACGCCCACGCCATGACGAGCGAGTACATCGACTCCTTCATCTTCACCAACCCCGCAAACTCCTTCTTCCAGAACAACAACTCCATCCTCCCCACGTTCACCGCCTACATCCGCGACCGCGTCATGCCGCCCGAGGGTCCCCACCGTGACCGCATCAAGTACCTCATCGACGCCTACTCGGGCTCGGGCCTCTTCACCATCACGCTGGCCTCCCTGTTCCAGGGCAGCACCGGCATCGACATCTCGTCCGAGTCCATCGACTACGCCCGCAAGAACGGCCGCCTCAACGGCCTCCCCGAGTCCCAGTGCAACTTCATGGCCGCCGACGCGCCCCAGCTCTTCAAGCACGTCACCTACCCGGCCGACGAGACCGTCGTCGTCATCGACCCGCCCCGCAAGGGCTGCGACGACGACTTCCTGTCCCAGCTGCTGCGCTTCGGGCCCCGCCGCGTCGTCTACGTCAGCTGCAACGTCCACACGCAGGCCCGCGACGTCGGCGTGCTGGTCCGCGGCGACGGCGGCGACGGCACAAAGTACGAGATTGAGAGTCTCGTCGGTTTCGACTTCTTCCCGCAGACGGGACATGTCGAGGGCGTCGCCGTGTTGAACAGGGTAGACAAGACGGCATGATTTTCTCGTTTTCGTATTTGTAAAAACAAGAGAAGAAGAAGAAAAGAATAGGATCAGGGGCATTAGGACGGGGAAAAAAAAGTTCTTTGTGACGCTGAGGCAAACCCCCCCCCCCCTTACGGGTGTGAAGGATACGAATCTCCTTTCGGCTGCTACACAGGGGTGGTTTTGGCGAGAGTTTTGGAGGGTACAAATCTCCGAATGGCCTCTTTATTTGTACCGTTACAGTGTGTCGGGTTGCCTCCGTCTTGATCGTTTCTTGCAAGTTAGAGCCTGGGCTAGTAAAAAGCAGGATACCACACATCGATTAGCAACAGTAATAGTTCGAAAAGAGAAGAACACCGCCCCTCAAAGACAGGCGTGTTTGGATTGATCTAACATTCTCTTCCTTTTTTCTCATTTCTCGTCTGGTCTTCACGTCTGTCTACTCTTATACGACGCCGGTCTTACAAGGGAAGAACAAAAAAAAAAAACCAAAACAAGTTCTAACCCTCCAACGCCCGGTTATCCTCAAGCAAAACCTTCAACGCTTGCACCAGCACCTCGAGCACCTCTGCTCGGCGGCTCTTCTTCGCCGCTTCCTTGAGCACCTCGAGGCCGTCCTCCTGGATAATCTTCTTCCGGGCGTTCGCGCCCGGCGGGCCCTCCGCAGCTACCATGTTGTAAATGATGAAGCCTGCCCGGTGGCGCAAGTCCTCATTGTTATCGGCACACATGTCGAGGATGACCTTTACACCCCGTTCACGGTCCACGATGGCTTGTACGACGTTCTCGTGGGCTGTTAGTGCTGCTAGCGCTCCACCGGCTGCGCTGCGCGTCCCCTCGTCCTCGGCGTCAGCCAGTGCGAGGAGAATGTGCAGGCGACCCTTGGCCTGAGGGCTGCCGTCCGCATATAGCGCCAAGCCTTCGACTGCCTGCACGAGGTTGCAGATGAGCTCGACAGCGGCCTTTGAAACTCGGGGAATTGAGCTTAGCAGTTGTTCCTCAATGTGCGGCCACGCGGTACGAATGATGGCGCGTCTGGTTTCGAGGTCCTCGGTTGACGCGAGGTTGGTGAGCGCCATGAGCGCCTCGAATGTCGGGAGAAGATCCCGCGTCTCGGCCGCCGGGTCGGGAGGGATGATGGACACAAGCGGCCGGATGGCGGAGACCTGAGGGTTGGAGCGGCTTCCGCCAAATACCAGGGCCGGGTTGGTGCTAATAAGAATGCGTGCCAAAGCCTGCGCAGCTGTGCGGCGACCCGCATCTTCTGCCTCCGGCAAGGTTGCCCACGCCGTCAGGAGCAGTTTGACAGCGCCCTGCTGGGCAAGTTTTCCACGCAGCGAAGCCGTAACTGAAAGGGAATAAATGATAGCGACCGAAAGTGAAAGCGAAGCCGGCGAGCCGTTCTTGCTGTGTGTCACCAAGACGGGTGTGACGCCAGCTTCGAACACACGCTTGCACCGCTCTGTAACGTGTTCGTTGTCGTTGAGGGGATTGGGACCAGCCGACTTGCCAGCGGCGGCCGCGTACGCCTTGAGCTGGTTCATCTTCCGTTCCTCCTCCGAAAGAGTAGGCTGGTACCTCGTGAGGTTCACCAGGATACTGAGGGCTCCGTAAGTCACGGGCGACTTTGGCGGAGCTTCAGCCAGCAGCTTGATAAGTTTCTTCAAAAAATCCGCGTTCCCTGCTAGTTTCTCCTTAATTGCCGGTTGAATCGATGCGTAAGCCAGTCCTTCGACAGAATAATGGTCTCCGTGGTCGTCTTCGCTCAAGAGCATAGAGGTAAATCTCGTCGACAAGTCTTCGATGGTCGTGATTGCCGGCGAAATCTTCCCTTGCCCCTCCTCATTCGGCGCCGGCGCCGGGGGCACTGCCTTCATTCTGAAGTCAGTCAGATCTAGATTGGACGGCTCCAAGTCCGGTTGTTGAAAGGTCGGAATACCATACCCTCAGTTTCGCTAGGATGACGGCCGCCAGGTTCTGAACTTGCTCCGAGTGTCTGCGCATGGTGACAGAGCCTTCCTGGACCGCGTACTCGGGGTCCTGTGACATCTCCTTGGCGATCTCATCGGGGTCCTGGTCGACAACCTCCTCCAGCCACTCAGTACAGTACTTGTTCACAGCGTCGCGACACTGCGAGTTCATACAGGCGGCGTTGAGCATCTCCAAGCAGGCCGTCTCAACTTTACGGCTCTTCCACTTCCTTCTCATCAAGGGACCCAGTGAGCTGAGAAAACCTTCACTGAGAAACAAGCTGGCCGTGAGATCGGGGACGATGGGGAACGTGGAGGCGGCGACACAAAAAGCGACGATGTAGTCATCATATGTACCCCTCTTGATCTTGTCGAAAAAGAATCCGGAGAGCTTCTTGGCGCCGTCGTCGCCAGCGGCCTTGAGATAGGCGGATGTGGCGACGATAGCATGGGCGCGGACGATCTCAGGTTGCCTCATGTCGAGGTAGGCTAAGATGGTGTCGACGCAGTCACCGTCGATAAGTTTACAAATCGTCGGAGCCCCGGTCTTGGCCTGGATGAGTTCGGTGTCTTCGTTCAACAGCTTGGTGAGCTGGTCGAGATCGCGAATGGTTTCTTCATCCTCTTTGCCGCCCTCCATTAATCGCGCAAGCACGAGGAGGGTCTCATCCTCCCTCGATGGTTCCGTCTTGGGGGCCGTGGCTTGGGTGACGGCCGCCATGGTGAGAGAATATAATTTGTTCGACTGGAAATGTGGTTTGAGCGGACGTGATAAAGTATACTTTGTGTGAAGTACCGCGTTTGATGGTGGGTGAGGACAGACCTGGGACGAGAGAAAAACTCTAGAAACAGACGGGGCGAAAAGGGATATATAAGTAAAGTCAGGCAAGTGGTAGGTAGGAGGTACCTTGTGGCGGCGACGACGAAGGAGGCCTGGACCGGACCAGACTGGACTGTGCGATATATGTCAGGTTCTTGGTCACAGGGTGCGGCGATGACAGATGAGTAGGAGATTTCGTAGGTCAAGTGCTGAGATAAGAAATCCAGCAGCAAGGTAGGGAAACCCCAAGAGGGTTTCACAGGTGAGACTTTGTTGTCAGTAGTCAGCCACACAACATGCCTGGACTCTGCCTGCCTTGAATGCCGGATGTCCTTTCGACACACCTACCTCAGCTAAGGTAATTGCAAGGTAGTTTGGGGGTACGTACTCAGGATGAGGTCAGGACGGGATGGAGGTGTGTGACGGGATGTACAAGTTTGCGTTCAACCGTTCTGCTTCCACTGGACTGGGTCGGACTGGACGCGGCGGGGACTGGACACATCCCATGTAATAAGGGACGGTAGTGAAGGCCCGACTTTCCTTTTTTTAGTTACCACGAGTGGCCCTACCGAATCCCCATTTGCAGGCCTACTTTGCCTACCGCCGCAAGGTACCTCACAGCTCGAGGTACAATGTAAGACCGCTGGAACACGCAGCGCACGGTGCATGCCTCGCTGGCAGTTTGCATCGCATCTCCCCCTTAAAACAGTTCAGAGACTACGAGTCCGCGACTCTCAACCATTAGAACTCAACAGTCACACCGCCCGTTCCGCATAAAGTTGATGCCGGACTGAGTCTTCCAGCCCCTCTTGGCTTGCTGACTAGTCAAGCAGGTACATCCCGTTTCGGGTCGACCTGGAAGGTGCTCCCCTAAACGTGGAAGGGCGGGGCAGAATGCTTGAATATACCTGATCTCTCGTCCTGCCAAGTAGTTTGCCTCAGTCCAACATCGTCACGTGTGCCATTCAGTACGCTTATCCATGCTGAAAATGACACTTCCACTCCATCGGTCTCCGTCGGCCCGTTGATCGCTGGCCGCGCGCCTCCACGCCTCAAACCATGCCTCGTGAGATACATGTTCTTGTAGTGTGAATCCCAGTCATGTCCACCAATCGATAAGATAATGTTTGCTTGCCATCCTTCCCAGTCCGAGCACAGACCAACATGCTAGCTCGGTCAGTCACGGATAATTCTAGACATTCGAACTTCACTGCATCACCACACCTCGTCCCCGTCCCCTTACACCAGGCTCGTCCTGTTTCTCCTTTGCCTTGAAGGACACTGCCCCAAGCGTACAATTCGGCAGTTGGTTCTGATGCGAGATCGGAGGAGCTGGATTGAAAGAGGCAGCCCATCGTTTTAGTCAATACAATCCACTCCGCAGACAGATGCTCTTCCGGTGACACCATCCCGCGACCTGGCGCATGCCCCTCAGAGGCCATCGCCGCCAACCCCCATCTCCCACCATGAACGCCGTCGACGCTTCAGACCACTACGAGGTCTCCTCGTACGAGGCCACGCCTTCACTCCTTTCCATAGTCATCGACACGAATCCTCGGGCCTGGGCTGCCCTCAATGACGTCCTCCCTCTCTCAAAGGCAATCGCCAACATCCTTGTCTTCGTCAACGCCCACCTCGCCTTTAGCAACGCCAACCAGGTCGCCATCATTGCCTCCCACAGCAACCGCGCTGTATGGCTTTACCCTTCGAAGCCCGAGCCCCCGACTGCCAATGGGGCAAACAAATCTGAAGACGTCGACATGACGGACGCCTTCGCGCCCACCCCGAACCACTCCTCCGCCAACAAATACCCCCAGTTCGCTCAGATCGAAGCCGCCGTCATGGCATCCATGCGCAAGCTCGTCGACGCGACCACCGAAGCAGACCTCTCCTGCACAACAACCCAACTCTCGGGCGCACTCACCCTGGCCCTCGCCCACATCAACAAGGCCTCTCTGTCTTTGAACGAGACCAACAAGGGCCCAGACGTCGCCCGTCCCACCTCCGCCCTCACCCGCCTCCGTGCTCGAATTTTCATCCTCTCCGTCTCCGACTCCGAGCCCGTCCAATACATCTCCACAATGAACGCCGTATTCGCTGCCGCCCACTCTCAGATCCCAATCGACACCCTTGCCCTCTCCGGCGACGCGACCTTCCTCCAGCAGGCGAGCTATATCACCGACGGCACTTTTATGCAGGCTGCCAGCCCCCGTGGGCTATTGAGCTACCTCATGTTCGCCTATTCCGCTGACGCCGAGGCTCGCTCCTCCCTCATCCCCCCGACCCATCACACCGTCGACTTCCGCGCCGCCTGTTTCTGCCACGGCCGCGTCGTGGACACGGGTTTCGTCTGCAGCATCTGCCTCAGCATCTTCTGTGACGTCCCCGAAAACTCAGAGTGCCTCACCTGCGGCACCAAGCTCTCGCTCGGCAGTTACGGCGCCAAACCAGCCGTCATCCCGCGCAAGAAGAAAAAGAAGAAGAAAGTCCTGGCTAACGGCAACGTGAGGGAGGAGACGGGCACCCCTGGCGGTACACCACGCCCAGGATAAAAGCAGGAGGCAATTAGCAATTGTACCACATCAGCAAGCCGCCGGCGTACACTGCGATCCGAGTGGCGATGCGGGCACACGATGCCGGTCCACTCGGCGATGAGTGCGGGAATCCCCTTTCACCCACCTGCATGGGGCTTAGGGTCGTACGTCGGCGAAGCTTGGCGCATTGGATTCCTACAATGGACGAACGAAGACGTTTGCCGATTTCGATGGGCTATCAGGAAACCCTGGAAATATAGAATCGGCCAGTAGGCCAACAGGATGTCATCAGGCCGCCGAGCTCCGCGCAAGGCTGAGCAGAGATGCCTGAGGATTATGCTGGGAAGCACTCGACGTTGGAAAGGAACGTCGTGATGCGTGATGGCCTTATATAACCGTGGAGGACAGGGCCTTACTTGTATCTTGATAAACAAACCCAACTATGCACATCAAAGCGTCTTAATCACAGAAGTACTGGAACAAGTCTATGTTTGCCTGAGTGACATCTCGAGGGGGGAAATGCTTTAGGGGTTAATGTATGATGCGAACGAAAGGGGTATCACTACAAAGTAACGTTATCGAATGCAGGCATCTCCTGACCGTCTCAACGCTCCATCGCCGGCACCCACGTTATCCACTTGCACCAAGAGGGCCAGCCACAACATACCCTTTCCGGATTTATCTCCTCACTGCGTTCTTATAGCACTTCAGCGTCGCCTCGTGCCCGTCCTCAAGACCTCTGTTCTCATTATCATAGATCAACCCGTATTCTCCGGGCTCCTCGCGTAACCTGAGTAGACTCGCCCAGTCGGGACATGACGCAAACGGGCTCCCTGTCGGAACCGCCCATGGATGCAAGCGCGAAAGAGTCAGTGTTGTGGGCGAAGTATAAATAGTACCCCGTCCGCGTCTTCTTGACCGTCATTACGCCAATCGCACCAACAGAGTTACAGTTTCGTACACCGGGATGGCCCATGAAGTCTTTGGTGATGAACGATTCCATGATGGCATCTTCGTCCCACTCTTCGACATCCCTACCGTTGGGTCCCCGACGGGTATTGCCGTATATTCGCTCGGCGCAACGCTGAGATGCCATCGTGGTCGCCATGTGTTCGCCCGTGCCACTAGTGACCGTGGCCACGGAGGTTTTGTCCGGGTCCTCTGGGTCACTAGGTACGACGGCCGTGCCGATGCCTACTAGAGCAGCGGGACCAATGCGACCCCGATGCTTCATCCCGATGCCGCCGGAGGACGAACCTGCCGCAATATTTCCTTTCTCATCAATTGCAATGGCACCGACAGTGTCAGTGATAATATCCTCATCCTCTAATTCGGTTTGAGAGAACGGTCGCTTAAGCCCGCGAGGACTTCGAGCCTGCAGCTGCGCTATTGTGCTCGCCTTAGCTCCGTCTGACCACTGAGGCGACATCGTGCCATCGCGATTTCCCTCATGACTCAACTGACTGGAAGAAGACGTCACGGTGCTCCTCTCCTGCAGTACGTGGGTCCGAGACCTGTTGGCAACAGGACATGAAGCACCAACATGGCTCAGAGGAGACCTTTCCAATCCTTGTCTTAAAGGCGGATGTTCACGATACGTTGATCCGGCCGCGGTGTTGCTTTGCGGATGGCTGTGCATTGCTTCGAGTGCCGGAGACCCTCTCTGCGGAGAGTCCGGCTGGCCCTCGTTCCAAGTCCCAGTGAAGATAGCATTGGCATGGTCTCTCTGTTCGCTTTGATAGATTCGCGAGGAAGACGGTGCGGACACCGTCTCGTACTGTTGGCAGTGGTCAAATGCTTCCTCAGGTGAATTGCGAAGCGGGCCCTGTCTCAACTTTTCTTCTGCGCGTTTAAGGTCTTCTTGCCACCTCAGAAATCGGTCTCGTGCGTTCTTGGAAATCAAGTAGTCGTTTGGAACTATTTGCAATCCATTCTCCATGGCAAAATTCTTGGCTCCCTCACCAACAAGGATATTTGGCGGGACCCGTCTTAAGGACAATGGCTGGTTACTCTTTTCCAAGATGAGCTTTGCGAGAGAGATGGGATTTCGGATATCTGCACGTCAATGTCAGCCCTGGGCTTAGGGAGCAATTCCTTCCAATACGCTTGCTCACTGGTAACGGCTCCGCAGGCACCACTTCTTCCAAGGTGATCGACAATGGTTGCGTCGCATTCTACTGTTCCATCCAGAGATAAATTAGAACCGTAGCCGGCGTTGGTAATCTCCTTGTCTTCCAGGATTCGTAAAGCAGCTTCAACGGCTTCGGTAGCTGAGGCGCCGGATTTGAGAAATTTCATTCCCATAGAGGCAGCACTGGGTTCATTAGTCCAGACTCAATGAATATAGCAGGGCCACTTACTCGCTACAGGCCTCGAGGTGGACTTTCTCGTTTTGATGACTGTGAAAACCAGCACCAGCATGGATGAAGATAGCACCCGTGAATTTTCCCTTGTGCATCCGCTTGAAGACTCGGTCGACTGTGCCGTTAGCCCCTCCGATGTCATCCGCATGATACTTCGCGCGGCCATGCTGATGATCATGGTTCAGTGGAAGCGTTGGGAATCCCGCAGCTACGAAAGCTGGGTCTCCCTTGGTCTTGATGGCCAAAGGTTCCATTCCATCCAGAGGATTTCTGAGCTTGATCACACCATAAGTGATCTCTGTGGTTCCAATTGAATTAGATACTGGGCCTTGAACTAAGCTGATAATGCCAGTGGAAAGGATTCTGCGTGTCCACGGTCGAAGCAGTGTAGACTGGGTGCTATATGTAGAGGGATCCCTACCAGGTACCAGAGAGCCTAGTGCAGGAAAGACGTGATATATGGAAGTCCGAGCACTGCGCTGGGCAACGTTGAGGTGTAGGATGGCAAGTCTCTGGCGGAGAGCCCGGGAACCATCTATTAAGCGTGGCCGGCAATGAGAACGTTTGTGCAGGCGCCAATACCGCTTTCGAATGGGTGCTCTAATATCAGAGCGATAACAAGATGAAAAGGTGATGATAACCCGAGGCAGTCCAAAAGAATGAAGGATAAGACGTGATGGGCCTTAAAGAGCTGTCTTAGGACCGTATGAGTACCGTCCAAATGGAGGACGTGATGGAGATGTGATTCGAGAAGGGAAGAAACAGAATATGGAGAAGATAATTCGTGTGGGTTGGCCAAAAAAAAAAGATGATCAAGGCAGTTGCGCTTTCAGAGGCAAAGGGGCTTCCGAGTCGGTATTGCCAAACCGTTGTTCAACTGCTAGAAAGCGAAAGTACGTACTGAATGTTGGGAAAGGTGCAATTTCTAGTTCTTAACCCTTTAAAGCTCCTTCCTTTAGTTTATGTAATTGCGCACCTTGTCTTTTTCCTTGAGATGACAGGGTTGGAAGGTGCGGCAATGATCTATGACCACAAACTGACTGGGCAAGACGAAGTAGGTCGGGCAATGAGTTCTGACGCCAGCCGACTCACAAATCCAGTTTGCACATTTGATGCCTCTAGGAATCAGAAGTAGATGGCGGTAAGGGTTTCCTCGCCTCACCCAAGCCCTTATGACGATACAAGTAGCCCGGCTACTCGATCTAGATGGCCTTGGGCCTAACGAGATGATTAATGGTCAATATCAGATAAGTCAAAGTCGGCGTGAAGCCGTGCAAACGACGCCAAACATGAGACTGAGAAAACACATTGCTTATGTAAGTAAATATTTACAGTGTCTAGTAGTCGCTGAAAGTCGTAATGACACTGTCTTACCAACTTGATCTGGGGGGTTCATGTCCCAGTGCTGGTGGGGCTTTGTGCATTGGTGGGGCACTGACCTCTCTTCGGTCACGGTGCACCTGCCATGGATGGCTGGAGAACCCACCCATTCCTCTGATGCACAGCCGCAGGTTGGGAGCTTCGGTCGGTGACTAGGCACACGTTTCCGGCTACCTTGGATGAACGTCGTAATCAAGCATCACGACTCCCTCCAGCATCTCGACGGCCCCTCATCCCACTCATTGATGCCTCAAGTGAGCTAAGTATCTCCCGAGCGCATCATCAACCTCATCCAAGATGGCGAACCAAACGCCGGCCGTTGTCATGGACAAGTGAGTAGCCCAGTGTCACCCCGCCCCGCATCCCCCGAGACAGACGTCAGTCGGTAAGGCCATCACCAGCTAACGGTTCATCAACAGCGGCACGGGTTTCTCCAAGCTCGGTATGCCAATTGACTAGCTCCTCAACACGCATCCCGATTGATAGGCCCTGACTTTCGAAACAGGTTTTGCCGGCAACGACTCCCCTTCCTTCGTGTTCCCGACGGCCATCGCGACGAAAGGCGGCGCCGGAGGCAGTGGTGGAACGGGTTCTGGCCGTCCAGCTGTCGCGAACAAGCCTTCCTTTCTCACCGGCGGCGCAGGTCCCAGCGGCCACCTGAACTCGAAGCGAGGAACCGAAGACTTGGACTTCTTCATCGGCGATGAGGCCATTGCTGCCTCAGCAGGACCCGGTCAGTTGGATGCGGTCATCGTGGCACGGGGAGCCATTTTCTGACGGATTCTCCAGGCTACGGTCTTCACTATCCCATTCGACACGGTCAAATAGAGAACTGGGTTGGTATTTTCGCAGACATCTATTTTAACTTGACGCTAATCGTACGTAGGATCACATGGAGCGATTCTGGTCCAACTCCATCTTCAAGTACCTCCGCGTAGAACCCGAAGACCACTTCTTCCTCCTGACAGAACCGGTACGAGATAGAAACCTACCCAAAGGAGCCAAAAATTCATCAGCTGACCGTACTACGCGTAGCCCCTGAACCCTCCCGAGAACCGAGAGAACACGGCCGAGATTTTCTTCGAGTCCTTCAACTGCGCCGGTCTGTACATCGCCGTCCAGGCAGTGCTGGCCCTCGCCGCTTCATGGACTTCCTCCAAGGTCCACGACCGATCCCTGACCGGTACGGTCATTGATTCCGGTGACGGTGTCACTCACGTCATCCCCGTAGCTGAGGGCTACGTCATCGGATCCTCCATCAAGTCGATTCCCATCGCCGGTCGCGATCTGACCTATTTCGTGCAGTCTTTGCTGCGTGACAGAGGCGAGCCGGACTCGTCTCTGAAGACGGCCCAGGACATTAAGGAGGAGCACTGCTACGTGTGCCCCGATATCGTCAAAGAGTTCTCCCGCTACGATCGCGACCCCACCCGCTTCATCAAGCACCCCGTGCTCCAGCCCGGCGGCCGCCAGGTTACGGTTGATGTCGGATACGAGCGTTTCCTTGCACCCGAGATCTTCTTCAACCCTGAAATCTACAGTTCCGACTTCCTCACTCCCCTCCCCGTCGTCGTCGACAACGTCATCCAATCCTCGCCCATCGATGTGCGCCGCGGCCTCTACAAGAACATTGTCCTCTCCGGTGGAAGCACCCTGTACAAGGACTTTGGCCGCCGTCTACAAAGAGATATCAAGCAACTGGTTGATGCTCGCATCCGAGCCAGCGAGGTCCGTAGCGGCGGTGCCAAGTCCGGCGGTTTGGAGGTCCAGGTCATCACCCACAAGAGGCAGAGACACGGTCCCTGGTTCGGTGGTAGCTTGCTGGGGCAGACCCCCGAGTTCCGATCCTACTGCCACACCAAGGCCGAGGTAAGCACTCCATTACTTTCACTTGGCAGCGCCTTGACTGAATTTCTTCGCAGTACCAAGAGTATGGTCCCAGCATTGTCAGACGGTTCGCGCTGTTGGGTGGCCCCGGTGGTTCATAAATCTGGGGGAGTTCATAGAGACTACGATTCAGCGTCCACGAAAAGCCACTGTTCCCTCCATCATTTATTTACGAGAATTTCAAGCCATGGCCGTTTCCAGTCATGTCATATTAAGCGCCTTGCGTCAAGCCACTCCCTTTTTTCTTCAGTAGACAAGTCGTGCGTTCTGTAAATGTGCGGTTGCCCATTTTTGGCTGCCCCAAGTGCCATGCATGCCAAATGAAACATACTAAGCCGCGGACATTTCAACATCAGGCTTGCGATCTGGTCTCTCTTTTAAAGCCGTCCTGTGAAGGCCCGTGATGGGATTCAACCGGGTTTCATTAACAAGCGAGGCCTGTTCCGGTTTCTTTCCCATTCTCGGGGCGCTCATGGTGTTTCTGGGGGCATGGCTTCACGAAACCAAAGCACTGGGAGCGAGCCGTGACTGTTTTCAAAATTGATCATTACTCATTGCCAACGGAGTGCGAACAAAATATGCGATATCGTACACGCTGAACTCCTCCCCGAGCCAGGTATTCTGAACATAAAAAGCAGCCGGGGGAAAACCAGATAATCATCGCCTCTGCCCGCTGAGAAACACGCCCAACCGCCGCCACCATCTGCCCACTAGAGGCAACCCTTACCTCCCCATCCTAGATTGTGATTTTTTATATTTCCTCTTATCCTTGGTCTTGTGAGTTCAGCACAAATCCCAGCTTTTGTATGCGCAGGTTTGTTAGCTTACGGAAGATGACCATCTATTTGCTGGTGTCGACAACGTAGCGGCCAGCAATCTGGCCCTTCTTCATCATGTCGTAGACTTCGTTGAGCTGGCTCAGGCCGACGGTCTTGAAAGGAGCGTTAATAAGGCCGCGCTGGAAGAAGTCGAGGGCCTCGGCGGTGTCCTTGCGGTTGCCGACGTAGCTGCCCTTGATGTTGATCATTCGGATGACGGTGTCGAAGACGGGGGCGCGCAGGTAGGCGTTGGCGGGCAGGCCGATGCAGACGACGGTGCCGCGGGAGCGGACGTATTCGGACGCCTGCTGGAAGGGCTTCTCGCTGACGGCGAGGAGGATGACGGCGTGGGGCCCGAGGCCCTCCGGGGTGGCCTTCTTGACGTCCTGGACAAGGTTGCTTGACGTGGTGAAATCGACGAAGGCGGTAGCGCCGAGCTTCTTGCACATCTCAGCCTTCTCATCGCCGCCGTCGATGGCGACGGTGTGGATACCCATGGCCTTGGCGTACTGGAGTGCTAGGGAGCCGAGACCACCGCCGGCACCGACGATGGCGACCCACTGACCGGCACGGACTCCGGACTCCTTGAGTCCCTTGTAGACGGTGATGCCGGCGCAGAGAACGGGGGCGACGGCCTCGAGGCTGACGTCCTTGGGGATGCGGGCTACGTGGGCTGCCTTGGCGATTGCGTATTGTTGGAAGCTGCCGTCGACAGTGTAGCCGGAAAGAAGAGCGTGAGGGCAGAGTGGCTCGTCGGCGTCTTGACAGAAAGTGCAAGAGAGGCAAGAGCCGTTCAGCCACTTGATACCGGCATGTTCGCCAATCTCGACATCCTTGACGAGCTCGCCGCGGGCAACGACGACACCGGCGCCCTCGTGGCCACCTACCAAGGGGATCTTGGTGTCAAGAGGCCAGTCGCCCATCATGGCGTGCAGGTCGGTGTGGCAGACACCAGAGTACTTCACGTTGATCAGAACCTCGTCGGGACCGGGCTTCTGGACAGGGATCTTTTTGTAGACAGCGGCTGGGACATGGTATTAGGATCAAGAACGTATGCCAAGGAGTAAGATGTAGACGTACGGCCTCCGGTCTTTTCGATCACTTGAGCCCATTGCTCACTCGGGATCTCGGGAGCAGCCATGAGGGTAGTTGGTGTTAGTTTAGGGGGGTGAATGTCCAATTCTCAAGAAAAGAGATGGTATCCGGGGGTTCTCCTATTTGAGTAGGAAGATTTGGTATTTGAATTGGTGAACTGATGAGCTTGAGTTGCTTGGTCCGATGAGACGTGAAGTAGGCATGGCGACGTGAGCTTTATATAGAGACGGAGGCGGTATGTTGGATGAGACCAGAATTGGGCGTGTAAGCAGTACCGAGAGGGCAGGGTGAGGTGAGTTAGGAAGGCTCCGGTACAGCGGCGGATGGTTCTTGTCAGGGATGGAAAGTGTGATTTGCGTGGGCAGGGGAGAACGGTCAAGGGTAGTGGGCAATGGAAGGCAAGACAAGGCCAGGTCAGGTCCGAAGGGCAGACAGAATGAAGGAGGTGTGGTGAGATGTGGTATCAGAGCCGAGTGAGCATCCACAGTGCAAGGCTAGAGGAGAAAAAAACGTATGATGTTGACGGCAATCCAGGAACGGCAGCCAACGGATGTTTTACCCCTCACAGTGACAGGAGAGCTACAGCGAGGGCCAAGGCCGAGCGGACTTGGGCCGGATCACCGCACATCAGCCGGCTCTTCTCGAAGCTGTGGGAGAAGATGGGACGGCCGTAGGTAGCGAGTTTGTTGGAGAGGAGTGGTGAGCACGCGTTTGGTTTCGGACTCCGTTGGTCTCTGTAGTAAGGCATGCTCCCGGGTTCTACACTTGTAGTGACGATTCGACTTGATGGCGTACACCGGATTGGAGGTTTTAGAAATGGAAAACTTGTTACCCCGCGCGCTTCATGGACGAACGGCTGCAAGAGCATGAGCGTGCCTACGGCTGATTGGGCATGGGAAACCGTGTTGCTTTGTACTGGGATTCATGAAGTAGTCTAGGATCCATCGACGATGTTGAAGCAGAGCCGAGCAGTCGCAGAATAGCGGACGACAGGCGAATAAAGGCCTGGGCCTGGACCCCTGTACTGTGATCATGGATGGGGCGTCGCCAGGCTGGACCATCCTACGCTACTGCTGCGTGGGTGTCTTGGGACGATGGTAGGCATGGAGCGATGGAAGTTTCGGCAAGCTTGAATTGGGGATGAGAAGAGGCGTTGACGAAGGAACCGAGAAACCTCCGCTTGACAGTCGAGGTATCCCATTGTGATTGACATCGGGAAACAGTGAAAGACCGTTGGTGATCACTACGCGATGGGAAAGCGGAAATCATCTGGAGCTCAAGTGTGGGAGGGTGGAACGACTGGCTAGGTTGAATATGATGAGAGTTCCTGTACTTGATAACCGACCCAAGTCTAAAGCTGTGTGACCGGCTTTGCTTGATGAACGGCCGTCTCCGACGGGTTGGGTTGGCAGCTCTTTCCCCCCTCCCTCTCTTCCTTGTCATGTCCTGTTCTTGTTCGGCGATCCTGATCTGATCTGATCTACCCAGTCATGGGTGATACGAGACCGACGGCGACAGCGAACATGTCAGCGAGGAAGAGGACAGTGTGGTAGCCGTTTTCTTCATGTGGGTAGTCGTTTGTTATCCGCAAGACATTTTCAGTGGGATCAGCTCCGGCTGCGTTTCTTTTTGGTTGTTGAAGAACCTGGTGTTGGATTGTGGCCGACGAACACCCAGAAAAGCATGAGATTTCGATCATAGAAAATGGACAATCAGGAGATGGAATGACGCAGTGGCCACTCAGAGCTGGCACCCTAGAGCACGAACAACGCCACAGAAGCTCACTTCGCATGACAGGAACATAAGGTACCTCAACCGGCCAAAGGCAACTGAGGTAAGGTGTTTTTCGTGTTCGTTGTTTTCTTTTATTGCATAGGTAGGGTATGGTGATTTAGTTTCTTTCCCCTTGGGGTGAACAGCATGTCATAAAGCCTTGAAATGATGCATCCGACAGCATCCACATCAACAAAGCTCGTCAAGCTCTAGTGGGGATCGACTGTCTTCAGGGTTCACTTCACGACTGAAAACCCACTGACGCCGGCTGTCGCCACAAATCTCTCGGCACCTAATACGACCTGGTAGGTAAGGTAACCTCGACAGGAAACACCACCAAACACGCCCAAGACAGCCCTGTCAGCTCCCGCCCACCCCATTTCTCCAACCAAGGCACCAAACCTTGCAGACTTTCCATCCGCTAAGGTGCCTTATATCATTAGTGTATTCGTACCGAAAATCTGCCCACTCCAAGCAACGGTGTGTTAAACGATTTAGCCAAGCCCAGCCAAGCCCAGTCAGTTGGCCCCTTTGCCCGGATAGGGGCCACAAATCCCTTCAACCTACAACAACAACAACAGATATCGTGGGTATAACATTTACTTCTGGAAGTCCAAGAGCAACCTAGTGCAGTCATCTCCGAGCTCTATTCCCTAGAAAAAACGGCTGGGAAAACATAGTAGTTGCCAATCCGGACCAAATCACGTCGAGCATAACCTTTACAACAAACTGACAGGGAAGTGGCTGCGAATAGCTTCATGGCCCTAACCTCCGTTCGCCCAGAGGGACCTACGGATCATGCCCTTGCGCCCATCCAAACACGACGCCGCATGAAGAACAGCCAAAGCCGCAAGCTACAGCATTGAATGCCATGGGCATGACAACTCCTGGTGTCAGAGTATGCTACCCGCCTTTCCATCTCTTAGGTCTCATGATGTGACACCGGCTGCGTACTCTT